>JAMPIT010000566.1:46615000-47167500 GCA_026261815.1 Monarcha castaneiventris obscurior | reverse complement strand
GTTTCCTATGATATAAAAAAAAAAAATGAAAACGCTTCAAATTTTACTGTTTTCATATAGAACTTTGTGACATCTGAAGGTTTTCATGCAGGCTAAATTACCTCAGCTACCACTGGCTAAGTCACCTCAATGAAATCGTTATTTCTTCATTTTAGACACCTCTGTGTTATCACTCAGTCTTCTGACATTGTAACACCACCTCTGAAAATGTCCTGCACAACCTTTCCAAGAGATTACCTGGTTTTAATTCAATGATTTTGCCCTGACCTGAAAGTGAAAGTCCACTCTGCTGTCTGCAAGTGGGTGAAATGAAAATTACAATGAAGTCTTGCAGCTTTAACTCCCTGCCAAACTCTTGTGGAAAGTGCTTCTTTTGCTGCTCTCTTCTAATGTTCTATTCCCTGAATCCTGAGCCTCAGCAAGATGGATACATTCAGTCATTACAACAATTTATAACTTGCTGCTGAACCCCATGGAGGTAAATATGAACAAACTCAGTAAATTAGGTTTTCTCACAACGCTCAAGTTGATTTTATTAGTAGCAAATCAAAACTTTCCTGTTCTCCATTTCCTGCTTGCTTTGTAACAGCATCTTTATCAAAGAACCTCAATTTTTAGATGGCCAGTGCATTTGTTCTCATTTCATTTATTTGACATCAGCTGACACAGGGGTTCTGTTGTGCTTGGAAGAGATGATTTTGTGAGTGAATCGTGTTAGGCAAAGCCCAGAGTAAGGGAATGATGGCACAGGATGATGCTGAAGACTTGTGGCTCTGAGATCCACTCTGAAACACTCCCATAACCCTTGCAGGAGTCAGCAGTGTGTCAGGAATTCATGGATATTCAGAGGGCTCCTTTCAGAATAAACAAATTAGCCTCAGTTTATTCATTTTCCTCATGTTTTTGAGAGGGTTGAAAGGTGATCTCTGAGAAGAGAGGAAGGTTGTTGTTTTCTGTTACAGAGATCTGTCTGCGATATCATAAATCACTCACCAGATTAAATTATTAAAGGACAAAACCAATTTTAAATTGAAATTATAAATCAGCAAGGAAAAAAATCAAGCAGATTAGATTACTGAAGTTGTAGAGCAGTGCTACCCTGACAGAAATGAATGGAAAATGGAAAATCAAACAGAATGATTAAAACATGATGATGGATCCACAAAACAGAAGCAAAGAATATTAAATTAGTTTCCCAAAATATTAAATTAAGCCATTAAATTAAAAATGCTCACGTGAAAGACATTCTTATCTCTGTATTACATTATTGCCCTCTCTTAACAGTGATCAATTATTTTATCTTGTCAACTCTATTAAATCCTGCCATGGGTAATGAATTTCTCAGGATATGTGATGTTTGTTCAGTCATTTTTTAAACAATCTATCACGTTTTGACCTCAAACTGGGCTGTACTAGGTGGAGGTGGCCCCAGAGCTGTTTCTGGCAGGTCCAGAAACAGAGTCCTGTCTGCTGCTGGATCTCTCAGGTGGGGCTCTGATGGTGAATTTGGGAGGTGGGGGACAAATTTTAGCACAGTCCCTAAAATTTACAGCCTCTCTAACTTCCCAAGAGACCTCAATGAAACTCATGATGAAGACATTGCTTACAATGATGGGTGGCTGCATCCAAATCTTTTGTTTTCTCTTTATCTGTTTAGATTTTGGGGGTTCCAGGACAGTCACCACTTCATGAAAGTCTTTGGACAGGGTTACTGCTTGGAGCTGAAGTTTCTACGCATTATAGGGAATAAATAATGACAACAAAAATTATGATTTCATCTCCATAACAACTGAGGTAATGGGACAGGTTTCCCAGAGGAGCTGTGGCTGCCCCTGGATCCCTGGCAGTGCCCAAGGCCAGGCTGGACAGGATTGGAGCAACCTGGGACAGTGGAAGGTGCCCCTGCCCATGGCAGGGGGTTGGAATGAGATGATTTTTAAGGTTCCTTCCAACCCAAACCGTTCTCTGATTCCATGACAACATTTTATTTAAACATTTTAAATTTAAACTAAAGTGTATCCTGGTTGTTCTGTCCATGGGAATGATGCAGAGTGGATGTAAATTTCACGTATCCACACGGACAATGAGTTGACCTCTGGCAGTGCCTGGTTTTCCCTTGACTTTGGAGAAAGTGTTGGATTTTCTTGGGACATCAGTTGAGTTATGCCCTTTTACAGAAGCCAGCCAGTCTTAGCCACGGACCAGGGAAGAAAACTCTTGTTTGAGACTGTCATGGAAACATTTGGGAATTTCCCCTGTCAAGGATAAACTATTGAGAAGCTGTTCTGTAGTAACACTTTGGTTTTAATATTCAATTTTCAAACTTGAGGACCTCCTCAGCTGGTCAGTCTTTTAAAGTGGGATTAGAAGGAAATTCCTGCAGTATCTTCCACTGGGAAGCAGGGAGATGTTAGATGCATAGATTAAAGAAAAAGAATGATATATATGGGGAAGAAAAGGGTATTTTTCCCTGTACAAATACACTGAGAAGCCTGTGGGTACCTTTGAGGTGTGTTAGCCAAAGGTAGATCCTCTGAGGCTAATTCAATGTGACAGCAGGGAAGAATTGAGCCCACCAGTCCCAGAAATCACTCACTGTTTATGTTTTCTAAATGCAAATGTTTCTGTTCAGATGAGATCTTGATGAATGCAAAGCCTTCAAACCTTCTTCCCGTTTACACAAAGGGAAAGGTTTCCCATAAAAAAAAAACCCTTAAAGGCCGTCGAAGACATTCTGTATGTTCTCTCCAGCCCGTTTTCTGTTCCCCCTCGTTGTGTAAGTGTCTTAAATTAGCCCTGATTCTTTTATCAGCACAGATTGGATGTGTCATGAAGTAGCTGAATCCCAGCTGGGAGGACCCAGCACAGAGCATTCCTGCAGCTCCTCGGAGGCAGGTGAGACGTGGATCCTCACGGGCTCCATACCTGCCATGTCAGCATCCCCCTCTGGAGAACTGTTGGAACCCAAGGCACACCTCTGGCTGCCCTGGGAGCTCAGGGCACACCTCTGGCTGCCCTGGGAGCTCAGGGCACACCTCAGGCTGCCCTGGGAGCTCAGGGCACACCTCGGGCTGCCCTGGGGGGTCAGGAGCCCCAGCAAGGGGGTCCCAGACCCTGGCAAGAAGCCCAGAATGGCACCGGCTTTGACCTCAGCCCATGGGAAAAGTTACCAACACTGCCAGAATCATTGCAAGCCACCAGAGTGTGAAAATGAGTAGTGGTTTAGTATTTTACAAGGTAAAAAGTAGATTTTAGGGTTTTTAATATGAGGACAAAGGGCCTAAGATGGAGGATTTTGGGCATTGCCCTGTTCTTCTTCTTCTCCTTCTCCTCCATCTTCTCCGGTGGTGGTGGCACAAAATGCTTGGTAGAATGAAAAAGAGGCAGAAATTCCGTGTCTAGAATAGGTGCAAATGAATTGGTACAGAACAGTAACTAATAAATGCGTTGTGAAGAATGGTTGGATGATGGAAAGGGCACAGAAAGGCCGGGACAGCCCAGGGCTGGGCAGTGCCCGCTCGGACTCGGCTGCATCAGATGTGCGGCCGGAGCTGAGAGCTGGCAGAGAGAAGGAGAAATCAACAACCTGAAACAACATCTGCAGCCGTTTCTCAGCTGCTGGGGCTCGAGGTAAAACTTCCCAGAGGTGAAGATAAGAACCTGGATTTGTGCAGAGTACCCAACTCCCACAGAGAACCAGATTTCCTGGATCACAGGGAGCTCATTCCTGCTCTGCCACAGCTAAAGAGAGAGATGTGATCAGCACTGAACTGATTTCATCCTTGGAAGATATCTGGAAACAGCTTTTATGATAACCTGCAGGCAGAAAAATGTATTATGCTGAAGCTTGGTTTGATAATGGGTGTAATTTTATTTAGGTTGCCTTAATCTTGGGTCAGTACAGAGAAAATACGCCTGGAACAATGGAAAACATTTAAACAAAATGTTCTTCCACTCATTCTGTGATTTGGCAGAACCAAATTGGGCCAGAACCTCCATGCCTGTACATATAATTTTTAAAAATCAGTTTTAATATATAGAGAGCACTGTGTTTTTAACCACACTTTAAAATTGTGAATTTGTAATGTTTTATTGTGCCTCTTCTATTAGATTTGTAATAATTTATAAAATTTCAGCTTTGTTAAAAATCTTTTCATTGCTTAGTTTCACGCTCACCAGGAAAAGACAGTGAAGTATCAAATATCCTTAAAAAAGGCAATTGATAAACACTTCCCATGCCGTATCTGTCTGGTAACACTTTTCTAATAACTCTGGCAAGTCATGAGAGCGAAGCAAATTATGCTTCTTAATTAGGGAGTGTATTTTGAACCTCACGAGAGTCTCAAATCACACCACTATTTTTAAAAATCCCGTGTATGCGAGCTTAAAAGCCTAATTTTAGATTTGCCATTTTGAAAATGATAGTCAGTGTGTATTAAAAAGTCTCTATTAGTCTATTGAAAGCCTAATCATTTCAGTTTTTCAGAGTGACAGATTCTCTGCCACTAAAAAGGTTTAGCAGGAAAATAGACACTTTAGTAGGAAAATAGATAATTTTCTTTGATTCACAGATTTCTTTATAATTTTAATGTCTATTAAAGCAGCACATAAGCAAAGCTTTATGTTCTGTTGGCTTTGTGGGCCAACAGTCTTAATTGTAATATTTTGGGGTTCTTTTCTGCAAATTACTGTGACATGGCCATGCAAGATCTTGTTTTGAGTGGGGTTTAACTCCAGCCAGCAACTGAACACACTCAGGCCTCATTCAGTCCCCACCAGTGGGACTGGCGAGAGAAAAGGGAAAGAATTTGTGGGTTGAGATGAAGACAGTTTAATAGGTAAAGCAAAAGTTGCATTCAGAAGCAAAGCAAATCCCAGAATCCATTCCCCACTTGCCCTGGGCAGGCAGGTGTTCAGCCATCCCTGAAAAGCTGGGATCCATCCCATCTAACAGTGACTTGGGGAGACAAACACCATCACCCCAAACACCCACCTGCCTTCTTCTGCTCCCCTCTCCAGACTCTGAGCATGATGCCACATGGTGTGGGACATCCCTGGGGTCATTTGGGGTCAGCTGTCCTGGCTGTGTCCCCTCCCAAATCCCTGGGCACCCCCAGTCTCCTCACAGGTGCAGTGGGGAGAGAGGCAGAAAAGGCCTCAGCTCTGTGCAAGCGCTGCTCAGCAAAACATCCCCAAATTATCAGCACTGATTCCAGCACAAACCCAAACCACAGCCAAGGAGTTTCATCTTCATTCTCTCGTATTTCTGGATCTCTCTTGCATCAGGAGCAGGGCAGGGATTGTCCCTCTGTGCTGGGCACTGAGAGGCCCCTCGAGGGCTGTGCCCAGTTGTGGCTCCTGCAGGAGAGCCCTGGAGGGGCTGGAGCGTGTCCAGGGCAGGGAACGGAGCTGGGAAGGGGCTGGAGCCCCAGGAGCGGCTGAGGGAGCTGGAAAAGGGGCTCAGCCTGGAGAAAAGGAGGCTCAGGGGGGACCTTGTGGCTCTGCACAAGTCCCTGACAGGAGGGGGCAGCCGGGGGGGGTCGGGCTCTGCTCCCAGGGAACAGGGACAGGAGGAGAGGGAACGGCCTCAGCCTGGGCCAGGGGAGGCTCAGGTTGGACACCAGCAGCAATTTCCCCATGGAAAGGGAGGTCAGGCCTTGGAAAGAACTGCCCAGGGAGGTGCTGTGAGGGTTGTTGTTGGTTTGGTTTTGGTTTTTCTGTTGCATTTTTCCTGGCAGCTCTTTCACCCTCTGATCTGACTGAATTTGAATGTTGTTGATCCGTGCTGCAAATGAGCAATTAGTGCTTAATGGTTGTCAGACACCACTCTCTTCATTTATCAATCTATTTAAAATTGGAGGAAGTGGTTGGAGACAAACAAGCAGAATTACCATGCAAAGAAAACAGAGCTAATTGAGCTCAAATATTTGCAGTGTATCAAGGTAAGGATTTACAAAACACAGAGATGTAAACAATGATTTTCCTTCATTTTTCCCAGGACTGAACTGAATATTGAATGAGGCTTTGTTGGTTGAGCCTAAAGATACCAGTGACTCTGCAAATGAGACATTTTTAATATCAACATTACTCTAAAGCTACAGATTTGTTTTGATTTTCATTCTGTTCCCAGCCTTGTGGTTACTCTTAAATATTTCTTGCAAATGTTATCATTATTCTCAGGACTGAGTGTGAGGAAAGAGAGTGTTATTCCTCCTGTGGATCCATGTTCCAGTGCGAGTCAGTAGGAATCGCAGACTTTTGCAGGTGTGCCGAAATCAGGATAGCACAGAACTGTGGGAGTTGGGCACTCTGCACAAATGCTGGTTCTTTATCTTCACCTCTGGGAAGTTTTACCTTGAGCCCCAGCAGATGAGAAACGGCTGCAGATGTTGTTTCAGGTTGTTGATTTCTCCTTCTCTCTGCCAGCTCTCAGCTCCGGCCGCACATCTGATGCAGCCGAGTCCGAGCGGGCACTGCCCAGTCCTGGGCTGTCCCGGCCTTTGTGTGCCCTTTCCATCATCCAACCATTCTTCACAACGCATTTATTAGTTACTGTTCTGTACCAATTCATTTGCACATATTCTAGACACGTAATTTCTGCCTCTTTTTCATTCTCCCAATCATTTTGTGCCACCACCACCAGAGAAGATGGAGGAGAAGGAGAAGAAGAAGAAGAAGAACAGGGCAACGCCCAAAATCCTCCATCTTAAACCCTTTGTCCTCATATTAAAAATCCTAAAATCGACTTTTTACCTTGTAAAGTACTAAACCACTACTCATTTTCACACTCTGGTGGCTTGCAATGATTCTGGCAGTGTTGGTAACTTTTCCCATGGGCTGAGGTCAAAGCCGGTGCCATTCTGGGCTTCTTGCCAGGGTCTGGGACCCCCTTGCTGGGGCTCCTGACCCCCCAGGGCAGCCTGAGGTGTGCCCTGAGCTCCCAGGGCAGCCAGAGGCGTGCCTTGGGTTCCAACACAGAACCCTGGTGGTTTCTAACAGCACTGAATCAAATTGCTGTGATGAGATGGGCAACAGCGTGAGAGCACCACACTGAGTTTTGGTGGGAACTGGTTGGAAATAGAAAAATCAAAGTTGATCTGCCATAAGGCTGGGAGAAGGAATCCAAATAGATGGATGACAAGTCTGCTGGTGGTTCCAAGAAAGTCACAGACGTGCCTTGTGGGATGGAATTCCTTTGTTCCTGTTTGGTTTTCCACACAGAACACCCTTTTTGATGTCAGTCTGGTGGTTCCTTTTCTTTCTGGAATGTGATGCAAGCAGTGTAAGAACAAGAACACCGTCAGCTTTTACAGGATTGGAAGCTCTGTTTCCCCTGTTCAGCAGCAGCTGAATGCAATTTGAACTTGGTGATGAGTTTAATAAGAAGTGAAGGATGACCAGGATGCTGAAATAAAACCAAATAAAAATTTGTCACTGTCTAGTGGAAAACACAGAGGAACACCCTGCCTGCTGGTGGATGGACTGCATTTATTCCCACATGGACATGATGAACTGCTCGTCTGGGATGAGGAAAGACATCTTTCTCTTCACTGGCAAAAATCACAGAGGCATCTCAAAAAATTCTCTGCTAACTCTCTCTGCTTCCTCTCCTTCTTTCTTTATGTCTTTCTCCCTTCAAGGAAATGCTGTGGGGTTTTTTTTTCAACTGGGGAGAAGCACAGTGACTGTGATCACAGGGAGCTGCTTTCCCAGTTCAGAAATAGGACAAGTGTAGCAGCTTTTCCCCTCCTTTCTGATAGCAGTGCTGCAAAGTGAAAGTTTGTCTCTTTTCCCCATTTTCAGGATTTCCACAGCAATTCTGTTCCGGGTCTCACTTTGGTTTTTACCTCATTTGCCCCACGCTTGAGATAGTCATGGCTCAAATCCAGCAGTAGTTTCTTTTCTGTTTCCTGCTCGGAACAAATGGACAGAAACAGAGCCAATTCCAGTTGGATGAGCTCTGGACAGTAACCCAATCACTTCCATGTGCAGAGTTAGCAAAATCCACACCAGCAGGGCTTTGACAACCTCCCAGCACCTTAAATTGTATCAACTTCCCAACCTGGTGTCACAATTAATCTCTATTTCTGTGATGCAGAAATAGAAATTGATGAGTTTAACATCATCACTTATTTCTGAGTTCATTTTTGTTTGCCTGTGTGTGAGAGGGGATTTCTGCTGTCATTTTTGTTGGTTTTGTAAAATTTTGTTGCTTTTTTCTTTGGCTCAGGATCTTTGATGATGGAGGCTGGTAATGAATTTTTACTGTCTTGACATCACTTGACCTAAAATTACATTTTCAGATAAATCTTGATATCTTGCACTGAGGTGGTTACATCTTCTGCTTCACAATTCTCTTCCATTTCCTCCACCTCCTATAAATCTATATAGGAGTTCTCTATTTCCTTCTGGTTTATTTCTTTGTTTACACCATTTGTTTAAAAATGCACAGGAAGACAACTGTTTACTTAGAATTTCAGCTTGTGTCAGATTTTTTTACTGTGCTTTGGCAGGTTTTACCTCAGAACAAATCCATCCTGTTCCTCCTCACCTTCAGGTCTGAAACTCTGCATTCCTATCTCTGTTGTGCTGCGTGCAGAAATATTGGCAGGAGCAGAGAGATGGATTTGAGGTTGTCAGTGAATTTCAGAACCTTTCCAAGGAAGCCTTGGGGAAAGGGAGCTTGTCCTTAAATTTCCAATTGCTGGTGAGTGGTTTAAAGTAGTTTTATTAATAACTGCAGGCTTTTTAATAAGGTGACAGCTGGTAGAATAATTTAATGGACAAGCTTGAAAGATTATTTCTTTTTCTTCTGCTCTCAGAAATGAACTGTTCAAACTGCAAATAAACACTAGTGGGTACAGAATCACACATTGCTGAGATGGTAATGTAGGTTTGGTAATTTGTATATTCAATGAGGAATGGCTAAGTAGGCATTTTAACCATTGCAATAATGCTCAATTATCCTCAGTGCTGCAGCCCTGGAATACCTTGGACAGCTCAGGATGCAACTTCCCACCCAAGGAGGAGACTGAGCACAAACTGCAAAGGTTCCTGATTTCCAAAATTTCACCCCAGGCTGGACTTCAGTGGTTTATTTACTCCTGAAGGAAATGGAAAACTGGTGATTTCAAAGAAGGAGAAATCTGAGTGGAGTCTGTGTAGAGGTGCAGGCTCGATTTCATGGACTGACTGA
Organism: Monarcha castaneiventris obscurior; assembly: GCA_026261815.1. NCBI lineage: Eukaryota > Metazoa > Chordata > Aves > Passeriformes > Monarchidae > Monarcha > Monarcha castaneiventris. The sequence goes on along the minus strand of JAMPIT010000566.1, from coordinate 47,158,304 downwards.
GAAAACAGATCTCCATTGTGATAGAGTGAAATAAAATAAAGCAAACAGTGCTCTTGGAAGTGAATGGCCTGCTGTGCTTCCTAATGAGAAAGTTCAGGAGTACCTACAAAGAGTTTAAAATCACATGCAATCAATGAACACGAGTCTTAATCCTCTTCCTCTCTGGGACACGAATTTAGCAAAGGATTTAAGCACGTGTTTATCTCCATTCCTGTGAGTAAAGCACTTGCAGCACTGGAGTTGATGGAATTGATTTTTTTTTTATAAATCTAAGAATGAGTCTTGCTAAAAAGAGTTGGACACCCTTCCTAAGGCTCTGGCATATCCAGAGCTGAGATTCCCTGCAGCAGACAGGGCCTGGTGACAAGCAAACCTGGCTCAGAATGAAATGATTTGAGATTAACAGCCAAATAATTTTGATTTCCTCAAACTGCTGTGAAAAACAGGAACACTGATTGAAGACAGAAAGGAAGAGGTGTAATCCACCAGGATTCAGCAGTGTTGGCAGACTCCTGGAGGGTGATCCAAGAAGTCAGAGGGAGGGAATCCAGGGCAGCTGGTGAATGTGGATTGGCCTTCAACAGCAAGTGCAAAAAGCAGGTGAAATGCCTCTCCCAGCTGCAAAATCCTGGTCACCAAATCCCACATACCCCATATGGCCAAGATCCACATTCACTGGATGCCCTGGCAGCAGAAACAGAGGGACAAGCAGACATTGTCCTGCTTGGAGGAAAAACATTCTCCTGCCAGTGGGAGTCCTGGAGCCAGGCTGAGGGGAGCTGATGGACTCAGGGTTCTCCTGGCAATTACCCTGTCCAATAATCCAAACCAGAAAGGGCATCTGCTCCTCCAGGCAAGGTGCCAGAGGAGAACTTGGCTTTTCAAAGTGCAGGATTCCCCTGTGAGGCCACAGAATCACCTTACAAGAAAGTGCAGACTCTGCACTATCAACCCAGGATTCCTGAACCGCCCTCCGAAGGATTTTGGAAGCACCTGACTCCCTGTTTTTCCAGGATCACATCAGTATCTAATTTAGATAATCTGAATCACGCTGGTGGGGCGAGAAGCCTAAATTTTAGGTGCTGCAATGCTACACTTAAGATGTCTAAAAGGAGAAGTCTGAATATAGGTCTCAGTATCTAATGTGTGGGTAAGGTACAAATCACTACCAGGTTCTAAATTACAGGGTGAAGATAATTTCAGGCTCCCATCATTTCAGACTAATTAGTGCACATTACATTTCGTCCTTGTCAGCTGGGAAGAGCAGTGCAAAATCAGCCAGTTTGGGGTTTGTTTGAATCCCTTCTCTGCAAAGGATCACACAAGGCACAGACTTGGCTGTAGAGACTGGGCAGAATCTTTCCACAAAGAAAGAGGAGAGGATATAAAATATATGAGGAGAGGAGCACAGCTTTGGCTTAACCTGAACTTCCTGATGTCCAAACATCCTCTCTGACTTCTTAATTTGAGTGACAATCATTTACATCTCATTCTCTGCAAGGAGAGATCCTCAGCTGATGCTCAGCGTCACTGCACAGCAGGGGAAAGCTGCAAATTTATAATTATTATGTCCTAGGAGCCCATGAGGTTTGGTGAGTTGGTGTCTCTCCTGTCTCCCTTGACTTCAGGAGAGCAGGAGAAAGCTTTTGGTTTTTATGAAGTTGCCAGCACATTTTAATCATTCAGTTTAACTGTACTCCCCTGTATATTTAATATATATATATAGACATGTATATATATATGTGTGCGTGTGTGTATATATATATGTAAATATCTATCTATTTAAAGACTGTAGTTCCCCAGTGCATGTCCTTATCCCTTCAAGCAGCTACAGAGCTGCAAAGTCTGAAATAGAAGTGGGTTATTTTATCCTTGCCTAGGGAACACTAGGGCTGGTTGTGACAAATATGCTATCCCCAAAAAACGTAACTATGCACAAAAGAAGCAGGGAACAGCCTCTAAACTTGGACATTGGAATTCTTTCGTGTGTGAGAGGTTTTTTTTTTCCTTTTTTTTTTGATTCTCACATGAATAAAGAGACCACACAAGTGTTCGTAACATCAGTGAGACAGCAGCAGAAAGTCCCTGAGAGATTTTGTCCAAACTTCAGAGACCTTGTGTGCATTTAACAACCTCGGGCACAAGTGGTCCAAGGAGGACCCTTGGAGGGTAGGAAGACTCTGCAGAGGGATCTGGACAGGCTGGATGGATGGGCCAGGGTTGTCACAGCAACCCCATGGAGCTCCAGGCTGGGCAGAGGGGCTGGAAAGCTGGAAAAGCCCTGGGGGTGCTGGTGCCAGGGGCTGGACACGAGCCCAGGGGTGCCCAGGTGGGCAAGAGGCCTCTGGCACCTGGGCTGGCTCAGGAATTGTGTGTCCAGCAGGAGCAGGGCAGGGATTGTCCCTCTGTGCTGGGCACTGAGAGGCCCCTCGAGGGCTGTGCCCAGTTGTGGCTCCTGCAGGAGAGCCCTGGAGGGACTGGAGCGTGTCCAGGGCAGGGAACGGAGCTGGGAAGGGGCTGGAGCCCCAGGAGGGGCTGAGGGAGCTGGGAAAGGGGCTCAGCCTGGAGAAAAGGAGGATCCAGAAGGGAAAAGCTCTGCAGCAGAGCCTTCCCCCAACTTCCCTCACTTTCTTTGCCCCTCACGTTTTCTCCCACTCTTTTATTTTCCCCTCACAGCAAGGGAGACCCGGAGGGGCTGGAGCGAGTCCAGGGAAGGGAGCAGAGCTGGGAAGGGGCTGGAGAATTCCTGAGGGAGCTGGGAAAGGGGCTCAGCCTGGAGAAAAGGAGGCTCAGGGGGGACCTTGTGGCTCTGCACAAGTCCCTGACAGGAGGGGGCAGCCGGGGGGGGTCGGGCTCTGCTCCCAGGGAACAGGGACAGGAGGAGAGGGAACGGCCTCAGCCTGGGCCAGGGGAGGCTCAGGTTGGACACCAGCAGCAATTTCCCCATGGAAAGGGAGGTCAGGCCTTGGAAAGAGCTGCCCAGGGAGGTTTGGAGTGCCCATCCCTGGAGGTGTCCCAGGAAGGCCTGGACGTGGCACTCAGTGCTCTGGGCTGGGCACAAGGTGGGCATCGGGCACAGCTGGGCCTCCATGGGCTGGGAGGGATTTTCCAACCTCAGGGATCCTGGGATTCTGTTTCTGAGCTGGCCTGGCTGAGAGCATCCCACAGAAGTTGTGCCAAGCAGAGCAGGAGCTGCTGCATTCAGTGACAGCAGAGAAGTGGTTAAAAGGTTGAGCTGGAGGATTTGCCAAGCAGGGAACACATCTGGGGTTCTTTTAGGAACCCAGTACTGAGCACAGCTTTATCAAAGTCCAGTTCTGAATTTGTCCCTTCATGTTTCTCCACAGAACGAGCTCAGCACAGCTCCTATCCCTGTGTGCACAGATTTACACACACATGTGTGCAGGGTTTAGAGTCTCTTGTTTACTTTAGTGGTCATTGCTTTGGTGGGGAGAACTGGGCAGTGAGCACAGCAGCACAGAGCTTTGTACTTAAAAAGGAGTTAATTGCAGACAAATCTGATTTTATGCACCTTGGCATCCCTAGCTGAAAAAGAACAGAAAAGAATTAGGACACGAGGGAAATCTGGGCTGGGGATTAACCATTGCCAGCACAGAAATGCACAAGGAGAAACGAGGGAAGGTGCACAGAGGGGAATTCATTTGTGTGAGGAACATTAATTACTTGTCTCTATTAGAGGTTCTTAGCATTCCTCCTCAAATTCTGATTTCTGGAGACCAAAGTGAAGAAGATGACAGGCTAAGATTCAAAAGCACAACCTTTGTTTTTGCTTCCTCTGCCTCCAAGATTCAGCTTCTTCAGCAGCCAGAGACAGGGACAGTGTCCTGGAAAGATTCTCTCTCTCCTGGTATTTAATTTCATGCTATCTTTGCAGGTGGCCTTGCTCCTGTCACCATCCAATGCTTCTTCTGTAATGAATCACAATATCTCTGTCCTTGCATTGGAAATGATAATTTGAGGGAAGGAAAGTTTATACCTGAAAGTGCTTTGGTTTTAGGGTTTTTTTCCCTGATTTTATCTGCTCTCTAGTTAATAAAAATAACAGTAATGATGATGGTGGTGATGATAATAATAACTCTCCCTGCAAACTGCACCTTGCTTTGAGCAGGACAGTGATTTTTAAGGTATTTTGTTGGTAGTCTCTGCTCTTCTTGAAAGCTGTAGGATGCAGTGTTGATGTGAAAATGTCATTGCATGTTATTAAGGGAAAACTGAATTATGGCAGCGACAATTAGGAGAGCCTGGAAATGTGTCTATTAAACTCTGTTTTACACTTCACATTTGGGTGAACAGCTCTCAAGGGTTCTGTCTGAGCAAAGTAATTAAATTTGTGTCTAACTTTAAGGTTACGCTTAAAGTTCTAAACTGAGATGGAAGTATGTGCTCAACAGATTTGGTCATTTGCAATTCACAAGTAACTTTATTTGAACTGTTTTGGAGCTGAAGTTTCATCCTTTCTTTTGTCTTAGTCTGTCTCTTTGTTTTTATCAGCTTTGTCTGTCAAAGTCCCCACACCACCACTGCCACAGCATCCAGATGCTTTCCTTGGTTCCTTTTGACTGTCTTTTTGTTGGAATCCAGGGCACCCCTCTGGCTGCCCTGGGAGATCAGGGCACACCTCGGGCTGCCCTGGGGGGTCAGGAGCCCCAGCAAGGGGGTCCCAGCCCCTGGCAAGAAGCCCAGAATGGCACCGGCTTTGACCTCAGCCCATGGGAAAAGTTACCAACACTGCCAGAATCATTGCAAGCCACCAGAGTGAGAAAATGAGTAGTGGTTTAGTGTTTTACAAGGTAAAAAAGTAAATTTTAGGGTTTTTAATATGAGGATGAAGGGTTTAAGATGGAGGATTTTGGGCATTGCCCTGTTCTTCTTCTTCTCCTTCTTCTCCTTCTCCTCCATCTTCTCTGGTGGTGGTGGCACAAAATGATTGGTAGAATGAAAAAGAGGTGGAAATTCCGTGTCTAGAACAGGTGCAAATGAATTGGTACAGAACAGTAACTAATAAATGCGTTGTGAAGAATGGTTGGACGATGGAAAGGGCACAGAAAGGCCGGGACAGCCCAGGGCTGGGCAGTGCCCGCTCGGACTCGGCTGCATCAGATGTGCGGCCGGAGCTGAGAGCTGGCAGAGAGAAGGAGAAATCAACAACCTGAAACAACATCTGCAGCCGTTTCTCATCTGCTGGGGCTCAAGGTAAAACTTCCCAGAGGTGAAGATAAAGAACCAGCATTTGTGCAGAGTGCCCAACTCCCACATCTTTTTGCAGCACTTTGGTAACAAACTGTTAAACAAACACTTTTTGAAGGTGTGTGTTGCTCTCTGCACATGACTGTGAATGAAAGGTGGAAGAAATGTGCCTTCGCCTTTCTGGAGGAAATGCCTCTGAGCTGGAAGAGCAGGATTGTTACAGGAAGCTGAAGGTTATGAGCTGACTTTGAGATGCTGAATGCAGCTGGTTGATCACCTTTAAAGAGGGGACTAGGATTTTCTGGGGGTGCACAGAAGAGTTCCTCACATAAATTAAGAAATCTGGTCAAGTTTAGCATGTTCCTGCCCATGGCAGGGGATTGGAACTGGCTGATCTTCGAGGTCCCCTCCAACCCAAACCATTCTTGGATCCTCTGAGCCAATAGTGTTTTCATTTTTGAGTAGTAGTACCTCTCATTAGTACCACATCATTGTAGTGAACATGCAAATCACTGGACAATGCTGCCTTTTATCATTTTATAATGCACTGGGAACTTCAGCTCTAAAGGAAGTTTAATGTGTGAATTGTACTAAGTCCAAAATTAGGCTGCCAACAGAACCAATTGAATCACTTCATTTTTCAATCAGGGCAGCACTTTTGCAGCACTTAATTAAAATATATTTATAACATAATGGCTGTGAGTATTTCATTCTCAGGTTTTGCTTGCCTAGGAGCCAGTGAGGAGATAATTCTGTCTGGGTATTTGGATCTCTCCTTCCTTCTTGAGCTTGTCCAGTTTACACAGAGGCACGAGAATTTGCAGCACCAAGTATTTACTTCAGTCAGACATGAACAGAGATGTGATTATTTCTTCTTCAGCCTATCATTATCTTGATGATCCTTGCAATTATTGCCTTGGGCCTCATTTCCTCTTTTGGCTTTATGGTGGGATCTCATCCCCCAGAGAGTGAGGGGATCTTCCCTAAGAACCACAAGTGTGTGGGTCCTGTGTCCCCAAACCTTGTTTGCACTGAAGGTGAAAAAAGGCTGCAGTCTGTCACTCTTCAGAGTGCAGTGGTGGCACTGGAGAGGCTCTAGAGCAACTTGGGTAGCTGTCAAGGACGTTTTTTCCCCCTTTAACTCTCCCTAGGATCCTGCAAAATATTTGTTTTCTTCCGAGGGACAGATTGCAGGGTGAACCCTGAAGTGTGCTCTCATTGCAATCTGTGCCCAGCTGAAACTCACCAGAAGATCATTTCTGTGTTTCGTGGCCAAGAGCCTTTCAATAACAGGGTGATTTGATGGATAATGTTTGGGTGAACATGTCACAAAGGACAGTTTTTGTAAGGTTTGCTTCAAATTAAAAAGAATGAGGGGTTTTGGTCTTCACAGAATCACAGAATGGGTCAGTGGTCACCTGCTGACACCTCCCAGAGCCCAGGGCACAGGGCTGTGTCCAGATGGCTCTGGAATATCTGCAGGGAGGAGACTCCACAGCCTCTCTGGACAATCTGTTCAGGGCTGGGCCCTGCCCAGGGCAGGAGTTGTGCCTCCTGTGCAGGGAATTGCTGGGCTCAGGCCCTGCCCAGGGCAGGAGTTGTGCCTCCTGTGCAGGGAATTGCTGGGCTCAGGCCCTGCCCAGGGCAGGAGTTGTGCCTCCTGTGCAGGGAATTGCTGGGCTCAGGCCCTGCCCAGGGCAGGAGTTGTGCCTCCTGTGCAGGGAATTGCTGGGCTCAGGCCCTGCCCGTGGCTCTGGTGCCATTGCTGGGCCCCGGAGCAGAGCCCGGGCCCTGCCCTGAGCCCTCCCTGCAGCCAGGGCCAGCCAGGGCTGAGGGCCCCTCTCAGCTGGGGCTCCTCTCGAGGCTGAGCAGCCCCAGCTCCCTCAGCCTTGTTTACCTGCAGTATTAATGAGCCCATTAGGTTCTAAATCAAGTGTGTTACAACTGAGCTTCAAAGTTACAATTAAATGATCATTTTATCTGTCTTTTCAGTTGCATGAGCCACGAAAGCTTCTATTTGATAAACAGTGCAGCTGTTAATAACGTGAGGAATACAAATAGGAGCGAGAAGAATGACAGGCCAGTATCTGCTGGGAATGCTAACGAGCACAGGCTGTGCTAATGGGGGGACTTGGGAGAGGCTCAGAGGGAAAGGAAACCTTTTTCATACACAACATCTAAAGTTTAAAACTTTCAGAGACATGAAGGCAGCTGCTCGCTGGCTGTGCCAGAAGTCTGAGGAGGATTGCGTGCAAGCAGGAGCCATCCTGTCACAGCTGATTCCTGTCTGCTCCTTCTGGCCCAGACTCTATCCTGCACATTATAAATCTGGATCTGGGAATGGGTTACACTGATGTGCTTTCAAGGAGAGTTGGACAGAGCTGGGTAGAAATGCACAGAAAGCCAAAATCTAGTCTGGTGCAGAGGTATAAATGTGCAATTATCTAAAACGGGGGGGAAATTGAATGTCGGCAGGTTTACACCACAGAAACTGGGAACTAACATGTCCAGAGGTGTTTTGATTACTGGCTCTCACTTTTTCATGGCTGGGGATGGGGACACAGCAGTGAGAGCTTGGTGACAGTCTAGGGAACACAAGCAGCATTGCTTGGGCTGTTTGCAGGCTGTATTTAGATTATTATGTGTTTTTCTGGAAATATTTCCACCTGGGATAAACCCTCAAAATAACTGTGCTCTCCTAGGTGGCCAGAAGACAACAAGGACCATTAACAAGAACTTGTTAATGGAGAAAGAAAGGGTGAAGGCTGAATTTCAGTGTATCAGGGCCTTGGAACAATCTAGGCTTTCATTTTGGGTCGTGTCTCACAGTTTAAAAAATCCCTTCTGGATTCTTGGTGCGAGATTGTTTTGTTCAAGACTTTAGATCCCAATGGACTTTTAAAGCTCTGTTAAAGACATTTATGTAGCCACTGGGATCTGTAGCAGGAATATTACCCTATATCCTCAGAAAATAAAGGGGATTAGCTCCAGATGAGGAGATGTCCCAGGCTCAGAAGCCCAGACGGAGTTCACATCCCAACATCTGCCTGGGCAGTTACAGGGCTCTCACCACCAAGGAATCAAAGCAGCTACGGCTGTTTTGGCTGATTGACAGTGCTCTAAAATTAGCCTGTGCCCCAGTCATTAGGAGCTATTTAAAAGTCAGACTTTCTGAGTGTTCCTTACCTGGGCGCCTCTGCTAAATTTGACACGACTGTTCCTTCAGCTTTTTAATTTTTCTTTTTCTTTTTTTTTCTTTTTTTTTTTTTTTGGGTGAGTCTTATAACAATAATAACATTCTAATGAGAAATCTGAAAGTTGTTGCATTGGCAGCAGTTGCCCAAGAGCCAGGAGCTGGTTGGTTGTCAGGGCAACGCCGAGAACACCCAGAGAGGTACCCGAGGAAAGGCTTCTGCTGACTCTCCCTTTGCTTCTTTTTGTTGGGGAGTCGATGCTCAAGCTCATTTTCAGGGGTTGTTTAAAATATCTCACCAATCTAATTGTCTAAAAAGCTGGAAATAGACATTAAAGTGACTGGGTTTGTATTACATCCCTCCCCTTCACTGTATAAATACCACAGAATCATAGAATCATGGAATGGTTTGGGTTGGAAGGGACATTAAAGATCATCCAGTTCCACCTGGACACCTTCCACTATTCCAGGTTGCTCCAAGCCCTGTCCAGCCTGGCCTTGGACACTTCCAGGGATTGGGATCCACAGCTCCTCTGAGCAATATGAATATAAAATTGAATTATTTATTGTTTTCACTCTCTATCTCATTTTAAACATCAAGGAGGACTTTTCAAGCCTTTCTCTGGGGATCATTTCTTTCAGACACTCCTAAAGCTGGACAATCTGAGTGTCATCCCTGCCAAGCTCTTAGTCCCTGGTGCCAGACACCATCCCAGTGCTGCTTCTGGGAGCCAGAGGGGAAACCAGGGCTTTTGGCTGTGCCTGTTGTGAACAGAGGGGAAGGAGCATGAAGAGGAGGAGGAGGAGGAGGAGGAGGAGGAAGATGAAGATCTCCAGGACAGAAGAATTCTGGCTGCCATCTCTGGGAGTGTTCAGGAGGAGTCTGGATGTGGCCCTTGGGGACAGGGTTTGGGGTGCTGCTGCTGCTGCTGGGGTGGCACTGGCTGATCCTGAAGGGCTTTTCCAACCCTGATGATTCTGTGATTCTTGACGGGTCTGTAAACGAAAGTTTACCACAGAAATGCCATTTATGGTGGGGATGGAAACATGAAGCTGTTGTGCAGTGAAGTGGATGGAAATGGGGATGTTGTGCCCTCAAACATGAATTGGATTAAAGGTTGATGTCCCAGTTTTGCTCAGTTTCTGCAGTCTGTGACTTCCAGGTTTATAATATTTTTTCTTTTGACATGATGATACTAACAAGAAATCATGGTTAATATTAAAGTGCATCCACTCCTTTGATTTCTGAGGGGCAGCAAGATTCCCAGAAACAGCAACCAGTCAGCTTCCCAGTTTTCCATCAGAAGTACAGGAGATACTGGGTTTTAACCCCCACAGCTGGAGCTCTGCCCCCAGGGCAGCTGCACCCAGGGTGGTGATGCCTGACTGCTCCCAGGACAAACCTCCTGTGTTGTGATTTAAGTGTTCCCCAGTTCCTCCTCCTGGAGGTTGGGGCATTCCCCCATGGTGAGACTCCTCCAGTTCCCTTCTCCACTGTGGGAGTTGGGTACTCTGCACAAATGCTGGTTCTTATCTTCACCTCTGGGAAGTTTTACCTCGAGCCCCAGCAGATGACAAATGGCTGCAGATGTTGTTTCAGGTTGTTGATTTCTCCTTCTCTCTGCCAGCTCTCAGCTCCGGCCGCACATCTGATGCAGCCGAGTCCGAGCGGGCACTGCCCAGCCCTGGGCTGTCCCGGCCTTTCTGTGCCCTTTCCATCATCCAACCATTCTTCACAACGCATTTATTAGTTACTGTTCTGTACCAATTCATTTGCACCTGTTCTAGACACGGAATTTCTGCCTCTTTTTCATTCTACCAATCATTTTGTGCCACCAGCACCAGAGAAGATGGAGGAGAAGGAGAAGAAGAAGAAGAACAGGGCAATGCCCAAAATCCTCCATCTTAGACCCTTCGTCCTCATATTAAAAACCCTAAAATCTACTTTTTACCTTGTAAAATACTAAACCACTGCTCATTTTCTCACTCTGGTGGCTTGCAATGATTCTGGCAGTGTTGGTAACTTTTCCCATGGGCTGAGGTCAAAGCCGGTGCCATTCTGGGCTTCTTGCCAGGGTCTGGGACCCCCTTGCTGGGGCTCCTGACCCCCCAGGGCAGCCAGAGGTGTGCCCTGAGCTCCCAGGGCAGCCAGAGGCGTGCCTTGGGTTCCAACACTCCACCTGATTTCTGTTTCTACCTCAACTCTGCTTCTCTGCTTTGCTCTGACCTCTGTTTTAGGGAGATTTAATCACAGTGATCCTAATCCCCACCTCAGCACTTCTGAGTGGGCATCCAGCAAGACAGGAGACCAATATTTCCTCTCCTGCTCTGGAAAGAAGAGATCTGAGTGGAGAACACACAGAGGAAAAAGCTGTTATTTAAAAGTGATATGCAAAATGTTTTCGAAAGGTTTGGCTTTTTCTGTCACCTCACCTTGTTTAAGAAACGTCTGGGAATGTTTCTGAATTATATTTTGTCCTCTCTTCTCTGGTTCTGTTCAAGAGCAGAGTGAGTGGGAGTGTTGAACGGATTTGATCTCACTTTAGAGGGAGAGTGTTACATCTTCAAAGAGGGCTGTTTTTCTTCAGAGAGGTTAATCAGTCATTGAAGTTAAAGTAGTGAACACCAAACTGTAATTTCCATGAGGTGTATTAATAGATGTGGTGAAAGAAATTGTAGCCACGTTGCGATTTTGGTGCTAATAATTGTTCTGTGACATGTCTGGAGAGCTGGGTGAAATGGAGCCAGCAAGAAGGATTGAGTGAGACAATTTCCAAGGGATGGAGGGACAGGACAAAGGGAAATGGCTTCAAACTGCCAGAGATCAGGGTTAAATGGGGCACTGGGCAGGAATTGTTCCCTGGGAGAGTGGGCAGGCCCTGGCACAGGGTGCCCAGAGCAGCTGGGGCTGCCCCTGGATCCCTGGCAGTGCCCAAGGCCAGGTTGGACATTGGGGCTTGGAGCAGCCTGGGACAGTGGGAGGTGTCCCTGCCATGGCAGGGGTGGCACTGGATGGGCTTTAAGGTCCCTTCCATCCCAAACCACTCTGTGATCTCATGATTCCACAATTCACATCATCTCTAAGTGTAGATTTACCTGGAGGTGTGAAGAGCTATTGAAACAAGGGTTGTCAATAACTTTATGATGATTTTTTGCAGCAAATCTTTTGAAACAACTCCGTGCCAAGCAACATCAACACTTCTTGCTATTTGGCTACTTTTCTCATGTGCTCATAGCCAGATTCTTCAGTTGTGCTTTTGTACATTCAAGTGCACATGGGGGAAGGGAATTTTGAGTTTGTGCTTTGCTAAATCCTCACCTGGTGAGAGCAAAATCAGAAATCTATGACATTATCCTACGTTGTTTAAAAATGCTAAAAATCACTCCAGTGACCTCCCAAATCCAGGTTTGATTATTTGGGTTTTTCTATTTCTACCCATGACTCATGAGTGCTTGCTGGGAGGTGGGAATAAATGTATTATTTTCCAAAATTTATTTGTTGTGAAAGAACTTGCTGAGATGAATCACTTGGCTTGACTCCGTCCTCTGCCTCCTTGTGTGACTTCAGCAACTCCAAGGAACAGACATCCTGATCAGGGTGACCATTGGTGTTAGAAAGCCCATTTTAGGGGAATTAAACCCTGTTTTGCATAGCCCTGCCACAGTTCTGTGTTGCACCAAATTCAAATTCATGGCATATAAATCACTTTCCCTCCTGAGCTGAGTGGGTGCTGATGGCTGCTCCACCAGAGATGAAATGGCCAATTATTTACTATCAAACGTAATGGCTTGCCTGAATAAAACATGTGTTAGGAATTCTCTGTCCCAGCGTTAGCAAGAACCTGTCACAAAAGGCGTTGTTTGCTCCCAGGGCTGCCTGTCACAAAAAGCAGAATACGGCGGCGTGCTCAGTCTCCGTGACTCAGCTGTCAAAGTTTTATCTCCTGTGCACACAAGAAATATTATTTGTGTAATGAAGCTAATAAGCACGTATCAGAAAGGTTGTATTTCTCGCAGAGATGAAGCAAAACAGTAGTTACAGCCCTCACCATGGCAGTTCTGTAAAATTCCAGGCACAGAGGAAATGTTTCTTCTGCGGGAACACGTTGTAAAGCAGAGGAAATGCCAACTGTGCTGGTTGTTCCCAGGCCCTGAAGCCAGATCCAGCTGAACAGGAGCTGTGTAAAAAGCAGTTTACAGACCAAGGAAATGGACCTGGAGGTATTTCCAGGCAGGAATAAGAAATGTCCATGCTGCAGCAATGAACAAAACGCTGCAGCTATTAATCTTCATCAGTGGAGTGTGTGACTCTGTGTTCCTGCTGCAGATGGAACATCTTTATCCTAACAAAAGCACAGTGAAAGCAGGAATGTGCCATGACTCTTTGATGGGAATACATGGCCACATCCACAGTCTCCACTCCCAGCATCATTCCTGATCAATAACTGAAAAACCCCAGTACTGATGTCATAATGACATTTTTTCCCTGGCAATTAAAATTTGCCTTGACCCTTACTTGATGTTATTTTCCATCCTGCTTGGTTTTTTTCTATTTAAGGACTGCTCCATCAGTGGATGCCCCTGTCTTTAAGAGCAAGTAATTTTGCATTTTAAACACTTTCTGGTTTAATTGTGTCCACCATCAAAAGCAGCACATGTAGATACCTGGGTTTACAGCTACCCACAGTGTTTGTTCTTGGAACAAGTTAGTTAAGAGATAAGGGACCAAGAGGCATTAGATTGTACAGATAATGCCAATGGAGTGACCTGGGTGTCCCTACCCCGGTAGGGGGATAGGAAATAAATGATCTTTAAGGTCCCTTCCAACTCAAACCATTGTGTGATTCTATGATTCCACTCAAGCACAAGAAAAAATACTGCTATATACAGAAATTAGAATCAGGGTGTGATTTTAAATTTCTCATCCTAGGCTGCAAAAAGTCTTAAATTTCAGGTGAAATTCAAAGTATTTTCTAGATGTAGGTAGACTTAACTTGTTATTGTGAAGCTTAACAACGGGAGAAGAAATTGTTTAAAGAAGTAGTTTCAGCCTAGCTGGAACTGCACTTAAAAGAAAGAGTAAAGTTGTGAAAGAGCCTTTGATATATTTGTGGTAATCATGAGGCATATTTGTGGTGTGTATAGAATAGAAATAGTGTATATAAGATGGAAATAGGGTATATAAGATGGAAATGGGGTATATAAGATGGAAATGGGGTATATAAGATAGAAATATTGCACGTGTACCTCAGGAAAGGCCCAGCCCAAAGGGTGCTGCCCTTCCCTGCTGTGCAGCAGCCCAAGGGGGTGTGCAGAAAACTCCAGGAAAATAAGCCCTGCAGTCACACAGACTGGAGACAAAGGAAGAGCAAGTGGGTGGAAATTAAGCTGTGAGAGGATGGGAAGAAACTCCAAGGGTCATCCTTGCTATTGAGTGTGAGAGTCCCGTGGGAGGAAGGGAGCTCTTATTGATCCAGCACTGCAAGGCAAGCACAGTGTGATTGCCAGGACCAACAGCAGCACAAAAGTGTTTTATCTGAGCCTTTCTGGGTGTACTGAGTGAGTCTCACTGGGCACTGAGAAAACAGGTCCAGTTCCTCATGGTTTGGAACTGGTATTTTGATATATTGGTATTTTTAATGAGCGAGTGTTGATTAGCTTGCTTATCTGTCTTGTAAGAGTGCAGTGGGGCTGGTGACACAAATAATCACATTTGAGAAACTTTAAATTGCTGTGTATCAGTACATTTTACTTTTCCTTGAAGAAGACCTCGGATCAAAAATACATGTGGCAGCCAGAATTTCCTTCTGCTCCCAGTATTTTTCAGGTTCTGTGCTCACTTCTGAAATAAACCAGCTGTGGTTTTGTTGTAAAGCAGAATCCCATTAAGGAAGACTAATTGGTTCACCTGTTAATCAGGATTCATGGAAGATTATTGTTTATCAGTTCGCTACCAGGAACAGTTTTGACTCCTTAATAAATCTACAAATTGGATATGAGGTGGGGAGATGTTTTTACCTTTCCTGCTCATGAATCAGAACAGCTTCTGCCTACTCCTTGTGGAAAAATAACGTAATGCTGTGGCCTCATTTTAGCCTTCTCACTTTTGATTGTTCTGCTCTTTTTAAATGACAGACAGATGACCTGTTCACATCTTACACCGGTTCCATTCTAGTGATCAACACTGCAGCAGCCTTGCTCAGCATTTTCCATTAGGGAAGTGATTACAGAGGTTAATTCACTTACAGAGTTCAGCGCCATTCCTGCCTCTTTAAAAGTAAAAAATTAATGCAGTCATAACCTCAGAAGAATCAAATATGATCGTGAGTCTCCACTCCCACTCATTTCATAAGGCTGTCTCTTCAAAATACTCTTTTACTTTCCATCAAAATGCTATTTATTGTCTCTCTCTCTGCAGACACAGTTATTAGACATTTCATATATAATGCCTCATACATTTTCCCACTCACAGGGGTTTAAGCTGGGGGAGGGCTGAATAACAAGTAGGAATAGATGAAACTAATGGCATTAACACTATACTGGCATAATAAAAGCTGTTTTAAATGTCTTGAGATGTAAAACTATAAAATATCTTAATGTGAACTGAATAGAAACAGTCTTTATCTTTTAAAGCTGTTTTTATAAACTAAGATACCTGTTATTTAGCAATTAGGCTGTACAGTGATTTGCCATACCTGGTGATTTTTTGTATTTAACAACACTCAGATATTAATGTTTTTCCCCTCAAGACAATTAAGTGAACTTCCAGACTTCAGTTTTCTAGATGTGCCCAAATAAAGAATATTTGGTTCTTCGTTTAGCCTGAATTTTGGGTTGTTCACTACCTCCGAAAAGTGGGACATTCTGCCTTGAATATTTAAATATTGATGTCAGAATTGAGCAGGTTGGAGTATTTCAGGTTTCGGAAGTGGTTTTTTTTGTCAAATGTGTGAAAAAGTGGGACATTTTCAGGCATGCACTGCTTTCAGCAATCACACGTGTTTGTCAGCCTACGTATCTCCGGTCCGGAAAGGGAGCTGGGGATAGGAAGGAGGTAAAAGGGAGGACACCACGAGCAAAATATCCCAGAGCAAGGGGAATTCTCACATCTACCCCAGAGCACACAGAGTGGAGAAGGTGAACCCTGGTTATTCTGCATCCCACAGCACACATTTTCTCTTTTCTTCCCCAAAGTACTTGAAAAAACCTGCGCTGCACAATGAGACCTGAACACGACCACATTTCTCAAAGGAAAATTGAATATTTCCATGCCCAGCTATGGGTAGCAGGATATTGCTACACTCTCAGCTTTCCCTGGAGCATGAAAACAAAATCAGACTAGCAAGAGGGATTAGTTGTGGAAGTTGATTGTCTTTTGTAAAGTGACAGAGATTATTTCAGGGAACAATTCCAAGTCAAAGCCTGACTTAGTCACTCTGGATCACCCGAGAGAATCCTGTCTTTCTCCAGGAATTCCAGGCTGGCCTGAGAAGACCAGGCAGCAATGCTGGGTGCTTGTAATTAGGTACAATTTAACACTCCCCACCACACCTGTTATTATTTCCCAGTGCACTAAAAGTGGGTATTTTCAGCTTCCCAGCAACATCAGCTGCTGCACAGAAATCTGCAAAATACGTGCCAACGGTTTTGAGACAGAAGTTCATTTAGGGAAGACCTCTCTTTCTGGGAGGATAGGACCAGATGGCCCAGCACACCAGATCGAAGCTATATAAACTTATATAAGCTTCTGCTGCTGAACACCACACAGTCTAACTAAGGAACAGCATTTTGTTCGGCAAGAGTTTGCCTGGATACCTGACTGGCACTAATTTTCTCAGAAATGATGAGAGCTGAGGTTAGTGAAGACTCCCATTTGTCAGGAATTTAGCACATCTTTTAGTGAAACAATTATCCTCTTTGCTCAGAACCCTCCAAGAGAACCAATGTGAACTCCTGGAGGTGCAGTTTTTTCTGAATTTGGCAGCAGAAGTTCCTCAGTTGTTATAAATAGGTAAGAAGGGAATTATTAATCTGTGGATTAAATTTGGACATTAATCCCCATCTCCTAGCCAGAAACTGTTTGCTGGTTTGGTTTGATTTTTTTCTTGTTAAATTGAATTGAAGATGATCATGAATCAGAGACTCCCAGAATGGTTTGAGTTGGAAGGAATCTTAAAGCCCATCCAGTGCCACCCCTGCCATGGGCAGGGACATCTTCCACTATCCCAGGTTGTTCC
The DNA here is from genome assembly GCA_026261815.1 of Monarcha castaneiventris obscurior. Lineage (NCBI taxonomy): Eukaryota > Metazoa > Chordata > Aves > Passeriformes > Monarchidae > Monarcha > Monarcha castaneiventris. The sequence goes on along the minus strand of JAMPIT010000566.1, from coordinate 47,141,666 downwards.
AAGCCTCATCCAAACTGGTCTTGGACACTTCCAGGGATCCAGGGGCAGCCACAGCTGCTCTGGGCACCCTGTGCCAGGGCCTGCCCACCCTTACAGTAAATATATCAATACAGTACAATGTATCTGTTATTCCTGACGAAAAAGGGCATCCATTTTCTGACTCAGCTTTGCCTTTTCATTCTAATTTCGCCTTTTTTTCATTTTTGATCTCAAATAAAAAGCTAAGCCAAACCAGGTTTTGGATTTACAGATTGCATGCCAAATAATCAAGCAGCACTGGGGTGTGCCCTTGATCACATTGCTGGAAGTGACCTTGGCTCTTGCAAACCTGTATGAACATCTGGAGAAACATCTGGAGATGCAGGAATAGAGAAGTGCATCTACTGATCCCCAGGAGCAGCTGAGGGAGCTGGGAAAGGGGCTCAGCCTGGAGCAGAGGAGGCTCAGGGGGGACCTCATTGCTCCCCACAAGTCCCTGACAGGAGGGGCAGTGAGGGGGGGTCGGGCTCTGCTGCCATGCCCCAAGGGAAAGGAGGAGAGGAAAAGGCCTCAAATTGCACCAGGGGAGGCTCAGCTTGGAGATTGGAAACAATTCTTCCCTCACATATTGGAAAGGAAAATTTCCCTGCCAGAGTGGCGAGGCCTTGGAATGAGGTGCCCAGGGAGTGGTGGAGTCGCTGTCTCTGGGAGTGTTCAGGAGGAGTCTGGATGTGGCCCTTGGGGACAGGGTTTGGGGTGATGCTGCTGCTGCTGGGGTGGCACTGGGTGATCCTGAAGGGCTCTTCCAACCCTGATGATTCTGTGATTCCATGACTGATACTTTGCTAACGTTTGCCCAGTCTCTGGTTCATTTCTCAGCTTGTTTCTCCATGAATGTGCTTCAGGAGCCTCCAGAGCCTGAAACCCTGACAGAAGACGATGCCTGAGGAGCCTGACATGGGGACACTGCTGCCTGTCCCTTTTCCTCTTGCACTGGCCACGCTTCTCTGGGTGTACCTGCATCAGCTCTGTGACAAAACCCCCCTGCAGCAGCATTTCCTTGCTTGTGTCACCACATCCAGAGGGTGCAGCTGTTTTCTGGGCAGGTTCAGCCTGCAGAGAGGGCAGTGGCTCTGGAACCAGCCAGCCTGTGCTCTCTGCAGTGTTCATGGTACAGGACACTGCTTTTCCCTGCCAGCAATATCATCCCAGTGTCCTCGCACTGCTGGGCACACACAGAGTCAGCCAAATTTCCTTCCAAGGGCAGAGCCCATCTGCAGGAGGGTTTGTGCTGTTTTGAAGCACACAGGGGTTATTTTTTCTGTTAAATGTCCTTATGAATTGAACCTGTCCCAGATGTGTCCACTGGAGTTTTGAGGCAGTGCTGGTGCTCTGTCTTCAGCAAGACCATGCCTTTACTTCCTCTGTGTCCACAGCGTCCTTCTCATGGTTTCTGACGAGAATTTGATTGGCAATTCAAAGTTTCATCTACATTGCACACTTTAACTGCAAACCTCAGCCCAGCAAACCTCCTAACCTGCTCTTATGCTCAGACCATGGGTCCAGACATGCCCAAGGACAAGCCAAGCCAAGACTTGCCCAGCTGCAGCTGGTGAGCTGCTCCCTGCAGGAGAAGGAAGATTGCAGCACAGATTTAGTCACCAATCTGTATATGATTTGTTATCTTGTCCGAAACCATTTTTTTTCTGCTGGCAATTTTGGAAATTGCAGCTGTAAGACAATTGGCAAAGCTCAGGCTTCACTTGAATCTGTCATCTGTTAATTTATTACTTTTGTTGGGATGCAGCTGCTGTGTGACCCCTCCTGGATTGTAGGAACCACTGTTGGAGGTAGTTCAGCAGCTTCTGGTGCACTTGACTTTGCATAAGTGGGACTGTTCCTCATCACTTCTCTGCTGCTGCAGCTGATCTCCATGTCCCCAGTGCCCAAATGTCTTCTGTCATTTCTGTCCTTTTGTCCCTCTGCCTGGTGCCCGGGCTGCACATTGAGGGGGAGGGAAGTTCACCCAGAAGGTGATGAGGTAATCTTGTTCCTCTGCAGAGATGATCACCTCTGACCAAATAAGACAAAATTACAAAGCTCTAGAGATGGTCAGCAAATGGAGTCCTGAAGCAAGGGCAGGGATAACATCTGACAGCCTTTTGGCCAGGGGTGCAGGGCCAGGTGCTGATCTGTGATCTTTTGGGAATAGTCTCCATCTCTGATCCTGTGGAGCTGCCACTTCTTAGGGGAGGGTGATGCCTTAGGTTTTAACTTCTATATTTTTCAAATCTTGTACTGCTTAGAGTGTAACTCTGAAGTTCCTTGTAGCCTGTAATTCCTGCTCTCTTGTGCAGACATAATAAAGCCTCTCCAGGCTTTGCCTTCAAGGACACCCAGGCTGTTCTAGGCCCAAAATGTGTAACCCAAAGACTCTAAGGGGGAGCAAGCTGAGGGGAATTACATCATTAAACTGGGGCTTTAATTGGAGAATTAACCCTGATATGCAAATGAACCAAACCTATAAAGGTGTGAAGAACTCGTGACCTGGGGTCCATCTTGGAGTCCATTTTTGGAGGCAGCCTCTGGCTCCCCAGGGTGTGCCTTGAAGGCTTTCAAATAAACTTTATTCCCTTACTATTGTCTAGTCTCTGTTTCTAGGTGGCTGGAGAAGGCATCAAGGGGCTGCTGCTTCTTACAGGTCCCAGTTGAGGAGGGGACCCTGCTTGGCCAACCACCCCCAGCAGAAGGGGCACCCATAGCCCTGCTGAGGACCTGTGTGCAGGACCTGCATTTAAAAAAACTCCTTGGAAGCACCAGAACCCTGGCCTCAGGTGTGTGCCACGTTCTCCTGTGTGTGTGTGGATGCATCCCCTCTGCTGTTCCCTCTGCTGTCCCCTCCACCCTTCAGCCTCGGTGATCTTTCAAGTGCAGCCCAATCCACAGCACAGATAAGGAGGGCTGAGTGCTGGAGCTGCTGCCGCTGCTCTCTTCTCTTTCAAGTCCAGCTGGATCCCTTTGCTCTCCCTTCCTCCCTGCACATCTCATCCTAACATTGGCCCTGAAATGACAAAGCTGCTCAGCAGCCATAAGGATGGGAGCAGCACAGAAGTCCACACTGCTTTGTGAATTTGTTTTCCCTGAGTGCTGGAGGACTGTAAAGCAGCACCAGGTACGTGCTGCAGACTGATTTCCTTTGGAGCTCTGTGCCTGTGTATCAGAGAAATCCTGCTTTGAACCTGGATATTGGGGGCTGTGAATGTGGCTGCTCCCTAATTCCCCACCTCCCTGCAGCACCGTGCCTTGTCACAGTGGGACGTGGCATTAATCACTGCCATACTTCACCTGGAGCCTCATTTAATAGGGTTTGGTTGAATTAAGTCAGAAAGCAAAACCCAGGTAGCTTTCCAATTACAAAATGCCTCAGTGATGTGCATCCCAGCTTAGCCAGTGTGTTCTTTTCTTCCTTCCATCCTTCCCTTTTTTTTTTTTTTTTTTTTTTTAGCAAGGCATTTGGGTTTTTCACAGCACTTAATTCGCCTTCATCGAGAGAGATGTTAATTGTCGGTAATCATTGCGTGTCCACATGAATGAGCAAGGAGAACCACACTATGCTGCTGAGGAGCCAGTGGGCTTGGCAGAAAAGCTCTAGGAATCGCTTACTGAGGGAAGAAGAGCTCGTGTTGCTGCAATATTCAGTTTGCTTCTGTTCCCTCATTTGTCTAAAATGTTTACTGAGCACAGCCATGCCTGTCTTGGAGGCTGGAACCAGTTAATTTTCACCTCTTAACTCTCTTTCTTGCAATTCTCTGCTCGGGTCTCAAGAATTGCAACGTCAGGAAGGCAAAGTGGTGTTGAAAGGCTCCATCACGTTCAGATTTTTGTGTGGTTGTGTTTTTTTGGGTGATTCTGCCCCGCTCATGTGAGAGCCCACCTGCAGAGCTGCCCCAGCCCTGGGGCCCAGCACAGGGAGGAGCTGGAGCTGCTGGAGAGAGGCCAGAGGAGGCAGCAGGATGAGCAGAGGGATGGAGCAGCTCTGCTGGGAGGAAAGGCTGCGAGAGCTGGGATTGTTCAGCCTGGAGAGGAGAAGCTTTGGGGTGAGCTCAGTGTGGCCTTGCAGGGCCTGAAGGAGCTGCAGGAAACCTGGAGAGAGACAATTGCCAAGGGCTGGAGGGCCAGGAGCCAGGGAATGGCTTCCCAGTGCCAGAGGGCAGGGCTGGATGGGATCTTGGGCAGGAATTGTTCCCTGGGAGGGTGGGCAGGCCCTGGCACAGGGTGCCCAGAGCAGCTGGGGCTGCCCCTGGATCCCTGGCAGTGCCCAAGGCCAGGTTGGACATTGGGGCTTGGAGCAGCCTGGGACAGTGGGAGGTGTCCCTGCCATGGCAGGGGTGGGATGGGATGAGCATTAAGGTTCCTTTCAACCCAAACCCGTGATTCTGTGACACTGTCACAGTACAGGTGACACCAATTTCATTGATCACAACAGACCAGAGCTTTTGTTTGCAGAGCTATCTGAAAGAAATCACAGCTTTTGTGTGGCAAACTCCCTTCTCTGCTCTGTACAGAAATTCCTTCCACAGGAAAGGGTTAATGACGGAAAACCAGACCTGAAACTTCTCAGATGCAGAAATACTTTGGGAATTACAGGGCGTTTGGGGTCAGAGTTGCTGCTGCAGCCGAGGTCTGCTGGGGCTGGGGTTGCCAGGAAGCCAATTAGGAAGGATTTTTGTCTGGTTGCAGCAGCCTGGGGAATGTTTTAACCTGAGCTCAGCTGGCTGAGCTTCCCCAAGGAGTCCATTCCCGCTATGGATAGTGCCAGCACACGTGTGCTGCCCATCCTCCTCCTCACCTGGCTGTCCACAGCTGGCTGCATGGGCTTGAAGAGCTCAGGGAGGGAGAGGGAATGGGTCTGCCAGAAGAAGGCATTTTCTGGCTCTTTTTGCTACTAAGAATCAGACTGATCTCTGATGTGTGTTCTGGTTTTACCAATCCTCCAAATTTTTTGGATAGACCCCCTCCAACACTGTCTTTTTAATGTTAGGGAGTTAGGACTGACTTGATTCTTAACCAGGGTTTGTGAGTGAGCAACAAAGTTCTGGCCTCCACACAGACATGGACACAAAATTTTTTAATTTATCCATTTTTAGCAAACAAAGAAATTAATGCTCCTGCTGCTAAACAACTCTGATGGTTTTGCAGGGCCTGGTTTTTGGCAGCGGGGTGGGCACAGAAGTGCCTAATGTGAGAAGCTGCTCAAACCTTCTACCATGTCCAGCAGAGCCAATCCCTGATGGCTCTGAATATGGACACGCTGCTGGCCAAGGCTGGGGCAACTGCAGAGGCTGGTAATGCCTGTGTGATAACAGAATTAGGAAGAAAATGAAAACAAAGTGGGGTATGCACAGTTTTTTCCTAGCCAGAGAAGAGGGGGAGGTGAGAACATGTGAGGGAAACAACATGGAGACAGCAGGGTCAGTGGAGGAGGGGCAGGAGGTGCTGCAGGTGCTGGAGCCGAGGTTCCTCTGCAGGCCGTGGTGAAGCTGCTGTGCCCCTGAAGCCTGTGGGGATCCATGGAGGATGCAGAGATCCACCCACAGCCCCTGGGGATCCACGGGGGATGCAGAGATCCACCCACAGCCCCTGGGGATCCACGGGGGATGCAGAGATCCATCCACAGCCCGTGGGGATCCAAAGAGGATGCAGAGATCCACCCACAGCCCCTGGGGATCTGCGAGTGCTGGGGCTGAGCAGTCGCTGCTCCCAGGGCACTCCCTGGGACTGAGGTGGGAAATCCATCAATGGCTCGGAGAGAGGGGAAGGAAAATCTGGAGACTCTGCTCTTGTGCCTCATAAATTTTACTGGAAAATAGAAAAATTCTTCAGGAATTTCAACTCTGTTCTCTTCAGCCACTTGTGAATTCTTGTTTTTATATCCTATACTGCTATATAAAAATATGAAAGAAATAGAAATTGTTTGCTAACTTTGCTTTATTTACTACATTTTATCTTTATCTATGAAATTCTAAATTCTTCTTCTTATACTTCTTATCCTTACTATTCTTCTTCTTTTCTTCTCCTATATAATTTACATTCTTCTTCTTAATTTTGCTCTACGTGTCCTATGGATTTTGAAATTCTTATTCCTATTCTTCTTCTACGTATTTTAAAATTCTTCTTCTTACTACTATTCTTCTTCTATGGATTTTTAAATTCTTATTCTAATTCTTCTTCTATGTATTACTAAATTCTTATTCCTATCACTATTCTTATTCTTCTAAGTATCTATAAATTCTTCGTCTTCTTCTTTGTCTATGTCGTCTCTATCATCATCTCCATCTTCTTTGTCTCCATCTTCTTCATCGTCCTTGTCGTCTTCTGTGTCTTCATTGTCTTCATAGTCTTTGTCATTGTCATTGTCTTTGTCGTTTTCGTCGTCTTCATCTTCGTCTCTGTCATTGCCACGTTCATCATCTCTGTGTCCCGTCCATCTTCTCCCCGCTCCTGCTCCCGTGGCCGTCGGTTCCCGCTGCCGTTGGTTGGGAGCCCCGTGGGTGCCGCAGCCCCGCAGGGAGGGCGGCTCTGGAGCCGTGGCTGCTGTGGCTGCCGTGTCCCTGCTACTCCTCCGTCTGTGGTGCCTTCAGGCAGGGGCACCGGAACAGCCCCCGCAGCGCCCGCAGCGCCCGCCTGAAGCGGGAGGGACGTTTCCTGGGAGGAACTGGGCTCTGTGTCCCTGCCTCTGGCACGGGCGAGGCACAGAGCGGCCCTGGGCTGCCCGGCTCCGGTGCCGGGCCCTCAACCCAGGCCTCACGGGGGGCAGGCACTGGGAGCCCCTCTGCTGCAAAATCTGCGCGTTTTTGCTCTTCAGGGGGCAGCTCCAGGACGCTGATGTCGTCCCACTCATCCTCCTCTGGGGCCAAGGGCTTCATCCAGAGGCCGGAGTCGGACCTGACTGCCCAGAGCTCCTGTGCGAGCTCCTGGTCGCTCTCATCTTCCCAGTTGGAGAGTGCAGAGGGTGTGTGGCCGTTCCCTGGGTAGACGTCCTGGCCAGGGGATGCTTCCTTTTGGGAAAGGCCCTGGCCAATGTTTTCTTCCCAGTCAGAAATTTCTTCCCGGCTGATGACGTCCCCCTGGGACAGCTCTTTCCCCACGTGTTCTTCCCAGTCTGAGAGTTCCTGGGAGCTGTTGGCTTCTCTGTGGGACATCTCTTCCTCCGCATGCTCTTTCCCCTGGGACAGCCCTTGAGAGTTGTTCCTTTCTCTCTGGGACAGCCGTGCCTGGTGCTCAGCTTCCTGCTGGGAAAGCTCTTCCCCCATGTCCGATTTGCCAGGCACAGGGCTCTGCTCGCTTTGGGCTGGAGCTGTTGCTGCTGCTCCTGCAGCCCTGCACTGCTCCAGGGCAGCCTGTTCCTCCAGCTGCTGCCAGTGGGCCTGGAGCTCCAGCGGGACCTGGCTCAGGAGCTGCCCAGGGCTGCTCAGGTCCCTGCAGAGCGAGGCGCGGCTGCTGGCCGGGGTGTTGAAGGGGACGCTGGGCGGGCTCTGTGTGCTCAGGGATGGCAGCCCCTGGCTGGGCACAGGAGACTGCGGTGCCTTTTCCTCCTGCCGGGCAGCGAGAGCCTCGGGGGGCTCCTCCTGCAGCCCTGGGGCAGCAGCTGCCGGCTCGGGCTGTGCGGCACCGCCCGGGGCAGGAGAGGCGCTGGGCAGGGCAGGCGCTGCCTCTGCTGCCACCGCTGTGCCCGCGGCGCTGGGGGAGCCGGGCCCCTCTGGGGAACGAGGCTGGGGCTCCTCCTGCGCTTCCCACTGGGACAGCTCTGGGTCATCTTCCCAGGGGGAGCCTGCAAGCACCCTCCAGAGGGACAGCTCCGGGGATGGCTCATCCTCATCCTCATCCCATTCGGCCTCCTGCTGCCCTCCCTCAGCTTCCTCCCACTGGGACACCTCTTGGTGGGTCACTATTTCCTGCCATTCCCGCACCTCTTGGAATGTCTGGCCGTCCTCTTCCCACTCGCGCAGCTCCTGGACAGTCACCGTTGTTTCCTGGAGGTGCAGCTCCTGCTGTGTGCCCTCAGTGCACTGGGACAATTCCCAGACGTTTACGTGCACCTGCCGGCGGCGCAGCACTCGGCCTGTCCTGCATCCCCACGGGGTGATCTCTTGGAATGTCTCAACCTCTTCCTCCCACTGAGACATCTCCTGTTCTGTTTCAGCTTCCCACTGGGAAAGCTCTCTGTCCGTGTGGGAAAGCTCCCCTTGTCCTCCTCGGTGTGTGACCCTGGCAGGCCTGGCCTGCCCCCTGCTCCCTGCAGTGCCCGCTGAGGGCCTGGGCGTGCGCTCAGCTGGGCACAGGGACAGGGCACCGGGACTCAGGGGTGGCTCTGGTGCCTTTGTGCTCCTTGTCTGTCGCTCTCGGTCTGAGGCGCAGACAGATCCCGGGAGTTGCTTCCTCCTCCTGGAGTGGCTCTCCTGGGACTGGGCACCCCGGGCCCTGCGGTGCCCCTGGAAACCCTCAGCCAGGGCAGGGCTCTCTGATGTCACAAGGGTCTGTGGCCACCACCATGTCCGTGTCACAAAGGGCCCTGACACAGAGCGCCCGTGGCACCAAGGGCCGCCCCAGCACCCCAACACCAGCGGGGCAGCCGGGAACGGGCCCAGAGCGGCCCCGGACCTGGCGGCTGTGTTGGTTTTGCAGGGCCTGGTTTTTGCCCAGTGTGGGGGCCACAGAGGTGGCTGCTGTGAGAAGCTGCTGGAAGCTTCTACCATGTCTGTAACAGGTTCAGGAGGATGCCCATGCACAGAACAGTCAGGACACAGTTAGAATTGCAAAGCAACTCAAGTTTATTTGTTGCATTAGCAATAAATACATTCTGACCCCTGGATGTTGGAACAGGCGCCAAGCAGGAGAAGGAGCTAGAGAATGGTTTCTGAGCGGGAGGGGCAGGAGGGCAGCACTCCTTCAGGCCATCCCCTGGATGAAAATGTTGTGCATCACGGCATCCTTGCCCTCCAGCCCAGGACCACACCTTTTATCTCCCCCTCAGGAGTGGCCAGTTTCAACATCATCTCCTGTGGGGCCAAGGCACGAGATGAGGTCACATCGGCCTGTGATCACAGCTCCATGCTAACAGCAGCTTCATTGTGTATTGTTTCTCCTTTCCCAGCATAAATCCCACCAGGTTACTGATACATCGTTTCATTTCTAAAAGTTAATCCCACCAAATAACAACAGAGCCTTCTTCTGTGTTATCTTTGTTGATGTGCACAAGCACGGACTGAATATGTCAGGCCTCAGACCCATCTCCTGTCCCTGACACAATGTCCGGCAGAGCCAATCCCTGATGGCTCTGAAGAGGGACACGCTGCTGGCCGAGGCTGGGGCAACTGCAGAGGCTGGCAACACCTCTGTGATAATAGAATTAAGAAGAACATCAAAACGAAGTGAGGCATGCACAGTTTTTCCCCTAGCCAGAGAAGAAGGGGAGCTGAGAACATGTGAGGGAAACAGCATGGAGACAGCAGGGTCAGTGGAGGAGGGGCAGGAGGTGCTGCAGGTGCTGGAGCCGAGGTTCCTCTGCAGGCCGTGGTGAAGCTGCTGTGCCCCTGCAGCCCATGGGCATCCACGGGGGATGCAGAGATCCCACCACAGCCTGTGGGGATCCACGGGGGATGCAGAGATCCCCCCCCAGCCCCTGGGGATCCATGGGGGATGCAGAGATCCACCCGCAGCCCCTGGGGATCCATGGGGGATGCAGAGATCCTCCCACAGCCCCTGGGGATCCATGGGGGATGCAGAGATCCCACCACAGCCCCCGGGGATCCACGGGGGATGCAGAGATCCCCCCCCAGCCCCTGGGGATCCATGGGGGATGCAGAGATCCCCCCCCAGCCCCTGGGGATCCATGGGGGATGCAGAGATCCACCCACAGCCCATGGGGATCCATGGGGGATGCAGAGATCCACCCACAGCCCCTGGGGATCCATGGGGGATGCAGAGATCCACCCACAGCCCCTGGGGATCTGCGAGTACTGGGGCTGAGCAGTCACTGCTCCCAGGGCACTCCCTGGGACTGAGGTGGAAAAAGCATCAATGGCTCGGAGAGAGGGGAAGGGAAATATGGGGACTCTGCTCTTGTGCCTCACAAATTTTATTGGAAAATAGAAAAATTCTTTACTTATTTGAACTCTGTTCTCTTCAGCCACTTGTGAATTCATGTTTTTATATCCTATACTGCTATATAAATATACAATATAGGAGAAATTGAAATTATTTGCTAATTTTTCTTTATTTACTACATTTTATCTTCATCTATGAAATTCTAAATTCTTCTTCTTATTCTTCTTATCCTTACTATTCTTCTTCTTTTCTTCTCCTATATAATTTACATTCTTCTTCTTAATTTTGCTCTACATGTCCTATGGATTTTGAAATTCTTATTCCTGTTCTTCTTCTACATATTTTAAAATTCTTCTTCTTACTACTATTCTTCTTCTATGGATTTTTAAATCCTTATTCTAATTCTTCTTCTATGAATTTTTAAATTCTTATTCTAATTCTTCTTCTATGTACTACTAAATTCTTATTCCTATCACTATTCTTATTCTTCTAAGTATCTATAAATTCTTCGTTTTCTTCTTTGTCTATGTCGTCTGTATCGTCGTCTCCATCTTCTTTGTCTCCATCTTCTTCATTGTCCTTGTCGTCTTCTGTGTCTTCATTGTCTTCATAGTCTTTGTCATTATCGTCTACATCTTCGTCTCTGTCACTGCCATGTTCATCATCTCTGTGTCCCGTCCATCTTCTCCCCGCTCCTGCTCCCGTGGCCGTCGGTTCCCGCTGCCGTTGGTTGGGAGCCCCGTGGGTGCCGCAGCCCCGCAGGGAGGGCGGCTCTGGAGCCGTGGCTGCTGTGGCTGCCGTGTCCCTGCTACTCCTCCGTCTGTGGTGCCTTCAGGCAGGGGCACCGGAACAGCCCCCGCAGCGCCCGCAGCGCCCGCCTGAAGCGGGAGGGACGTTTCCTGGGAGGAACTGGGCTCTGTGTCCCTGCCTCTGGCACGGGCGAGGCACAGAGCGGCCCTGGGCTGCCCGGCTCCGGTGCCGGGCCCTCAACCCAGGCCTCACGGGGGGCAGGCACTGGGAGCCCCTCTGCTGCAAAATCTGCGCGTTTTTGCTCTTCCGGGGGCAGCTCCAGGACGCTGATGTCGTCCCACTCATCCTCCTCCGGGGCCAAGGGCTTCATCCAGAGGCCAGAGTCGGACCTGACTGCCCAGAGCTCCTGTGAGAGCTCCTGGTCGCTCTCATCTTCCCAGTTGGAGAGTGCAGAGGGTGTGTGGCCCTTCCCTGGGTAGACGTCCTGGCCAGGGGACGCTGCCTTTTGGGAAAGACCCTGGCCAATGTTTTCTTCCCAGTCAGAAATTTCTTCCTGGCTGATGACGTCCCCCTGGGACAGCTCTTTCCCCACGTGTTCTTCCCAGTCCGAGAGTTCCTGGGAGCTGTTGGCTTCTCTGTGGGACATCTCTTCCTCCGCTCGCTCTTCCCCCTGGGACAGCCCTTGAGAGCTGTTCCTTTGTCTCTGGGACAGCCGTGCCTGGCGCTCAGCTTCCTGCTGGGAAAGCTCTTCCTCCATGTCCGATTTGCCAGGCACAGGGCTCTGCTCCCTTTGGGCTGGAGCTGTTGCTGCTGCTCCTGCAGCCCTGCACTGCTCCAGGGCAGCCTGTTCCTCCAGCTGCTGCCAGTGGGCCTGGAGCTCCAGCGGGACCTGGCTCAGGAGCTGCCCAGGGCTGCTCAGGTCCCTGCAGAGCGAGGCGCGGCTGCTGGCCGGGGTGTTGAAGGGGACGCTGGGCGGGCTCTGTGTGCTCAGGGATGGCAGCCCCTGGCTGGGCACAGGAGACTGCGGTGCCTTTTCCTCCTGCCGGGCAGCGAGAGCCTCGGGGGGCTCCTCCTGCAGCCCCGGGGCAGCAGCTGCCGGCTCGGGCTGTGCGGCACCGCCCGGGGCAGGAGAGGCGCTGGGCAGGGCAGGCGCTGCCTCTGCTGCCACCGCTGTGCCCGCGGGGCTGGGGGAGCCGGGCCCCTCTGGGGAACGAGGCTGGGGCTCCTCCTGCGCTTCCCACTGGGACAGCTCTGGGTCATCTTCCCAGGGGGAGCCTGCAAGCACCCTCCAGAGGGACAGCTCCGGGGATGGCTCATCCTCATCCTCATCCCATTCGGCCTCCTGCTGCCCTCCCTCAGCTTCCTCCCACTGGGACACCTCTTGGTGGGTCACTGTTTCCTGCCATTCCCGCACCTCTTGGAATGTCTGGCCGTCCTCTTCCCACTCGCGCAGCTCCTGGACAGTCACCGTTGTTTCCTGGAGGTGCAGCTCCTGCTGTGTGCCCTCAGTGCACTGGGACAATTCCCAGACGTTTACGTGCACCTGCCGGCGGCGCAGCACTCGGCCTGTCCTGCATCCCCACGGGGTGATCTCTTGGAATGTCTCAACCTCTTCCTCCCACTGAGACATCTCCTGCTCTGTTTCAGCTTCCCACTGGGAAAGCTCTCTGTCCGTGTGGCAAAGCTCCCCTTGTCCTCCTCGGTGTGTGACCCTGGCAGGCCTGGCCTGCCCCCTGCTCCCTGCAGTGCCCGCTGAGGGCCTGGGCGTGCGCTCAGCTGGGCACAGGGACAGGGCACCGGGACTCAGGGGTGGCTCTGGTGCCTTTGTGCTCCTTGTCTGTCGCTCTCGGTCTGAGGCGCAGACAGATCCCGGGAGTTGCTTCCTCCTCCTGGAGTGGCTCTCCTGGGACTGGGCACCCCGGGCCCTGCGGTGCCCCTGGAAACCCTCAGCCAGGGCAGGGCTCTCTGATGTCACAAGGGTCTGTGGCCACCACCATGTCCGTGTCACAAAGGGCCCTGACACAGAGTGCCCGTGGCACCAAGGGCCGCCCCAGCACCCCAACACCAGCGGGGCAGCCGGGAACGGGCCCGGAGCAGCCCCGGACCTGGGGACTGTGTTGGTTTTGCAGGGCCTGGTTTTTGCCCAGTGTGGGGGCCACAGCGGTGGCTGCTGTGAGAAGCTGCTGGAAGCTTCTACCATGTCTGTAACAGGTTCAGGAGGATGCCCATGCACAGAACAGTCAAGACACAGTTAGAATTGCAAAGCAAGTCAAGTTTATTTGTTGCATTAGCAATAAATACATTCTGACCCCTGGATGTTGGAACAGGCGCCAAGCAGGAGAAGGAGCTAGAGAATGGTTCCTGAGCGGGAGGGGCAGGAGGGCAGCACTCCTTCAGGGCGTCCCCTGGATGAAAATGTTGTGCATCACGGCATCCTTGCCCTCCAGCCCAGGACCACACCTTTTATCTCCCCCTCAGGAGTGGCCAGTTTCAACATCATCTCCTGGGGGCCAAGGCACGAGATGAGGTCACATCGGCCTGTGATCACAGCTCCATGCTAACAGCAGCTTCATTGTGTATTGTTTCTCCTTTCCCAGCATAAATCCCACCAGGTTACTGATACATCGTTTCATTTCTAAAAGTTAATCCCACCAAATAACAACAGAGCCTTCTTCTGTGTTATCTTTGTCGGTGTGCACAACCACGGACTGAATATGTCAGGCCTCAGACCCATCTCCTGTCCCTGACACAATGTCCAGCAGAGCCAATCCCTGATGGCTCTGAAGATGGACACGCTGCTGGCCGAGGCTGGGGCAACTGCAGAGGCTGGCAACACCTCTGTGATAATAGAATTAAGAAGAACATCAAAACGAAGTGAGGCATGCACAGTTTTTCCCCTAGCCAGAGAAGAAGGGGAGCTGAGAACATGTGAGGGAAACAGCATGGAGACAGCAGCGTCAGTGGAGGAGGGGCAGGAGGTGCTGCAGGTGCTGGAGCCGAGGTTCCTCTGCAGGCCGTGGTGAAGCTGCTGTGCCCCTGCAGCCCCTGGGGATCCATGGGGGATGCAGAGATCCACCCACAGCCCCTGGGGATCCACGGGGGATGCAGAGATCCACCCACAGCCCCTGGGGATCCATGGGGGATGCAGAGATCCACCCACAGCCCCTGGGGATCCAAAGAGGATGCAGAGATCCACCCACAGCCCATGGGGGAGGTGCCCATGCCGGAGCAGGTGGATGCCTGGAGGAGGCTGTGCTCCAGTGGGAGACCCGCTGGAGAGAGGGGCCCTGCTCCCAGGCTGGAGCAGCCTGTCCTTGGAGGACTGCAGCCCGTTGAAGAGTGAGCCATGGCGCAGCAGCTTTGGGAGGTTTATTCCAAACCGTGGTCGTGCATATTCCCTCACCCTCACTCCTTTCCAGGCTGCAGTGTGATCCGAGAAAATGCCTGTTGGGCCTTGTCCTTGAAAACACCACCTGGGTTCAGCTCTTTCTGAGCTTATCAGAAACCACTGCCTGCTCTCAGGAACTCCTAAGAAGCTTCTGTTTTTCTTGTGACCAGCCCTCGAAAATATTCCTCTGGCCTGAATGGCACAACATTCCTGTTCTCACACTTTCAAAGGAAGGGCCCACCCAAACCTTTATCGGAAAACAGAAAAATTCTTCACCGATTTGAAGTCTGTTCTATTCAACCTCTTGTGAATGCATATTTTTATATCCTATACTGCAATATAAATATACAATATGGAAGAAATTGAAATTATTTGCTGATTTTTCTTTATTTTCTACATTTTATCTTCATTTATGAAATTCTAAATTCTTCCTCTTATTCTTCTTATTCTTACTATTCTTCTTTTCTTCTCCTACATAATTTACATTCTTCTTCTTAATTTTGCTCTACTTCTCCTATGGATTTTAAAATTCTTATTCTTATTCCTATTCTTCTTCTATGTAATTTAAAATTCTAATTCTTACTACTATTCATCTTCTATGGATTTTTAAATTCTTATTCTAATTTTTCTTCTATGCATTACTGAATTCTTATTCCTATCACTATTCGTATTCTTCTAAGTATCTATAAAGTCTTCGTCTTCTTCGTCTATGTCATCTCTATCATTGTCTCCATCTTCTTTGTCTCCATCTTCTTCATTGTCCTTGTCGTCTTCTGTGTCTTCATCGTCTTTATAGTCCTTGTCATTGTCGGTTTCGTCGTCTTCATCTTCGTCTCTGTCACTGCCACGTTCATCATCTCTGTGTCCCGTCCATCTTCTCCCCGCTCCTGCTCCCGTGGCCGTCGGTTCCCGCTGCCGTTGGTTGGGAGCCCCGTGGGTGCCGCAGCCCCGCAGGGAGGGCGGCTCTGGAGCCGTGGCTGCTGTGGCTGCCGTGTCCCTGCTACTCCTCCGTCTGTGGTGCCTTCAGGCAGGGGCACCGGAACAGCCCCCGCAGCGCCCGCAGCGCCCGCCTGAAGCGGGAGGGACGTTTCCTGGGAGGAACTGGGCTCTGTGTCCCTGCCTCTGGCACGGGCGAGGCACAGAGCGGCCCTGGGCTGCACGGCTCCGGTGCCGGGCCCTCAACCCAGGCCTCACGGGGGACAGGCACTGGGAGCCCCTCTGCTGCAAAATCTGCGCGTTTTTGCTCTTCTGGGGGCAGCTCCAGGACGCTGATGTCGTCCCACTCATCCTCCTCTGGGGCCAAAGGCTTCATCCAGAGGCCGGAGTCGGACCTGACTGCCCAGAGCTCCTGTGCGAGCTCCTGGTCGCTCTCATCTTCCCAGTTGGAGAGTGCAGAGGGTGTGTGGCCGTTCCCTGGGGATACGTCCTGGCCAGGGGACGCTTCCTTTTGGGAAAGGCCCTGGCCAATGTTTTCTTCCCAGTCAGAAATTTCTTCCTGGCTGATGACGTCCCCCTGGGACAGCTCTTTCCCCACGTGTTCTTCCCAGTCCGAGAGTTCCTGGGAGCTGTTGGCTTCTCTGTGGGACATCTCTTCCTCTGCATGCTCTTTCCCCTGGGACAGCCATTGACAGTTGTTGCTTTCTGTCTGGGACAGCCGTGCCTGGTGCTCAGCTTCCTGCTGGGAAAGCTCTTCCTCCATGTTAGGTTTCCCAGGCACAGGGCTCTGCTCGCTTTGGGCTGGAGCTGTTGCTGCTGCTCCTGCAGCCCTGCACTGCTCCAGGGCAGCCTGTTCCTCCAGCTGCTGCCAGTGGGCCTGGAGCTCCAGCGGGACCTGGCTCAGGAGCTGCCCAGGGCTGCTCAGGTCCCTGCAGAGCGAGGCGCGGCTGCTGGCCGGGGTGTTGAAGGGGACGCTGGGCGGGCTCTGTGTGCTCAGGGATGGCAGCCCCTGGCTGGGCACAGGAGACTGCGGTGCCTTTTCCTCCTGCCGGGCAGTGAGAGCCTCGGGGGGCTCCTCCTGCAGCCCTGGGGCAGCAGCTGCCGGCTCGGGCTGTGCGGCACCGCCCGGGGCAGGAGAGGCGCTGGGCAGGGCAGGCGCTGCCTCTGCTGCCACCGCTGTGCCCGCGGCGCTGGGGGAGCCGGGCCCCTCTGGGGAACGAGGCTGGGGCTCCTCCTGTGCTTCCCACTGGGACAGCTCTGGGTCATCTTCCCAGGGGGAGCCTGCAAGCACCCTCCAGAGGGACAGCTCCGGGGATGGCTCATCCTCATCCTCATCCCATTCGGCCTCCTGCTGCCCTCCCTCAGCTTCCTCCCACTGGGACACCTCTTGGTGGGTCACTATTTCCTGCCATTCCCGCACCTCTTGGAACGTCTCTCCGTCCTCTTCCCACTCGCGCAGCTCCTGGACTGTCACCGTTGTTTCCTGGAGGTGCAGCTCCTGCTGTGTGCCCTCGGTGCACTGGGACAATTCCCAGACGTTTACGTGCACCTGCCGGCGGCGCAGCACTCGGCCTGTCCTGCATCCCCACGGGGTGATCTCTTGGAATGTCTCAACCTCTTCCTCCCACTGAGACATCTCCTGCTCTGTTTCAGCTTCCCACTGGGAAAGCTCTCTGTGTGGCAAAGCTCCCCTTGTCCTCCTCGGTGTGTGACCCTGGCAGGCCTGGCCTGCCCCCTGCTCCCTGCAGTGCCCGCTGAGGGCCTGGGCGTGCGCTCAGCTGGGCACAGGGACAGGGCACCGGGACTCAGGGGTGGCTCTGGTGCCTTTGTGCTCCTTGTCTGTCGCTCTCGGTCTGAGGCGCAGACAGATCCCGGGAGTTGCTTCCTCCTCCTGGAGTGGCTCTCCTGGGACTGGGCACCCCGGGCCCTGCGGTGCCCCTGGAAACCCTCAGCCAGGGCAGGGCTCTCTGATGTCACAAGGGTCTGTGGCCACCACCATGTCCGTGTCACAAAGGGCCCTGACACAGAGTGCCCGTGGCACCAAGGGCCGCCCCAGCACCCCAACACCAGCGGGGCAGCCGGGAACGGGCCCAGAGCGGCCCCGGACCTGGCGGCTGTGTTGGTTTTGCAGGGCCTGGTTTTTGCCCAGTGTGGGGGCCACAGAGGTGGCTGCTGTGAGAAGCTGCTGGAAGCTTCTACCATGTCTGTAACAGGTTCAGGAGGATGCCCATGCACAGAACAGTCAGGACACAGTTAGAATTGCAAAGCAACTCAAGTTTATTTGTTGCATTAGCAATAAATACATTCTGACCCCTGGATGTTGGAACAGGCGCCAAGCAGGAGAAGGAGCTAGAGAATGGTTTCTGAGCGGGAGGGGCAGGAGGGCAGCACTCCTTCAGGCCATCCCCTGGATGAAAATGTTGTGCATCATGGCATCCTTGCCCTCCAGCCCAGGACCACACCTTTTATCTCCCCCTCAGGAGTGGCCAGTTTCAACATCATCTCCTGTGGGGCCAAGGCACGAGATGAGGTCTCATCGGCCTGTGATCACGGCTCCATGCTAACAGCAGCTTCATTGTGTATTGTTTCTCCTTTCCCAGCATAAATCCCACCAGGTTACTGATACATCGTTTCATTTCTAAAAGTTAATCCCACCAAATAACAACAGAGCCTTCTTCTGTGTTATCTTTGTTGATGTGCACAAGCACGAACTGAATATGTCAGGCCTCAGACCCATCTCCTGTCCCTGACACAATGTCCGGCAGAGCCAATCCCTGATGGCTCTGAAGATGGACACGCTGCTGGCCAAGGCTGGGGCAACTGCAGAGGCTGGCAACACCTCTGTGATAATAGAATTAAGAAGAACATCAAAACGAAGTGAGGCATGCACAGTTTTTCCCCTAGCCAGAGAAGAAGGGGAGCTGAGAACATGTGAGGGAAACAGCATGGAGACAGCAGGGTCAGGGGAGGAGGGGCAGGAGGTGCTGCAGGTGCTGGAGCCGAGGCTCCTCTGCAGGCCGTGGTGAAGCTGCTGTGCCCCTGCAGCCCCTGGGGATCCACGGGGGATGCAGAGATCCCACCACAGCCTGTGGGGATCCACGGGGGATGCAGAGATCCACCCGCAGCCCCTGGGGATCCATGGGGGATGCAGAGATCCACCCACAGCCCCTGGGGATCCATGGGGGATGCAGAGATCCCCCCACAGCCCCCGGGGATCCATGGGGGATGCAGAGATCCACCCGCAGCCCCTGGGGATCCATGGGGGATGCAGAGATCCCCCCCCAGCCCGTGGGGATCCAAAGAGGATGCAGAGATCCACCCACAGCCCCTGGGGATCTGCGAGTACTGGGGCTGAGCAGTCACTGCTCCCAGGGCACTCCCTGGGACTGAGGTGGAAAAAGCATCAATGGCTCGGAGAGAGGGGAAGGGAAATATGGGGACTCTGCTCTTGTGCCTCACAAATTTTATTGGAAAATAGAAAAATTCTTTACTTATTTGAACTCTGTTCTCTTCAGCCACTTGTGAATTCATGTTTTTATATCCTATACTGCTATATAAAAATACAATATAGGAGAAATAGAAATTATTTGCTAATTTTTCTTTATTTACTACATTTTATCTTCATCTATGAAATTCTAAATTCTTCTTCTTATTCTTCTTATCCTTACTATTCTTCTTCTTTTCTTCTCCTATATAATTTACATTCTTCTTCTTAATTTTGCTCTACATGTCCTATGGATTTTGAAATTCTTATTCCTGTTCTTCTTCTACATATTTTAAAATTCTTCTTCTTACTACTATTCTTCTTCTATGGATTTTTAAATCCTTATTCTAATTCTTCTTCTATGAATTTTTAAATTCTTATTCTAATTCTTCTTCTATGTACTACTAAATTCTTATTCCTATCACTATTCTTATTCTTCTAAGTATCTATAAATTCTTCGTTTTCTTCTTTGTCTATGTCGTCTGTATCGTCGTCTCCATCTTCTTTGTCTCCATCTTCTTCATTGTCCTTGTCGTCTTCTGTGTCTTCATTGTCTTCATAGTCTTTGTCATTATCGTCTACATCTTTGTCTCTGTCATTGCCATGTTCATCATCTCTGTGTCCCGTCCATCTTCTCCCCGCTCCTGTTCCCGTGGCCGTCGGTTCCCGCTGCCGTTGGTTGGGAGCCCCGTGGGTGCCGCAGCCCCGCAGGGAGGGCGGCTCTGGAGCCGTGGCTGCTGTGGCTGCCGTGTCCCTGCTACTCCTCCGTCTGTGGTGCCTTCAGGCAGGGGCACCGGAACAGCCCCCGCAGCGCCCGCAGCGCCCGCCTGAAGCGGGAGGGACGTTTCCTGGGAGGAACTGGGCTCTGTGTCCCTGCCTCTGGCTCGGGCGAGGCACAGAGCGGCCCTGGGCTGTCCGGCTCCGGTGCCGGGCCCTCAACCCAGGCCTCACGGGGGGCAGGCACTGGGAGCCCCTCTGCTGCAAAATCTGCGCGTTTTTGCTCTTCCGGGGGCAGCTCCAGGACGCTGATGTCGTCCCACTCATCCTCCTCCGGGGCCAAGGGCTTCATCCAGAGGCCGGAGTCGGACCTGGCTGCCCAGAGCTCCTGTGCGAGCTCCTGGTCGCTCTCATCTTCCCAGTTGGAGAGTGCAGAGGGTGTGTGGCCGTTCCATGGGGACACGTCCTGGCCAGGGGACGCTTCCTTTTGGGAAAGACCCTGGCCAATGTTTTCTTCCCAGTCAGAAATTTCTTCCCGGCTGATGACGTCCCCCTGGGACAGCTCTTTCCCCACGTGTTCTTCCCAGTCCGAGAGTTCCTGGGAGCTGTTGGCTTCTCTGTGGGACATCTCTTCCTCCGCTCGCTCTTCCCCCTGGGACAGCCCTTGAGAGCTGTTCCTTTGTCTCTGGGACAGCCGTGCCTGGCGCTCAGCTTCCTGCTGGGAAAGCTCTTCCTCCATGTCCGATTTGCCAGGCACAGGACTCTGCTCCCTTTGGGCTGGAGCTGTTGCTGCTGCTCCTGCAGCCCTGCACTGCTCCAGGGCAGCCTGTTCCTCCAGCTGCTGCCAGTGGGCCTGGAGCTCCAGCGGGACCTGGCTCAGGAGCTGCCCAGGGCTGCTCAGGTCCCTGCAGAGCGAGGCGCGGCTGCTGGCCGGGGTGTTGAAGGGGACGCTGGGCGGGCTCTGTGTGCCCAGGGATGGCAGCCCCTGGCTGGGCACAGGAGACTGCGGTGCCTTTTCCTCCTGCTGGGCAGCGAGAGCCTCGGGGGGCTCCTCCTGCAGCCCCGGGGCAGCAGCTGCCGGCTCGGGCTGTGCGGCACCGCCCGGGGCAGGAGAGGCGCTGGGCAGGGCAGGCGCTGCCTCTGCTGCCACCGCTGTGCCCGCGGGGCTGGGGGAGCCGGGCCCCTCTGGGGAACGAGGCTGGGGCTCCTCCTGTGCTTCCCACTGGGACAGCTCTGGGTCATCTTCCCAGGGGGAGCCTGCAAGCACCCTCCAGAGGGACAGCTCCGGGGATGGCTCATCCTCATCCCATTCGGCCTCCTGCTGCCCTCCCTCAGCTTCCTCCCACTGGGACACCTCTTGGTGGGTCACTGTTTCCTGCCATTCCCGCACCTCTTGGAATGTCTGGCCGTCCTCTTCCCACTCGCGCAGCTCCTGGACAGTCACCGTTGTTTCCTGGAGGTGCAGCTCCTGCTGTGTGCCCTCAGTGCACTGGGACAATTCCCAGACGTTTACGTGCACCTGCCGGCGGCGCAGCACTCGGCCTGTCCTGCATCCCCACGGGGTGATCTCTTGGAATGTCTCAACCTCTTCCTCCCACTGAGACATCTCCTGTTCTGTTATAGCTTCCCACTGGGAAAGCTCTCTGTCCGTGTAGGAAAGCTCCCCTTGTCCTCCTCGGTGTGTGACCCTGGCAGGCCTGGCCTGCCCCCTGCTCCCTGCAGTGCCCGCTGAGGGCCTGGGCGTGCGCTCAGCTGGGCACAGGGACAGGGCACCGGGACTCAGGGGTGGCTCTGGTGCCTTTGTGCTCCTTGTCTGTCGCTCTCGGCCTGAGGCGCAGACAGATCCCGGGAGTTGCTTCCTCCTCCTGGAGTGGCTCTCCTGGGACTGGGCACCCCGGGCCCTGCGGTGCCCCTGGAAACCCTCAGCCAGGGCAGGGCTCTCTGATGTCACAAGGGTCTGTGGCCACCACCATGTCCCGTGTCACAAAGGGCCCTGACACAGAGCACCAGTTGCACCAAGGGCCGCCCCGGTGATGCCTTTTCCTGGTCTTAAAATCAAGAATCCACGACGTTCAGAAGAAAAAAAGGGATTTTACCTCTGTATTTATTTTAGGGATCCTTAGGTGCATCGCGTCCAGGTCGAATGTGCCGAAATGCACACCGCAATATCCACCCACTATGGTTTGGGTATAACATTATAGGTCTTGCTAATTAGCATATCAATCAAAGGTTGCCCACTGAAATGCTCGAGTTATCCCCCCTCCCTGAGGAACCTTCCCCCTCGAAGGGGGCACACATAAAATGTGTTCTGGAGAGGACCTGGGTGTCTGGGCCTTTCTGATCCCTAACTACGAGGCTTCTAAGATGTTTCGTCTCCTAGCTTGACAAAGTAGGTCTAAGAATGCAGGCTAAAAGCCCCTAAGAATACAAAAACTATAAAAAGATATATAAAAGGGGTATAAAAGGAAAGGCAAAAAGCATCGTGGCATCACCGGCACCCCAACACCAGCGGGGCAGCCGGGAACAGGCCTGGAGCAGCCCCGGACCTGGGGACTGTGTTGGTTTTGCAGGGCCTGGTTTTTTCCCAGCATGGGGGCCACAGAGGTGGCTGCTGTGAGAAGCTGCTGGAAGCTTCTGCCATGTCTGTGACAGGTTCAGGAGGATGCCCATGCACAGAACACTCAAGACACAGTTAGAATTGCAGAGTAAATCAAGTTTATTTGTTGCATTAGCAATAAATACATTCTGACCCCTGGATGTTGGAACAGGCACCGAGCAGGAGAAGGAGATAAGAGAATGGTTCCTGAGCGGGAGGGGCAGGAGGGCAGCACTCCTTCAGGCCGTCCCCTGGATGAAAATGTTGTGCATCACAGCGTCCTTGCCCTCCAGCCCAGCAACACACCTTTTATCTCCCCCTCAGGAGTGGCCAGTTTCAACATCATCTCCTGCGGGGCCAAGGCACAAGATGAGGACACATCGGCCTGTGATCACACCTCCAGCTAACAGCAGCTTCATTGTGTATTGTTTCTCCTTTCCCAGCATAAATCCCATCAGGTTACTGATACATCGTTTCATTTCTAAAAATTAATCCCACCAAATAACAACAGAGCCTTCTTCTGTGTTATCTTTGACGGTGTGCACAACCACGGACCAAATATGTCAGGCCTCAGACCCATCTCCTGTCCCTGACACAATGTCCAGCAGAGCCAATCCCTGATGGCTCTGAAGAGGGACACGCTGCTGGCCGAGGCTGGGGCAACTGCAGAGGCTGGTAATGCCTGTGTGATAACAGAATTAAGAAGAAAATCAAAGCAAAGTGGGGCATGCACAATTTTTACCCTAGCCAGAGAAGAGGGAGAGGTGAGAACATGTGAGGGAAACAACATGGAGACAGCAGCGTCAGGGGAGGAGGGGCAGGAGGTGCTGCAGGTGCTGGAGCCGAGGTTCCTCTGCAGGCCGTGGTGAAGACCAAGGGGAAGCAGCTGTGCCCCTGCAGCCCCTGGAGATCCACGGGGGATGCAGAGATCCACCCACAGCCCGTGGGGATCTGCGAGTGCTGGGGCTGAGCAGTCGCTGCTCCCAGGGCACTCCCTGGGACTGAGGTGGGAAATGCATCAATGGCTCGGAGAGAGGGGAAGGGAAATCTGGAGACTCTGCTCTTGTGCCTCACAAATTTTATTGGAAAATAGAAAAATTCTTTAGTTATTTGAACTCTGTTCTCTTCAACCACTTGTGAATTCATGTTTTTATATCCTATACAGCAATAGAAATATACGATATAGGTGAAATACAAATTATTTGCTAATTTTTCTTTATTTACTAAATTTTATTTTCATTCATGAAATTCTAAATTCTTCTTATTCTTCTTTTCCTTACTGTTCTTCTTCTTTTCTTCTCCTATATAATTTACATTCTTCTTAATTTTTCTCTACTTCTCCTATGGATTTTGAAATTCTTATTCCTATTCTTCTTCTATGTATTTTAAAATTCCTCTTCTTACTACTATTCTTCTTCTATGGATTTTTAAATTCTTATTCTATTTCTTCTTCTATGTACTACTAAATTCTTATTCCTATCACTATTCTTATTCTTCTAAGTATCTATAAATTCTTCGTTTTCTTCTTTGTCTATGTCGTCTGTATCGTCGTCTCCATCTTCGTCTCCACCTTCTTCATTGTCCTTGTCGTCTTCTGTGTCTTCATCGTCTTTATAGTCCTTGTCATTGTCGGTTTCGTCGTCTTCATCTTCGTCTCTGTCACTGCCACGTTCATCATCTCTGTGTCCCGTCCATCTTCTCCCCGCTCCTGCTCCCGTGGCCGTCGGTTCCCGCTGCCGTTGGTTGGGAGCCCCGTGGGTGCCGCAGCCCCGCAGGGAGGGCGGCTCTGGAGCCGTGGCTGCTGTGGCTGCCGTGTCCCTGCTACTCCTCCGTCTGTGGTGCCTTCAGGCAGGGGCACCGGAACAGCCCCCGCAGCGCCCGCAGCGCCCGCCTGAAGCGGGAGGGACGTTTCCTGGGAGGAACTGGGCTCTGTGTCCCTGCCTCTGGCGCGGGCGAGGCACAGAGCGGCCCTGGGCTGCCCGGCTCCGGTGCCGGGCCCTCAACCCAGGCCTCACGGGGGACAGGCACTGGGAGCCCCTCTGCTGCAAAATCTGCGCGTTTTTGCTCTTCCGGGGGCAGCTCCAGGACGCTGATGTCGTCCCACTCATCCTCCTCTGGGGCCAAAGGCTTCATCCAGAGGCCGGAGTCGGACCTGACTGCCCAGAGCTCCTGTGCAAGCTCCTGGTCGCTCTCATCTTCCCAGTTGGAGAGTGCGGAGGGTGTGTGGCCATTCCCTGGGGACACGTCCTGGCCAGGGGACGCTTCCTTTTGGGAAAGACCCTGGCCAATGTTTTCTTCCCAGTCAGAAATTTCTTCCTGGCTGATGACGTCCCCCTGGGACAGCTCTTTCCCCACGTGTTCTTCCCAGTCCGAGAGTTCCTGGGAGCTGTTGGCTTCTCTGTGGGACATCTCTTCCTCTGCACGCTCTTCCCCCTGGGACAGCCCTTGAGAGTTGTTCCTTTCTCTCTGGGACAGCCGTGCCTGGTGCTCAGCTTCCTGCTGGGAAAGCTCTTCCTCCATGTCCGATTTGCCAGGCACAGGGCTCTGCTCGCTTTGGGCTGGAGCTGTTGCTGCTGCTCCTGCAGCCCTGCACTGCTCCAGGGCAGCCTGTTCCTCCAGCTGCTGCCAGTGGGCCTGGAGCTCCAGCGGGACCTGGCTCAGGAGCTGCCCAGGGCTGCTCAGGTCCCTGCAGAGCGAGGCGCGGCTGCTGGCCGGGGTGTTGAAGGGGACGCTGGGCGGGCTCTGTGTGCTCAGGGATGGCAGCCCCTGGCTGGGCACAGGAGACTGCGGTGCCTTTTCCTCCTGCTGGGCAGTGAGAGCCTCGGGGGGCTCCTCCTGCAGCCCTGGGGCAGCCGCTGCCGGCTCGGGCTGTGCGGCACCGCCCGGGGCAGGAGAGGCGCTGGGCAGGGCAGGCGCTGCCTCTGCTGCCACCGCTGTGCCCGCGGGGCTGGGGGAGCCGGGCCCCTCTGGGGAACGAGGCTGGGGCTCCTCCTGCGCTTCCCACTGGGACAGCTCTGGGTCGTCTTCCCAGGGGGAGCCTGCAAGCACCCTCCAGAGGGACAGCTCCGGGGATGGCTCATCCTCATCCCATTCGGCCTCCTGCTGCCCTCCCTCAGCTTCCTCCCACTGGGACACCTCTTGGTGGGTCACTGTTTCCTGCCATTCCCGCACCTCTTGGAATGTCTCTCCGTCCTCTTCCCACTCGCGCAGCTCCTGGACTGTCACCGTTGTTTCCTGGAGATGCAGCTCCTGCTGTGTGCCCTCGGTGCACTGGGACACTTCCCAGACGTTTACGTGCACCTGCCGGCGGCGCAGCACTCGGCCTGTCCTGCATCCCCACGGGGTGATCTCTTGGAACGTCTCAACCTCTTCCTCCCACTGAGACATCTCCTGCTCTGTTTCAGCTTCCCACTGGGAAAGCTCTCTGTGTTGGCAAAGCTCCCCCTGTCCTCCTCGGTGTGTGACCCTGGCAGGCCTGGCCTGCCCCCTGCTCCCTGCAGTGCCCGCTGAGGGCCTGGGCGTGCGCTCAGCTGGGCACAGGGACAGGGCACCGGGACTCAGGGGCGGCTCTGGTGCCTTTGTGCTCCTTGTCTGTCGCTCTCGGTCTGAGGCGCACACAGATCCCGGGAGTTGCTTCCTCCTCCTGGAGTGGCCCTCCTGGGACTGGGCACCCCGGGCCCTGCGGTGCCCCTGGAAACCCTCAGCCAGGGCAGGGCTCTCTGATGTCACAAGGGTCTGTGGCCACCACCATGTCCTGTGTCACAAAGGGCCCTGACACAGAGTGCCCGTGGCACCAAGGGCCGCCCCAGTGATGCCTTTTCCTGGTCTTAAAATCAAGAATCAATGACGTTCAGAAGAAAAAAAGGGATTTTACCTCTCTATTTATTTTAGGGATCCTTAGGTGCATCGCGTCCAGGTCGAATGTGCCGAAATGCACACCGCAATATCCACCCACTATGATTTGGGTATAACATTATAGGTCTTACTAATTAGCATATCAATCAAAGATTCCCTAATGAAATGCTCGAGTTATCCCCCCTCCCTGAGGAACCTTCCCCCTCGAAGGGGGAACACATAAAATGTGTTCTGGAGAGGACCTGGGTGTCTGGGCCTTTCTGATCCCTAACTACGAGGCTTCTAAGATGTTTCGTCTCCTAGCTTGACAAAGTAGGTCTAAGAATGCAGGCTAAAAACCCCTAAGAATACAAAAACTATAAAAAGATCTGTAAAAGGGGTATAAAAGGAAAGGCAAAAAATCATCATGGCATCACCGGCACCCCAACACCAGCGGGGCAGCCGGGAACGGGCCCGGAGCAGCCCCGGACCTGGGGACTGTGTTGGTTTTGCAGGGCCTGGTTTTTGCCCAGCATGGGGGCCACAGAGGTGGCTGCTGTGTGAAGCTGCTGGAAGCTTCTACCATGTCTGTTACAGGTTCAGGAGGATGCCCATGCACAAAACACTCAAGACACAGAATTGCAAAGCAAATCAAGTTTATTTGTTGCATTAGCAATAAATATATTCTGACCCCTGGATGTTGGAACAGGCGCCGAGCAGGAAAAGGAGCTAGAGAATGGTTCCTGAGCGGGAGGGGCAGGAGGGCAGCACTCCTTCAGGCCGTCCCCTGGATGAAAATGTTGTGCATCACAGCGTCCTTGCCCTCCAGCCCAGGACCACACCTTTTATCTCCCCCTCAGGAGTGGCCAGTTTCAACATCATCTCCTGTGGGACCAAGGCACGAGATGAGGTCACATCGGCCTATGATCACAACTCCATGCTAACAGCAGCTTCATTGTGTGTTGTTTCTCCTTTCCCAGCATAAATCCCACCAGGTTACTGATACATCGTTTCATTTCTAAAAGTTAATCCCACAAAATAACAACAGAGCCTTCTCCTGTGTTATCTTTGTTGATGTGCACAAGCACGGAATGAATATGTCAGGCCTCAGACCCATCTCCGATCCCTGACACAATGTCCTGCAGAGCCAATCCCTGATGGCTCTGAAGAGGGACACGCTGCTGGCCAAGGCTGGGGCAACTGCAGAGGCTGGCAACACCTCTGTGATAATAGAATTAAGAAGAACATCAAAACGAAGTGAGGCATGCGCAGTTTTTCCCCTAGCCAGACAAGAAGGGGAGCTGAGAACATGTGAGGGAAACAGCATGGAGACAGCAGGGTCAGTGGAGGAGGGGCAGGAGGTGCTGCAGGTGCTGGAGCCGAGGTTCCTCTGCAGGCCGTGGTGAAGCTGCTGTGCCCCTGCAGCCCCTGGGGATCCATGGGGGATGCAGAGATCCACCCACAGCCCCTGGGGATCCACGGGGGATGCAGAGATCCACCCACAGCCCCTGGGGATCCATGGGGGATGCAGAGATCCACCCACAGCCCCTGGGGATCCAAAGAGGATGCAGAGATCCACCCACAGCCCCTAGGGATCCAAAGAGGATGCAGAGATTCACCCACAGCCCCTGGGGATCTGCGAGTGCTGGGGCTGAGCAGTCGCTGCTCCCAGGGCACTCCCTGGGGCTGAGGTGGGAAATGCATCAATGGCTCGGAGAGAGGGGAAAGGAAATCTGGAGACTCTGCTCTTGTGCCTCATAAATTTTACTGGAAAATAGAAAAATTCTTCAGGAATTTCAACTCTGTTCTCTTCAGCCACTTGTGAATTCATGTTTTTATATCCGATACTGCAATATAAAAATATGAAACAAATAGAATTTGTTTGCTAACTTTGCTTTATTTACTACATTTTATCTTCATCTATGAAATTCTAAATTCTTCTTCTTATACTTCTTATCCTTACTATTCTTCTTCTTTTCTTCTCCTATATAATTTACATTCTTCTTCTTAATTTTTCTCTACTTCTCCTATGGATTTTGAAATTCTTATTCCTGTTCTTCTTCTACGTATTTTAAAATTCTTCTTACTACTATTCTTCTTCTATGGATTTTTAAATTCTGATTCTAATTCTTCTTCTATGTATTACTAAATTCTTATTCCTATCACTATTCTTATTCTTCTAAGTATCTATAAATTCTTCGTCTTCTTCTTTGTCTATGTCATCTCTATCATTGTCTCCATCTTCTTTGTCTCCATCTTCTTCATCGTCCTTGTCATCTCCTGTGTCATCATTGTCTTCATAGTCTTCGTCATTGTCATTGTCTTTGTCGTTTTCGTCGTCTTCATCTTCGTCTCTGTCACTGCCACGTTCATCATCTCTGTGTCCCGTCCATCTTCTCCCCGCTCCTGCTCCCGTGGCCGTCGGTTCCCGCTGCCGTTGGTTGGGAGCCCCGTGGGTGCCGCAGCCCCGCAGGGAGGGCGGCTCTGGAGCCGTGGCTGCTGTGGCTGCCGTGTCCCTGCTACTCCTCCGTCTGTGGTGCCTTCAGGCAGGGGCACCGGAACAGCCCCCGCAGCGCCCGCAGCGCCCGCCTGAAGCGGGAGGGACGTTTCCTGGGAGGAACTGGGCTCTGTGTCCCTGCCTCTGGCGCGGGCGAGGCACAGAGCGGCCCTGGGCTGCCCGGCTCCGGTGCCGGGCCCTCAACCCAGGCCTCACGGGGGGCAGGCACTGGGAGCCCCTCTGCTGCAAAATCTGCGCGTTTTTGCTCTTCCGGGGGCAGCTCCAGGACGCTGATGTCGTCCCACTCGTCCTCCTCTGGGGCCAAGGGCTTCATCCAGAGGCCGGAGTCGGACCTGGCTGCCCAGAGCTCCTGTGCGAGCTCCTGGTCGCTCTCATCTTCCCAGTTGGAGAGTGCAGAGGGTGTGTGGCCGTTCCCCAGGGACACGTCCTGGCCAGGGGACGCTGCCTTTTGGGAAAGACCCTGGCCAATGTTTTCTTCCCAGTCAGAAATTTCTTCCTGGCTGATGACGTCCCCCTGGGACAGCTCTTTCCCCACGCGTTCTTCCCAGTCCGAGAGTTCCTGGGAGCTGTTGGCTTCTCTGTGGGACATCTCTTCCTCTGCACGCTCTTTCCACTGGGACAGCCCTTGAGAGTTGTTCCTTTCTCTCTGGGACAGCCGTGCCTGGTGCTCAGCTTCCTGCTGGGAAAGCTCTTCCTCCATGTCCGATTTCCCAGGCACAGGGCTCTGCTCGCTTTGGGCTGGAGCTGTTGCTGCTGCTCCTGCAGCCCTGCACTGCTCCAGGGCAGCCTGTTCCTCCAGCTGCTGCCAGTGGGCCTGGAGCTCCAGCGGGACCTGGCTCAGGAGCTGCCATGGGCTGCTCAGGTCCCTGCAGAGCGAGGCGCGGCTGCTGGCCGGGGTGTTGAAGGGGACGCTGGGCGGGCTCTGTGTGCTCAGGGATGGCAGTCCCTGGCTGGGCACAGGAGACTGCGGTGCCTTTTCCTCCTGCCGGGCAGCGAGAGCCTCGGGGAGCTCCTCCTGCAGCCCCGGGGCAGCAGCTGCCGGCTCGGGCTGTGCGGCACCGCCCGGGGCAGGAGAGGCGCTGGGCAGGGCAGGCGCTGCCTCTGCTGCCACCGCTGTGCCCGCGGGGCTGGGGGAGCCGGGCCCCTCTGGGGAACGAGGCTGGGGTTCCTCCTGCGCTTCCCACTGGGACAGCTCTGGGTCATCTTCCCAGGGGGAGCCTGCAAGCACCCTCCAGAGGGACAGCTCCGGGGATGGCTCATCCTCATCCTCATCCCATTCGGCCTCCTGCTGCCGTCCCTCAGCTTCCTCCCACTGGGACACCTCTTGGTGGGTCACTATTTCCTGCCATTCCCGCACCTCTTGGAATGTCTCTCCGTCCTCTTCCCACTCGCGCAGCTCCTGGACCGTCACCGTTGTTTCCTGGAGGTGCAGCTCCTGCTGTGTGCCCTCAGTGCACTGGGACAATTCCCAGACGTTTACGTGCACCTGCCGGCGGCGCAGCACTCGGCCTGTCCTGCATCCCCACGGGGTGATCTCTTGGAATGTCTCAACCTCTTCCTCCCACTGAGACATCTCCTGTTCTGTTTCAGCTTCCCACTGGGAAAGCTCTCTGTCCGCGTGGCAAAGCTCCCCTTGTCCTCCTCGATGTGTGACCCTGGCAGGCCTGGCCTGCCCCCTGCTCCCTGCAGTGCCCGCTGAGGGCCTGGGCGTGCGCTCAGCTGGGCACAGGGACAGGGCACCGGGACTCAGGGGTGGCTCTGGTGCCTTTGTGCTCCTTGTCTGTCGCTCTCGGTCTGAGGCGCAGACAGATCCCGGGAGTTGCTTCCTCCTCCTGGAGTGGCTCTCCTGGGACTGGGCACCCCGGGCCCTGCGGTGCCCCTGGAAACCCTCAGCCAGGGCAGGGCTCTCTGATGTCACAAGGGTCTGTGGCCACCACCATGTCCGTGTCACAAAGGGCCCTGACACAGAGTGCCCGTGGCACCAAGGGCCGCCCCAGCACCCCAACACCAGCGGGGCAGCCGGGAACAGGCCTGGAGCAGCCCCGGACCTGGGGACTGTGTTGGTTTTGCAGGGCCTGGTTTTTGCCCAGCATGGGGGCCACAGCGGTGGCTGCTCTGAGAAGCTGCTGGAAGCTTCTGCCATGTCTGTAACAGGTTCAGGAGGATGCCCATGCACAAAACACTCAAGACACAGTTAGAATTGCAAAGCAAGTCAAGTTTATTTGTTGCATTAGCAATAAATACATTCTGACCCCTGGATGTTGGAACAGCCGCTGAGCAGGAGGAGGAGCTAGAGAATGGTTCCTGAGCGGGAGGGGCAGGAGGGCAGCACTCCTTCAGGGCGTCCCCTGGATGAAAATGTTGTGCATCACGGCATCCTTGCCCTCCAGCCCAGGACCACACCTTTTATCTCCCCCTCAGGAGTGGCCAGTTTCAACACCATCTCATGGGACCAAGGCACGAGATGAGGTCACATCGGCCTGTGATCCCAACTCCATGCTAACAGCAGCTTCATTGTGTGTTGTTTCTCCTTTCCCAGCATAAATCCCACCAGGTTACTGATACATCGTTTCATTTCTAAAAGTTAATCCCACCAAATAACAACAGAGCCTTCTTCTGTGTTATCTTTGTCGGTGTGCACAACCACGGACTGAATATGTCAGGCCTCAGACCCATCTCCTGTCCCTGACACAATGTCCAGCAGAGCCAATCCCTGATGGCTCTGAAGATGGACACGCTGCTGGCCGAGGCTGGGGCAACTGCAGAGGCTGGCAACACCTCTGTGATAATAGAATTAAGAAGAACATCAAAACGAAGTGAGGCATGCACAGTTTCTCCCCTAGCCAGAGAAGAAGGGGAGCTGAGAACATGTGAGGGAAACAGCATGGAGACAGCAGGGTCAGGGGAGGAGGGGCAGGAGGTGCTGCAGGTGCTGGAGCCGAGGTTCCTCTGCAGGCCGTGGTGAAGCTGCTGTGCCCCTGCAGCCCATGGGCATCCACGGGGGATGCAGAGATCCCACCACAGCCTGTGGGGATCCACGGGGGATGCAGAGATACACCCACAGCCCCTGGGGATCCATGGGGGATGCAGAGATCCACCCACAGCCCCTGGGGATCCATGGGGGATGCAGAGATCCACCCACAGCCCCTGGGGATCCACGGGGGATGCAGAGATCCACCCACAGCCCCTGGGGATCCAAAGAGGATGCAGAGATCCACCCACAGCCCATGGGGATCTGCGAGTGCTGGGGCCGAGCAGTCGCTGCTCCCAGGGCACTCCCTGGGACTGAGGTGGGAAATGCATCAATGGCTCGGAGAGAGGGGAAGGGAAATCTGGAGACTCTGCCCTTGTGCCTCACACATGTTATTGGAAAATAGAAAAATTCTTTAGTTATTTGAACTATGTTCTCTTCAACCACTTGTGAATTCTTGATTTTATATCCTATACTGCAATATAAAAATACAATATAGGAGAAATAGAAATTATTTGCTAATTTTTCTTTATTTACTACATTTTATCTTCATTCATGAAATTCTAAATTCTTCTTATTCTTCTTATCCTTACTATTCTTCGTCTTTTCTTCTCCTAAATAATTTACATTCTTCTTCTTAATTTTGCTCTACGTTGTCCTATGGATTTTGAAATTCTTATTCCTATTCTTCTGTGTATTTTAAAATTCTTCTTCTTACTACTATTCTTCTTCTATGGATTTTTAAATTCTTATTCTAATTCTTCTTCTATGTACTACTAAATTCTTATTCCTATCACTATTCTTATTCTTCTAAGTATCTATAAATTCTTCGTTTTCTTCTTTGTCTATGTCATCTCTATCATCATCTCAATCTTCTTTGTCTCCATCTTCTTCATCGTCCTTGTTGTCTTCTGTGTCTTCATCGTCTTTATAGTCATTGTCTTTGTCGTTTTCGTCGTCTTCATCTTCGTCTCTGTCATTGCCACGTTCATCATTTCTGTGTCCCGTCCATCTTCTCCCCGCTCCTGCTCCCGTGGCCGTCGGTTCCCGCTGCCGTTGGTTGGGAGCCCCGTGGGTGCCGCAGCCCCGCAGGGAGGGCGGCTCTGGAGCCGTGGCTGCTGTGGCTGCCGTGTCCCTGCTACTCCTCCGTCTGTGGTGCCTTCAGGCAGGGGCACCGGAACAGCCCCCGCAGCGCCCGCAGCGCCCGCCTGAAGCGGGAGGGACGTTTCCTGGGAGGAACTGGGCTCTGTGTCCCTGCCTCTGGCGCGGGCGAGGCACAGAGCGGCCCTGGGCTGCCCAGCTCTGGTGCCGGGCCCTCAACCCAGGCCTCACGGGGGACAGGCACTGGGAGCCCCTCTGCTGCAAAATCTGCGCGTTTTTGCTCTTCCGGGGGCAGCTCCAGGACGCTGATGTCGTCCCACTCATCCTCCTCCGGGGCCAAGGGCTTCATCCAGAGGCCGGAGTCGGACCTGGCTGCCCAGAGCTCCTGTGCGAGCTCCTGGTCGCTCTCATCTTCCCAGTTGGAGAGTGCAGAGGGTGTGTGGCCGTTCCATGGGGACACGTCCTGGCCAGGGGACGCTTCCTTTTGGGAAAGACCCTGGCCAATGTTTTCTTCCCAGTCAGAAATTTCTTCCCGGCTGATGACGTCCCCCTGGGACAGCTCTTTCCCCACGTGTTCTTCCCAGTCCGAGAGTTCCTGGGAGCTGTTGGCTTCTCTGTGGGACATCTCTTCCTCCGCTTGCTCTTCCCCCTGGGACAGCCCTTGAGAGTTGTTCCTTTGTCTCTGGGACAGCTGTGCCTGGTGCTCATCTTCCTGCTGGGAAAGCTCTTCCCCCATGTCCGATTTGCCAGGCACAGGACTCTGCTCCCTTTGGGCTGGAGCTGTTGCTGCTGCTCCTGCAGCCCTGCACTGCTCCAGGGCAGCCTGTTCCTCCAGCTGCTGCCAGTGGGCCTGGAGCTCCAGCGGGACCTGGCTCAGGAGCTGCCCAGGGCTGCTCAGGTCCCTGCAGAGCGAGGCGCGGCTGCTGGCCGGGGTGTTGAAGGGGACGCTGGGCGGGCTCTGTGTGCCCCGGGATGGCAGCCCCTGGCTGGGCACAGGAGACTGCGGTGCCTTTTCCTCCTGCCGGGCAGCGAGAGCCTCGGGGGGCTCCTCCTGCAGCCCCGGGGCAGCAGCTGCCGGCTCGGGCTGTGCGGCACCGCCCGGGGCAGGAGAGGCGCTGGGCAGGGCAGGCGCTGCCTCTGCTGCCACCGCTGTGCCCGCGGGGCTGGGGGAGCCGGGCCCCTCTGGGGAACGAGGCTGGGGCTCCTCCTGCGCTTCCCACTGGGACAGCTCTGGGTCGTCTTCCCAGGGGGAGCCTGCAAGCACCCTCCAGAGGGACAGCTCCGGGGATGGCTCATCCTCATCCTCATCCCATTCGGCCTCCTGCTGCCCTCCCTCAGCTTCCTCCCACTGGGACACCTCTTGGTGGGTCACTGTTTCCTGCCATTCCCGCACCTCTTGGAATGTCTGGCCGTCCTCTTCCCACTCACGCAGCTCCTGGACTGTCACCGTTGTTTCCTGGAGGTGCAGCTCCTGCTGTGTGCCCTCGGTGCACTGGGACAATTCCCAGACGTTTACGTGCACCTGCCGGCGGCGCAGCACTCGGCCTGTCCTGCATCCCCACGGGGTGATCTCTTGGAATGTCTCAACCTCTTCCTCCCACTGAGACATCTCCTGCTCTGTTTTAGCTTCCCACTGGGAAAGCTCTCTGTGTAGGAAAGCTCCCCTTGTCCTCCTTGGTGTGTGACCCTGGCAGGCCTGGCCTGCCCCCTGCTCCCTGCAGTGCCCGCTGAGGGCCTGGGCGTGCGCTCAGCTGGGCACAGGGACAGGGCACCGGGACTCAGGGGTGGCTCTGGTGCCTTTGTGGTCGTTGTCTGTCGCTCTCGGCCTGAGGCGCAGACAGATCCCGGGAGTTGCTTCCTCCTCCCGGAGTGGCTCTCCTGGGACTGGGCACCCCGGGCCCTGCGGTGCCCCTGGAAACCCTCAGCCAGGGCAGGGCTCTCTGATGTCACAAGGGTCTGTGGCCACCACCATGTCCTGTGTCACAAAGGGCCCTGACACAGAGCACCCGTGGCACCAAGGGCCGCCCCAGTGATGCCTTTTCCTGGTCTTAAAATCAAGAATCAACGACGTTCAGAAGAAAAAAAGGGATTTTACCTCTCTATTTATTTTAGGGATCCTTAGGTGCATCGCGTCCAGGTCGAATGTGCCGAAATGCACACCGCAATATCCACCCACTATGATTTGGGTATAACATTTTAGGTCTTGCTAATTAGCATATCAATCAAAGGTTGCCCACTGAAATGCTCGAGTTACCCCCCCTCCCTGAGGAACCTTCCCCCTCGAAGGGGGAACACATAAAATGTGTTCTGGAGAGGACCTGGGTGTCTGGGCCTTTCTGATCCCTAACTACGAGGCTTCTAAGATGTTTTGTCTCCTAGCTTGACAAAGTAGGTCTAAGAATGCAGGCTAAAAACCCCTAAGAATACAAAAACTATAAAAAGATATATAAAAGGGGTATAAAAGGAAAGGCAAAAAATCATCAAGGCATCACCGGCACCCCAATACCAGCGGGGCAGCCGGGAACAGGCCTAGAGCAGCCCCGGACCTGGGGACTGTGTTGGTTTTGCAGGGCCTGGTTTTTGCCCAGCATGGGGGCCACAGCAGTGGCTGCTGTGAGAAGCTGCTGGAAGCTTCTGCCATGTCTGTAACAGGTTCAGGAGGATGCCCATGCACAGAACACTCAAGACACAGTTAGAATTGCAAAGCAAATCAAGTTTATTTGTTGCATTGGCAATAAATACATTCTGACCCCTGGATGTTGGAACAGGCGCCGAGCAGGAGAAGGAGCTAGAGAATGGTTCCTGAGCGGGAGGGGCAGGAGGGCAGCACTCCTTCAGGCCGTCCCCTGGATGAAAATGTTGTGCATCACAGCGTCCTTGCCCTCCAGCCCAGGACCACACCTTTTATCTCCCCCTCAGGAGTGGCCAGTTACAACACCATCTCCTGTGGGGCCAAGGCACGAGATGAGATCACATCGGCCTCTGATCACGGCTCCATGCTAACAGCAGCTTCATTGTGTATTGTTTCTCCTTTCCCAGCATAAATCCCACCAGGTTACTGATACAACGTTTCATTTCTAAAAATTAATCCCACTAAGTAACCTTCTAAGGAGAGCCTTTTTCTGTGTTATCTTTGTTGATGTGCACAACCACGGACCAAATATGTCAGGCCTCAGACCCATCTCCGATCCCTGACACAAATGTCCTGCAGAGCCAATCCCTGATGGCTCTGAAGATGGACACGCTGCTGGCCAAGGCTGGGGCAACTGCAGAGGCTGGTAATGCCTGTGTGAGAACAGAATTAGGAAGAAAATCAAAACAAAAACTGGGGCATGCAGTTTTTCCCTAGCCAGAAAAGAGGAGGATGTGAGAACATGTGAGGGAATCAACATGGAGACAACAGGGTCAGTGGAGGAGGGGCAGGAGGTGCTCCCAGTGCTGGAGCTGAGATTCCTCTGCAGGCCGTGGTGAAGCTGCTGTGCCCCTGCAGCCCCTGGGGATCCATGGGGGATGCAGAGATGCACCCACAGCCCGTGGGGATCCACGGGGGATGCAGAGATCCACCCACAGCCCCTGGGGATCCACGGGGGATGCAGAGATCCTCCCACAGCCCCTGTGGGAGGTGCCCATGCCGGAGCGGGTGGGTGCCTGGAGGAGGCTGTGATCCAGTGGGAGACCCGGTGCAGAGAGGTGCCCTGTTCCAGGCTGGAGCAGCCTGTCCTTGCAGGACTGCAGCCCGTGGCAGAGTGAGCCATGGTGCAGCAGCTTTGGGAGGGCTGTGTGCCCGTGGCAGGGACTGACACTGCAGCAGCTTGGGCAGGGCTGCTGCTCCTGAGAGTGGAGCCACGCTGGAGAAGTTCACGGAGAGCTGTGTCCCGTGGGAGGGACCCCAGGGTGCAGCAGGGGAAGGACTCCTCTCCCTGAGCAGTGGAACAAAACCTTGGGTGACAAACTGAGCAGAGCCCCGTGCCCTTTCCCCTGCACTGTCTGTGCGAAGGAGGGAGGGATTGGGGAAAAAAGGTGGTTTTTTTTAGGGCTTCTCTTACTTTGCATTATTCTCCTTTGATTTTGTCCGTAATAAACTCACTTTGTACCTCTGAGCTGAGCCTGTTTTGCCCTTGGAGTGTTTTCTCCCAGTCCTTATCTCAACTCATGAAGCCTTCATTAAATTTTTCCCTCCTCTGCCCAGCTGTGGCAGGGGAGGCTGAGCAAGTGGCTTTCGTGGGTTCCTGGCATTTGGCCAGTGTCAAGACACAACAATAACATAATTCTGTCCCTTTAATTAGTGTTCTGTCCTTTGTTGGCTATTGATTTCTCACTTCTCATGCTAATAAGTCCCTAGTTTTAGTATATTTTTCCAACTTTCCAGTGCATACACTGAGTCTTCCTTATATCTTCTTTATCTTCTGGTTTCTTCCAAATGTCCTTGTGGTCCGTAAATTCTGCATTCCAGGTGTCTAACCTCAATATTACACCTTTCTCTTCCTGTATCTGTCCATTGAAGCACATCAGAGTTTGTTTCTCAAAACTTTCAAGGTCCAGTAATTTTCCCAAGCTGTGTTCATACAAAAGGAGCTCATGACAACTTTGTTAAATGCTGGCTAAAAGCTATGTAAGGCTATAACACTGTTTATAATTAATACACTGGTTATGATTAACTAAAAAGAATTACTTAGAACTTAATTAAAACCATGGATTTTTAAAAAATTGCAACCGTTATATCATTTTCAGCACTGGAATCAGGCAAGTTTGGGTTTAATTTCTGAGATTTCTGACTCAAGGCATTTACAATCACACCTTTTCTAAGGGCTCATCTGCCAGGCCTGCTGAACCCCAAACTTTCAGGCTTTGCAATGAAAACAAGGCCATGAGGATGACTGAAATTCGTGGATTTGGGTATCCACTTAGGATTTGTGTATATTTTCTAAGGAGAGCTCACCTGGCACCACATCAAATACAGATTGTCCCTGAGGAAGTCGTTTGTGTGATATATTGTGGTTTTCAACTGATCTTGCTTGTGGTTTTGGCTCTTATTAAATGTCTCCTTGGTAGACAAATAACAACATCAATATCCTTTCCTCTTTGCCTTGAAACAAAGATTGAGTAGCACACCACAAAATAATACAGGAGTGCAGCAAAGCAAAACACTCTTCAAAATAAAGAGTACTGTAAAAAAACCAGAAAGGAGTTTGAAAACTGTAAAAATAAAGGCTGAGCAGTGAAAGAAACACTCGGATATTTAGGACAAAACAGATTTCAAGAACTCAGCAAAAGCAGCCAGAATAATCTGCGAGAAGGTGTTATTAACATTTAGAACTTAGGGTTGATAATTCAACTGTGTAAGTGCTGCACATCAAGGTACATAATTAGATGTCCTAATTGAGGGTTTGACTGATTGCCACAGGCAGCAACATGACTGAAATGGTGCCACTGTAAGGCTGGGGTCTCTCTGCTCTCTACACTTTGTTTTTCTGCTTTTGCTTCCTACCTGTTGTGAAATTGTAGGTTTGGATTTGGTTTAATTGCTGGGTTTAGACCTTCCCTCACCTCTCTATGAATAGAAGCATTTTGCACAATTTTCTGGAGTACCTGGACACAGGGAAGAAAAAAGGAGCTGTAAAAGCAATGTCAGGGTAGACCAGGAGCTGCTCAGGTGGCACAGGAGGTTGTACAAAAACTGGAGAAAGGAAAAGACAGACTCGGCACTGAAGATGGTGAGAAGAAAAGATAACTGGAATGCTGTAGAAATGAAACTGTTGTGTAGACTTTGCACTTCTGAACTTACACATTATCCTTGGCTATGTGGTTTAGTCTGCTAAATTTAGGCACAGCCTAATGATAGTTCTTTATAAATAATTAATGGGTTTTGCCACATATGGATAAATACATCGTAAAAATGCAGTGAGAATGGGGCAGCTCTGGAGAAGTGAATGCTGTTGGGCAGCTGCAGCTGCCTGCAGTCAGACACATAGATCTGCTTCCTACAGATTTAAGCAGGTTGTATCCATGAAATCCACTGATGTATCCCTAAATTTCTACGAAAGCAGAACAGCAGGTCAGAGAAAATCAGATCACTTCAGTTACCAGTTTGATAATAATAATTGTATTGCTCTGTTTCCTTGATTTAGGGAGAGCTAATAGGAATACAAAGTTATTTGCCAGTGTTTAGGAAAT
The DNA here is from genome assembly GCA_026261815.1 of Monarcha castaneiventris obscurior. Classification (NCBI taxonomy): domain Eukaryota; kingdom Metazoa; phylum Chordata; class Aves; order Passeriformes; family Monarchidae; genus Monarcha; species Monarcha castaneiventris. Next base: position 47,103,111 of record JAMPIT010000566.1, on the reverse strand, counting down.
GCTGAATTCCTGCAGCACTTGGGTCCTCCCTCTCTGGTGGGACAGTGTCTCCTCTGTGAGTGCCAGTCCCCTTAGGGAGAAATTTATAGTCACACAGACACACAGCATCAAGTTCGTGGATTTCTTAAGCCTGGCCTAATCCCTGCTTTGAGGCTGTTAAAGGCTCCAGTTCACCTTTCCTTTATTAGTTTTGTTCTGAAGTTCAGCTTATCCATCAGCCCCCTGGCATAAGCCAGACTGGACATTCAGGACAGTGTCTGTGATTTGTCTTTCAAGTGCCAGTTTTGCCAAACCATCCTCAACAGCAACTTTTAGAAACCCTGAGCGTTTTCCAGTGCTGGCAGTGCAGATGCTTCAGAGAAAAAAATCTTCAGTTTTCCTCTTGTTCTCAGTGTGAAACAGCATTTTGGGGTTTGGTTCTATTTGGCTCTGCTGCAGGAGAGAGTGATGTTTCCTCCCTCTTGGGTGTTTCTGGACCAGGATTAAATCAAGCAGGCAAAAAGTACATCTTTTTGCCTCATATTCCTCATTCACTGCATATCTTTATCCAAAAACTTATCTATCTGATACATAAAATCAAGCTATGTCCAGCTTTCCTTGGCTAAGAAAAGGCAGCAAAACTTCCAATGGACTAAAGAGAGTTCCCATAAAATCTGCCCCATTCACCGAGTTTCACATCCCCTCACCCCCAGGCCTTCTGTCTGCCATAACAACTTTATTTTGGGGGGAAATAAGTCAGATTTCTTTCTGCCAGTAGCACCAGTGCACATCCCTGAGGTCAATCTACTCCACCCACTGCAGGATTTTGGGAGGTTGTTCCTTCAGGTTCTCAGCCTTGAAGGGAAAAAAATCAGCCCTCTGTGCACAGCTTTCCTCATGAGCCGTGGCAGAGAACACCCTCTCCTTCCTCCTGGCATTTTGGCTGCCTTCTGGGACTTTTGGTTTTTCAATCAAAGCTGTGTCTCTGCAGGTTTTCTCCTTGCTGTGCTGCTTTTCCACGATACCACGTTTCTCTGGGTGACCCAGGCTGATTTTAAGCAAATTACTCAGTCCTACTATGGCCTTTCAGCTTAGGAAGTGAAAGAAATAAATTGGTATTTGAGCTGTCTGCTCAAGACAAAATAAACATTTCCTGGGTTTGGAGCATGCAGGTTTAAGGCCTGTCCATCCTAGAATATCTTGTGCAAATCTACACATTTTCCTGTGTCCTGGATAAATCTGAGCCTGTGCCATGTTTTTTCTGCAGTTCCCAGAGGACTGTGTGGATTTAGGGGAGTCAAAACCCTCTGCACCCACCTTCCACAGAAGAGATGAGCCAGAACTATGATCTTCTCTTGCTTCTTTACACCACGTTGGTGACACAAAACAGCCACACACTTAAAAATCCCCTTCACTAAAGGGACTTGTGGGTTGGTGGGTAACTCTGCCACTGGTGGAAAAATCCCTCAGTGCAGCTGCCCTCAAATCAGCAGGAAAAGAGCCATCATTAAGGATATATTTAAGTATATCCTCATAAAAATCTGTGTTGTCAGTGCAAGGCCTTGTGGACTTGGCTGATTTGGCCCCGTAAGTGGTTCACAACCATCAATAAACTGCATCTCTTGAGTGCCTTTCCTATTCAGTATAAAGAGTTTGTTCCCACAGCCACAGGGAATGGTTTTATTTACACCTGGGAATCCCACAAGAGATTTTCTGTGAGACTTCTTAAGATCATAATTGTTGATGGGATTTGTCTTGCCTGACTGCCTGGCTGATGTCTCGTGTAAAGTAATTACCAGAGTTTCTTCCACAAGAGAGAAACTGGCACTTCCAGGGGGGATTTCCTCCCATCTTTAAATGAAAAATCCATGAAATGAATCATAGTGTAAAGGTGTTTCAACCTTCCTAATGAGCAGAGAAGGAATCCAGATGATTTTGCACACAGCTGGGTAGGACACTCTAGGATGCATGGATAGGACAGCTCATTTTTTGAGGCACGTTCGTGCTCTGCTGTGATTTTTACAGGTGTATTTCCAAGCCCTGGGACTGGAGGTGACACCAGAGCTCTTTTGGGGTCAATTTCTCACTGTCCCCTTTGTCCCCTCAAGGAGCATCCCAGAGCTCAGTCCAAGCCGTGAGCACTGGGGTGTTATCCTGGGAGCTCTGCCAGACACAGATTGGAAGGACTCTGTTTTTATTCCAAGTAGATTTGGGCTTTCTCTCTGTGTGGGTCGGGGGTAGAAGACACACTGAGTTTCTGGACAATGTTTATTGTAACACCTCCTTGCTCAGCTGCTGCTTGAAATCCTGTTTTAAAATGTTGACAGACATTTGTGGCCGTATCTTTAGTTTAACAGGAATAGCAATTTTTCCAGGCTAACAGGAGACACTGGGCCCAGTTTTTTCTAGAAAACAGACTGTGTGAGAGAAAGCTCTTTCATTTCTCACAATAACAATTGCAGAAGTTTTAATCTGGGGCTTTTGGAAGGGCAGAATATTCCCAGCTTGTCTTTGGAGTTTTCTTTTTCTCAAGCATTGTTTGGATTTGTTGGCTTAGGCTTTTTTATTTTTTTTTTTTTTTTGATCTAGAGAATGAGAGGAGAAAAAATCCAAACTCTCCTCTGGGAAAACTGGAAAATTTTGAAATGGGGCCAGTGAAAGATAACAGCCATGGAAGACTGCAACACAATTAAATTGTGTTAATTTTCAGATGATTATGCATATTTCTTTAAACAGTTCTGCAAAATTCTCCTTCTACCCCAAATTAGTCTCTTCTCTTTCTTGGAACTTGCAAGGAAAAAAAAAAGTAAGAAAACCATTGTTATCCTAAACTTCCTTAAGCTGTTCAAATCCACATCTGTTGTCTAGGGAATCACCTCATTTCCTCCTCAAATCCTTTGCATTACATCCAAGCCTTCTGGTCCAGAGTGAGGGTTTAGTCCAGGAGTTATTTCAGAGCTCTCTGGCTGAGATCCTGGTAATTTATATGATGCTAACAGAAGGTCACACTTGAGTGAGATGGGAGCTCAATAATAATTTAACCCCTCCACCTTTCCCCTCTCTAAACACAGGAGTTGGAGCATGGCAGGCACCTGAGGGACAGAACCACTGCCAGAGGCTGCAGGTTTGGCCCAACACAGCCAAGAAACTGGGTGGCCTTTGGGCAAATCACATCTTTGTCCTCCCAACCTTCCAGTCCCACTTTCATATCCAGTTCCTGAACTCTGCTGCACTGGGAAAGGCTTTTAAACACCAGGGAGAGCCTGAAATCCCACGTGTTTCACAGACAGCTTCCCTCATCCAAGCACGGCCCTCTGACTGTACTTGTGCCAAAACCCAGACACGGCTGCAGCCTTTTGTTTCATGTTTTGTGGTTCTGATTTGGACATCTGAGCTAAGAGTGATGTGCTCCTCAGAAATCTGGCTAATCACCTTTGATTGTGTGATCAATGATCTGCCTAGAGCAGGATGTGGAGGGGAACTTTACCCCTGGGAGTTGTCCGTGCTCATGTACAAGTTGAGTCAAAACATTTCAGGAGATCGGGAAAAGATTGCTGAACATGAGGAGAAAATGACTTTTGATTGCCCTTCTTCTCTTTGCTTTATTGTACTTTGTTTGCTTGATGAGGCTCTTTGGCCTTGGAATGAACCCTAGATGAGTTTCAGTGGAATGTGGGACCAGATTGGAAATCAGCAATGTGAGCAGAATTTCACTGCAGCCTCTCTGCCACGGCTGGACCTGGAGAGCTGCTGCCATCCCCAGCAATCTGTTCCATTCCAGAGCACACAGAAACTCCCAGCTGTAGGTGCTGCCTCCCCCGGGGTGTGGCAACTCCAGGATTTCTCAAAGGCAGCATGTGGATGTGCACAAGCACACAAACATAGGCTCTGAAAAGCCCAAAAATCCAAATATTCATCAGTTGGCAGAGCAGCCAGAGAGAAAGGCTTCTCTGAAAGCAGCTTTTGAGAGATCCGTTACAAAACAGAGAATTATAGAATGGTTTAGGTTGGATGGGACCTTAAAGCCCATCCCATCCCACCCCTGCCATGGCAGGGACACCTCCCACTGTCCCAGGCTGCTCCAAGCCCCAATGTCCAACCTGGCCTTGGGCACTGCCAGGGATCCAGGGGCAGCCCCAGCTGCTCTGGGCACCCTGTGCCAGGGCCTGCCCACCCTCACAGAGAAGGATTTCCTCCTAATATCCCACCTAACCCTGCTCTCTGCCAGTTTGAAGCCATTCCCCTTTGTCCACACGTAGAAGAAGAGAGGTAGATCCATCATAGCCAATATTGGAGACCTATTATGGAGTTTTGCTGCCTCCCACATTTGCAGAGTTTCCAGGTGTTTTTTGCTTTATTTGACAAGATCTTGGTAGGAAGAGGCCACAGGGTGTCTTGGGTGGTCTTGGGGTGGTCCCTGTGCTGGACACAGCCAGGCCCGGGGGTTTCCAAACTGGACCCACCACTGGCCAAAGCTCAGCCAAGCTGGTGGAGCCTCTGGGAAAAGATATTTAGGAAAGGGTTAAAACCCGGGTGTGAGAGAGGAGTTGAAAAGGTGTGAGGAGCAATGCAGCAGTGCCAGGGCAGAGCAGGGAGAGGGGCAGTGGCAGAGCAGCAGGGTTAGGCCAGCACCACAGCAGGGGTTTGTCCTGGTGGGAATTGCACTTCCAAGGTTCTTGTGTAACTGAGGCTTTGCACTCGTCCTCGCTCCCATTTGTTCCGATTTCCTCTCTTTCAGCCCCAGAAGCTGTGCAAGGTCTGGAAGATTCCTCTTGCCAAACCTATCTCCATCTGCCAAAAATGAGGAAAGTTAATCACCTCCAGCTCCCCTTCTCAGAGCCTATATCCCATCACATCCTTCTGAAGTGGTGCATGCAAAGATGGGTTTTGTCTGCATTAATCTGGGGATCAAATCTGACTTTTAAAAGAGCAAATCCTTTGTGCTCATAACAAAATCAAGTCTGGGAGACAAAAGGATTCCCTTCTGTAAACTGCTCTTGAGTTGTTTGGGTTTTTTTTTTTTTTCATTTCATACTTAGTGGTTGTCAATCCCTTTTTTTTGGAAATAAAATAATGTAGAAATAATCCCGCCATCTCAGGAGTCAGCCTCAAAGATACAATTGATAATTAACTTTGTAATTTTCGGTTACTATTTGCTGAGGGAAGATTTTAAGGCAGGAACCTGAGCTGTGAAAAATCCTTGCTGGGCAGTGAAAAGGTGATGGAGAATCCCATGTTGTTCCCAGCTGGATGGACAGCTCTGTTCCCTGGCTGTCAGCACTGCTCTCTGTTTAGCTCAGGGTCACCTTCCAGAGCATCTCTGATTTTAGGTCAAATGTGAAAGCAGAGGGAAACATCAGCCTTGTCTGCAGATCTATAGATCTCTCCTGAGGAATATTAAACCTGTTGCAGAGAAGAGGAGATTCTGAAAGAAGTGATGTGAAAAGCAGACAGAAGAGAGATTTTGGGAGCAGAGGAACAATTGAGGGAGAGAATGATGTGGGTGATGAAGGATTGCAATGATCTGCCTGACCCAACTTTCTTCACATATTCCTAGGTGAAAGCTGGTGCTGCTTCCTTCCTGTGCATCCTGCTCTCTCCTCCCTTATTCCCTTATCAAACTGCCAGGAAAAAAACCCCACGTGCTCTCAATACTTCTAAAATCCCTGACTGCTGTGATTGCAGGTGATTCTCGAGGGCAAGACAAGGCCAGAGTGCTCTGGGAGGACATCCCTGCTCTCTGTCACACGCCTGATTAAAGCAATTCAGCATCTTGGCTGCAGAGCAGCAATCCAAGAGTGCAAGGGAAGCAGTTGATCATAAAGGCACAGTTCTCTGTCACGTCAGGACTTAGCAAAAACCTGTTTCCCCCAGATTGAGCCAGGCTACAGCATCAAAATCGCTTGTGACCATCTCTTCATTGGCATTGTTCATTGTCTGCCACACAGACCAGAGCACCAGGCCCCCAGTGACACCTCGGGGTCACCATGGGCCCCTCAGCCATCTGCTGGGGTGTTGTCAGGGTAGATTGGGGTGGGTTGCAGTCACCTTGAGTGCCAAACCACCTTTCACACCTTCCTCAGTCCTAGGAACAGCCCACGGATTTGTGAGTGGTGAAATGCGTAATCCATGGCAAAATTCCTGATGGATGACAGGTGTACATTGCTGCAAAACTTGGTCTGGAACTGTGACAGGAATCAGAAATAGAGCTGGGAAGGACTGAACACAAAGGATGAAGAAATAAATGAGTGATGGAAGACTTGTGAGAATGAAAGTGTTCACACAATGATAACCCATAACAACCACCCTGAATCATCTTTGGGCTCTGAAAGTGGTTGGAGCTCAGTGGGATCTCTGTGGAAGAAGTGCCAGGACACCTGAGTTGGTGAGAAGTGCCACAGAGTGTGTGCCCTAGTCCTGGCCCTGCTGCTTTCCTGCCCTGTGTTCCTGGGTAAGGTGTTTCCCTTCTGTACTTTCTTCATGTATAAAACACTGAGGATTGAATTTACCTCCTTTGTCAAGCTGAGGGAGGTTTGGTGGATATCAGAGGCCAGATATGAGTGTTACAACTCTTGAGAACCCCAGTGTTGTCTCTAGTTCAGTGTGGGATTTGTGGATGGGCAGGAACTTGAGCAAGAAAATATTAATCTCTCTTTGATTTTCCTTCTTTTCTTCTTTTTCCTTCTTTTCTGTATGCTGATTCAGCTCCAAATTCAGAATGTGGAAGTAAACAGAGAGAAGAAATTCAGAAAAAGGCCCTGTGGAATCAAGATGTTCCAGACAGCCCTAAAACAGCCCTAAACTAAATTCCCCAAGCCCCTAAACTGATTTTCACAGGTCAAGTTTGTTCTGCCTGTGATGGTGGTTGGTGAGTGATCTCCCCCTGCCTTTATCTCAACCCAAAACCCTTTAATTATATTTTCCCACCCCAATTTGTTGGGCACCTGACATCCATCCAGAGTCCACAGTGGCAAAGCTGAGTATGGCCTCTCATGGTACAATTATTCCACACGTGTCTCACACCAGGAATGTGACTGTCCCTCCTAAGGAAGCCACATTTTGAAATGAAACAGTTTTCTAGGGCATTGTCCTCAGAAATGCCCTCAGGAATGGGAGATGTGGAGTGCTGGCCTATTGCAGATATCAAATATGATCCTAAGAATCCACAGGAAGACAATCATGGACAACACTGAATCCAAAAGTGCCCTCATGGTGTTGTGTAATTTTGGCAATGTGTTGTGCCACGAGGGAATGAAATGAAAATGTTACCAAGGCTTTCCCTCGCAAAGGTTTATTGGTTCATTGGGAGGTAATCAAAAGGAGAAGGAAGAAAAAGGGGAAACACAAAACTTCCTGCAAAAAAGGGAAGCCAAGGCAGGAGAGTTATAGAATCATGGAATCATAGAACAGTTTTAAGTTGGAAAGAATTTTAAAAATCATCCCATTCCACCCCTGCCATGGGCAGGGACACCTCCCACTGTCCCAGGCTGCTCCAAGCCCCAATGTCCAACCTGGCCTTGGGCACTGCCAGGGATCCAGGGGCAGCCCCAGCTGCTCTGGGCACCCTGTGCCAGGGCCTGCCCACCCTCCCAGGGAACAATTCCTGCCCAAGATCCCATCCAGCCCTGCCCTCTGGCACTGGGAAGCCATTCCCTGGCTCCTGGCCCTCCAGCCCTTGGCAATTGTCTCTCTCCAGGTTTCCTGCAGCTCCTTCAGGCCCTGCAAGGCCACACTGAGCTCACCCCAAAGCTTCTCCTCTCCAGGCTGAACAATCCCAGCTCTCGCAGCCTTTCCTCCCAGCAGAGCTGCTCCATCCCTCTGCTCATCCTGCTGCCTCCTCTGGCCTCTCTCCAGCAGCTCCACATCCTCCCTGTGCTGGGATTTTGAAGTGCCCTGACTTCTTATATTCGATCAGAACTTTAGTTCCCTGACCCCAGTCATTGCAGAAGCATCTCCTCAGGTTTGCAGCCTGTTTGGGCTGCACAGACCCCACAAATCCCTCCTCAGCGGGGTCATATAGACCCTGCCTGTGTTCCAGGGGCAGTGTCAGGGTTGTACCATGAGTTAGATGTTTCAGGCTCCCCATGTTCTGTTTTGCCATCCCTGATTTATCTGTTTCTTGCTCCACCTGCAGCGCTTTCCTGCTGGCACCGACATCAGCAGGCGCTGGCAAGGGTCTAGAAGAACCCAAAGAGGTTCAAAGCCTCTGAGCACACAGATTTTGTGAGCAGCACAATACTGGTTTCACAGCAGTTCTTTATCTTTGGGTAAAAGTGATTAATTACTTTTGAGAATAATTCGAGATTTTTAAAGCCTTTTCCTCTGTGCACCAGTTTCAGACAGATGGTGACATTTCCCTTCATTATACTCCTAATTTTCCTAAGGAATTGACTAACCAAGTAAAAAAGTCAAACCAATTACAGTGGGCTTGGGACACAATTTTTTTTCCTCACAAAATAGTACCTGAAATCTCCTGACTTATTGTTTATTTGGGAGAAATTTGCATATGAAGGCAGAAGTGCTTGTGCTTTTAACTGTATCAAACCAGTATTACCATCACAATAGAGATCACAGAATCATCTGGGTTGGAAAAGGTCTTTAAGACCATTGAGTGCAACCCTTAAATGAACACTGCCAAGCCCAGCACTAAACCATGTCCCCTAAAGTCACATCTACACCTCTTTTAAACATCTCCAAGGCTGGTGACTCCTCCACCACCCAGGGCAGCCTGTTGCAATGCTTGACAACCCTTTCTGTGAGGGAATTTTTCCTAATACCCGTATTCCTAATAATCCCCAGCGCTGCCACTTCCTTAGCCATCCTTCCTGGGAGAGTCAGGGGGTTCTGATGTTAGAGCAAAAGAGGAACACACACAGATCCCACCCTATCCTATGGCTCTGGGTGCAGGCCCTAAATGACTCACCCCGATTCCCTCCCTTGACACTTCCCAAGTGTGAAGAATTCGTGAACTTTATTCGAGGCAGATGCACCAGAAGAAGCAGCAGGCACCATCCCAGCAGCTGGGGAAAGGAAGGCAGGTTTGTGCCTCGGGAATTCATCTGCTTCTGCAGTGCTTCTCTGGAGTATGTGCAGCTGCTGTGATTGGGAAAATGTGTCAGAAATTAGATTAGCTTGGTTTCCAGTGGAAGACACCACTAAGGTGGATATGGTGATAACAAGCTGATATGTCATCCCCATGGAGATCCACATTATTTTTACAGGATTTGGGTAATTTAGACTCAGACAGGCCAATTTCCCCCAATAAAATGAATGCCAGGGATAACACAGATGCCATGATGCTGTTAATCAAACAAGAGCTTGAGCTGTAACTTTCCTCTTGAGTGAGAAGGGCAATACAGACACAAAAATCACTGTGGTGATGTTTAGAAATTATTGAACTGAAGTACTGGATAGTGGCATTTGATATCGTGGTGTCTCCATTGATTTAGGGACTTGGATGATCCTTGTGAGTCCCTCCCAACTCAGAATATTCTGTGATTGTGCCCTGCTACCTCCATCCTCATTGTTGCAAATCATAATGAGAGCGATAACAGAAATCCTGGGGGAAGGGACAAATGCTCTCCAAACCTCATCTGTGAGGTGACAGCTTAATGAAACACCACAGGTGAGTTGCTGAAACGTGGGGCTGGAAGCCTCAGGGCTTTTGTGTAAATCTGTCATGTGCCTCTGGCAGATCCTGTCCCCTCGGGCATCTCTTTGTGCACCTCCGTGCTGTGGTTTCCACGAGCATCTGGAATGTCCAGCACATCCTAAATTTCGCTGTGACCTGCTGGGGACCTCTCACACAAGTGAGAACGTCCTCCTGAAATTTCTCCAGACACGAGGCACCCACATTTTCACAAAGCTCACCCTGCAACAAGTCCTTTTCTGATGGGATCTCCAGGCCACAACACAGATGGAGAATGTTGCTGTTCCTTCCCACGGGCTCACAGCCCTGGGAGGGAGGAAGACTATTCTGCCACCTCAGTGCTAAAATCTTGCAGCACTTCTGCTGCCTCCAGCAGGGATCCAATGGATTAGGCATGAAGAGAAAAATACATCCATTGAGTTTATGACCCTAAGGGGGGCTCTCTGAGGATGAAATCCTGGCGAATCCAAGCTGTGTGCCAGGATATCATTAACATAGTTCCTCAGAGAACGTTTGCTTTTAAAAAATGCCTTCTTCTGTGGGGAAATGTGGCTGGAAAGTGACTGGAAAAGGCCCTGGGGGCTGGATATGAGCCCAGGAGTGCCCAGGTGGGCAAGAGGCCCCTGGCAGCTGGGCTGGATCAGGAATTGTGTGTCCAGCAGGAGCAGGGCAGGGATTGTCCCTCTGTGCTGGGCACTGAGAGTCTCCTCACATCCCGTGAGAGAACAAACTCTGTCCCTGGGACAGCATTTACAGCAGAAACAGCCTTTGCTGAGGGCTGTTTGAGAGGAAGATGCTCCAACGCTGCTGATCTGTGGCTTCTTTTTTTTTTTTTTGGTGGTATCCTGGAGCAGAAATTGCTGCGGACTAATGAACTACTTGCCTGTTTTGGTTAGGTAACACGCTGGGAGCTGGGGATGTTTGCGGGAAGGAGATGCCATCTAGTGGGAACAGCGGCTTGGGAGCGAGCAGCAGAGCAGGGTCCTGGCACCGCAGCCCCGCACAGATGGACCCCGGTGCCAGCCACACTGCCCTGGGGTCACTCTGTGATGTGGATCCCCTGTCACGGCTCTGTGCCAAAAAATTAATTTTGTGCCTTTTTCTGTGCCTTTCAACTGAGCTTGAGAGGGGGGAAAAAAAAAAAAAAACCCAAACCAAAGTAACTTTTCAAAGCAGTTCCCAAGGACACAGAGACTCCTCTGCGTTCCCTGGCTGCGGGAGCACGGAGGGAGCTCCCTGCCTGTTTCTTCAGCCAGCTCTTCGGGCTTTTTCCCTTTTCCTCCGGCGTGGCTCCCGGGACTTTGGGGTTTTTTTGCCTTTTTCCCTCTTCTGGACTGTTTCAACAACATCAGAACACATCAGGAGAACTTTCCTTCAGGCCCAGAGGGGGCCTAAGGCCTGCGGCCTCACCCACCCAGCTCCGAGGAGGGACCACACCTACAAGAGAACTCGAATTTCTTCCCAGGTTTTCTCGTTATAGTGCGGGGTTTTACTATTCAGCATTATTATCCTTTTCCTGTGTGTTTGTTAATAAATAGGTTTTATCTCTATCACTTGCCTTCGAGGAATTTTTTTTTCCCCCGAACCTGGTGGGGGGGTGGTTGTAACCTGGTTTTCTCCCAGAGGATATATTGCTAGATTTTGGCCAAACCCGGCACACACACACAGCCCTGGATGGGGAAATGGCACCGGATTGGGTTCACAAGGGACAAAGCCTTCACTAATGTGGGGACAAAAAAAAAAAAAAAAACCAAAAAAACAAAAAAACCAAAAAAAACCCCACCAGGATTTGTGTTTTCCTTGATTCTTGAACTGAAAGTTGTGCTGGAAACCAGTCTCAGCCAGAGTGCTTGAAACCAGGGGCTGAGAGGGGAATCCTGAGTGGAAAGTTTGGGCAAGTCCAGCCTCAGACAGAGGGAAGCAGAACAGCAAGGAGCCATGGAATATCCTGAGCTGGAAAGGACCCACAGGGATCACCCAGTGCCACCCCTGGCCCTGCCCAGACCCCCCAACAACCCCAGCCTGGGCATCCCTGGCAGCGCCGTCCAAAGGCTCCTGGAGCTCTGGCAGCCTCGGGGCCATGCCCATTCCCTGGGGAGCCTGGGCAGTGCCCAGCACCCTCTGGGGGAAGAACCTTTCCCTAAAACCCAACCTAAACCCCTCCTGGCCCAGCTCCAGCCGCTCCCTGGGTGCTGTCCCTGTCCCTGGAAGCAGAGATCGGAGCTGCCCCTCGAGAGGAGCTGCAGCCCCTGAGGAGCTCTGACTCCTCTGCTCCATCTGGACAGACCAAGTGACCTCAGCTGCTGCTCCTGTGGCTTCCCCTCCAGACCCTTCTCCATTCGTTCTCTCCCTCCCTCTCCTGCTTTGTCCCTCTGGGCTGGTGACAAGTGAAACAGGTTCCTCAGGTGTGTCCAGCTCAGCTATCCCATCTTCTCAGATGAGCTGATGGGCAGTGAATGTGTATTTCATGAAATGGATTGAAGTGTGGAGATCCTCGAGCTCTCTGGGAAGGAGCCACGTTGTGAAACTAAAGGAGTTTGGGGTCTGAGTTCAGCCTCGCATCAGTATCTCAGTATGGCACTTTTCATCTTTTATTTTTGGTAAAGATGGGCAGGGACACCTTCCACTATCCCAGGCTGCTCCAAGCACTGTCCAACCTGGCCTTGGACATTTCCAGGGATGGAGCAGCCCCAGCTTCTCTGGGCACCCTGTGCCAGGGCCTCCCCGCCCTCACAGGGAACAATTTCTTCACATATCTAACCTAAATTTCCCCTCTTTCAGTTGGAACCCGTTCCCCCTTGTCCTGTCACTCCAGTTCCTGCTGAATTGTCCCTCTCTGGTTTCCTTGTAGCCCCTTCAGACCCTGGAAGGTGCTGTGAGGTCTCCACACAACCTTCTCTTCTCCAGGCTGAACATCCCCAACTGTCTCTTATAAATAAGTATTTATAAGGCAATCAGTGCTGGCAATGCAGCTCCTTCTTGTGCTGCACTGCTGGGGGCGGGGGGGGAATTGTCCCAGGCCCTCAGTGGGCAGCAGGATGGCTCCAGAGCTGGGACAAAGCACCCTGGAGTTCATCTCTTCTCTCACCATTCCTCTCTCCAGATCAGTCTCTGCTCCATCTTCAGTTTAGAGCAGCAGAGGCTTTGCCCTGAACTCTTACCTTGCCACTTCCTGGAGACTCAAGGTGAGAGAGTCTTGTGGACTGTACCCTTTCCATGGGATTCCTGACCATTAAACAGGACCAACATTTCCAACATCAAAAGACTTCAGCAAGGGTCACTGCACCAGCACTCGCTGAAGGCTTTGAAGATCCAGAGCATTTTCCACACATTTAGCCTTTATCTCGATCCACGTTTGTGAATGAAGGGATTATAATGTCCTTAAAACCTCCTGATGCTCGGAGAACAGCGTGTGAGTCTCCAACTCCTGAGATCACTTTGCAGATGTATGATTTAAAAATGAAAAATTTTGCTCACACATTCAGCCAGTTCCCTTTTTTCTTCCTTTTCCCTGCTGCTGCTCCTCTCTTCATCTATAAATAGCTACTCGAGTGCCTGGTCCCAAAGCAGTGCTGGAGCAGCTCTTCTTATTATCAGCAAAGCCTGATCATTTTGTCTGCCAAGAGCTTAAATGTGCTGACTTGAGCTGCAGGAGACCTGGATGTGGGGAAAATGGTCTGGCTCTGCCTTTTTAGCCAGGAGAGATCTCCAGGCTCCTTGTGCTGGCACTGGGGGTCCCATGTGGATTCTTCTGTGAGGCCATTTCACAGGAAACTGCCCAGTCCAGCAGGGCTCTGCCTCCCTGCTGAGGTGCACCTTGATCCCAAACCCAGGGTTAGCGATCCCACCTGTGGGAACCAGAAATTAAACCATTTTTGTGTCTCCATGAGGGTGAAGTTCCTTGTGGAAGTTGGCCCTTGTGTTCTCAGGTTGATTGAGTCCCTAATTATCTCTGCAGTTGGATGTATTTTGATGATGCAGGAGCTGCATCGTCTCCAAGTTCAAGGAATTCAACTCCTTGGAGTGCAGAACTCATCCACTGGTGTGGATTCACCCCCTGGCTCCCCAGAGCTGGCACAGCAGGAATGCTGGACTGTTACCACGAGAGATTGAAGAGCATTAAGGGCTTTAAGGTGCTGTTCTGCTTGGGGAGTCTCCTGCAAGAGAGGTGAAAACGATTCCCACCCCTTTCCATCAGCAACCAAGTCAGTGTCAACACCAGCTGAAAAGAAAATGCTTGGGAAATCCTGGAAGTGTGGGAAAGGAGGGATTTCTGATGCTGATATCCCTGTCTGTAGCAGGTTGTTTGCCAAGAGCAGACAGGCCTGGGTGTTGTTTTGCCAGTTCTCAGGTAAGAGTTTTGTTCTGCCAGTTCTCAGGTAAGAGTTTTGTTTTGCTCGGTGCCTGCTGCAGTTCACCCTGCAGGAGTGGGAGAGGTGTTATCCTTCACTCTTTGCCTGGGCAGCAGGGACTGCTTCCCTCAGCCTCCTTTATTTGTTTCTGCAATAATACAGCTCTGCCTCGCTCCTTCTGTGGTTATTCCTTCAGGTCTTTCTTCCTCCTTGCCTGCTGAAAGCAGATCAATGCTTGGCCTGGTCATAAACTCGCCAAGATATTTTTCAGGTCATTTATTTACGAATTGATCATTAGCACTTTGCACAGGGAGAAAAATAACGAGGCAAAATGTCTTTTTTTTTTCCTCTGGAAACTTTTGGGCATAAATATAAGGGAGTAATTTTCATCATCATTTTTATTGTTGTTGCTATATTGCTCCAAAAGTATAGCAGCAGTCAAGCCTGAGCTGATGCTGATGAGAATGAAAAGAGAAAAATACCTCAGTTGGTAAAAATGACTTTAAAGCCAAAATTCCCTGCAGCCAAAGCCACGTGTCTGATTGTGCCCAGTCTGTCCAGCTGGGACAAGGACCATGCTGAATCCATAGGAAAAGACCCCAGGAGTAAAGGAGCAGTGATAAAACAATCCCTGTAAGTCACCAGCGAGTTCTTTGTCAGAGCAGGCGGCTTTGAAAGAGAAGCTGCACATGGATGCTGAAATTTTCATGGATCTGGGAGTTTTCAGCTACAGCTGCTCTGCTCCTATGGCACTGCACTCCCTGATAATGCCAGCATGGATTAACACCCCTCACCAGCTGCTGCCCCATCCCCTCCCACACCCACTGCTGATTATCCAAAGTTATTTTCCAGTCACTGGACTCACAGAAACCTCCAATACACACAAATTCTTTTCCTCAGTCTCACAACTTTGTGCTCACAACGTTCTCCTCGAGGTGAGCAGTGCTATCCCAGCACTCTGGTACATTGTCTTCCTTATGGATTTGGCTTTGATAGAAGGAACCCTTCCTCTCTGCTGAGAGCTCTGCCTGTGATTACTGCAGCAATTCACATCCTGCCAGCCCTGGAGCAGCAAACAAACCAGCAGCTGCCTGAGGTGCTTCTTATTTCCCCCCTCAGCCCTTTCCATGGACACAGACAAGCTGGGAAGAAAGCATGGTAAATTGATTTTATTTGTCAGGTAGAAAAACAATTCATAATGAGCTGGGAATTGAGGGTGAGAGGAATGTGAGGCTTTTATTGAGAACAACTGCGAGTTTTGCTTTGCCTGCTTCAGGTTTGTTATCAGCACTGTCAGAGCTGTCACCAAATGCTACTGGCTTCAGAACCATGTGTTGTTTCCTACAAATGAGAAATCAAATCATCTTTTAAACTGGACACTGTTGCCTGATGATGGATGTGTGGCTGATGGGGTCTGTTGGCTTTTCAATATCTGCCCCTGGCGAGCCCTTAGCGTCCTTGCTGAGCTCAGAGCAGCTGCACAGGTGGAATTCCAGGTGGGAAGAAACAGTGGGAGTCCCTCGTTTGGGGTATGACAACTTTTCATACCTCGTGCAGAGGTCACTGCAGGGCCATATCCTGACCTCGGCCAAGCTGCAGTGAAAAATAAATGTTCTGAGCCTTGCAAATTTTCCTGTTGCTGCTTTTGAGCCCTTTCCCAGTACTCCAGGGTGTATTTGTGCAGGAAAGGTGGATTTTATGCCTGTGTGATTTTTCCATCCATTTTTGAGAATGCATGTAGGAAGTAATCTTATCCTCCAGCTACAAGTCAGTGCAGAAGGAGGGAGAGTTTATGGAGTAACAGGTTCTTCAGCCTCCAGATGATTTGACTAAAAAGGTGAGGCAAAAAACCACTTTTACTAAAATATTACTCTTCCTCCTCTCCACAGGATTACCCAGACATTCACACTTGCTGTAGAGAGATGAATCAGGAGGTGGCTTTCAGAATAAAAATAATGGGAATAATTCATTCACCTGACTTCCTCCAAGCTCTGCTGAGCCAACAGAACTGAGCAAGAGGACACTGGGAGGTGCAGGTGCTGCTTTCTTTTCCCTGTTCTGCATAGACTGTGGAATCTCTGGCTCTGTTTAACCCACAAAAAATGGAATAACAATGTTTTAAGAGCCATTCCTTGCCAAAAAGTCCTCAGTAGCCTTAGCCCTGTAGCTAAACAGGAATTTCTCTGGATCTTACCCAGTGGTTGAAGGTGTTAATAAAACCTCACCTGTGTGTGTATTCTTACATCCTGCATTTTAAATTTTTCACCATAAAATATGCCAGAGTTTTGCTGTGATTGAACTCTGCCCCTGCTGTGGGGAGCAGCAGACTCCTGGTTTTTTATTCCAAATCCCAGTAAACCAGTGGAACTTCAAGCTGGGAGCAGCTCACCTGGGAGCACAGCAGTCCCAGATAATTAATTCCTCTGTCCATGCTGGCTAACGAGGAGGGACAGCCATTTTAAACACCGTCTACTTATTCCATAATGTCTGGCCAGATTTGCAAATTTTGGAGGAAAATACACTGGAAAATGCTAAAATGAGGTGAGTTTCTCTCTTTTAATCAGAGCGGAAAAGTCAGGGAGTTTTGGTGTGCTGCAGCATATAAAATCCAGCCAGAATCCCATCTTCCATGGGAAGGAAACATCACTGGAAGGAAATTACACCCTAAAAAAGAGGCAGAAAACAATCCTTTTGAACACAGTTTGTTGCTCCTTCTATATATTTATCTCTTCTTGCAAACCCTTCTGTGACATTAAATTTATGGGGTGTATTTTATTTAGATTGCTGACCCTGTCTCTCTATAGAGGCCACGTCTCTACCAGTGAAATAAAGGGTGTCAGGGAACGTTCTCAGCTGCCATAAATTTGTTTCCTGTTCAGTATAACTTTTAGAGCAGTCCTTAATATGGTTTCAGTCTCAGACAGACAGGACTCTCCAAAATCCCTTAGTCCCTGATAAATTATATATTTATTGAGAGTCTGAGAGTTCTTTAGGGTGACTGTGACTGGTCCCTGCCCTTCAAAAAGTAGTCCTGGGCACTTGGAATTTATCAGCACAGATGTTCCAAGTGTTTTACACACACATATGTTCACCTTCTGGAAAAAGGGTGGAATGAATGTAAACTTTCAATCCCATCTTTGCTCCCAGAAACTGGCAATTTTTCACCAAACTTGCCCTGTGTAGAGCTGCTCTCGCCATTTGGATCCACATATGAAGGTGAGAATTGGTTTGTTAATCAAAGTGGTTGGAATTTAATGTTATGTCAGGTTTTCTGGCTTGGGGATTTTTATAATCCAGCCCATTTTGGTATAAAACAAAGTGAATGCTGTGATAGAAACGGTTCCCTGAGGAGCAGAGCAATGAGGAACCCGAGTCAGGAGCTGTCTTCCTGCACAATGCCCAAACCTTCCCTTCCCACCAGCACAAGAAACCTCTTTGTGCATTTTTTTTTAGAGAACAGCCCCTGCTTAACGGGATTTTGGTTGACCAGAGACAAATCCAGCCCTTCCTATGAGGAGAATCTTCATTCCTCACTCACAGATATTTCACTTTTCCTCTCTGCCATAGTCTGCCAGTGCTCTGGGCATTTTAGGCTGAGAGAAAGATTAAATTGGGTTGAGCCTTTACCTCAGCACAGCTGCTGCTTTATGTGACTGCAGTGCCTGTGAGGACCTGCCTAAATCCTCACAGGATCCAGCCCTCAGTGTGGGAACCTGGGCAAGACACCCGAATTTCTGTGCTTAGCCAGCTGTGATCAAACTGATTCCTGCTGCAGGAATATTAAAAACATGGATCATGCTCGAGATAGTTGCACAGCTTTTTAATGGATACTGAAAATAATAGGGCATTCAGGGGATTATAACACTTGTCTGCAAACCTGGAGCAAATCTATCGTTCAGAAGCCTGTGGGTTTAACATTAATTACTTGAGAATAATGAGTGAGCAGCAAACAAGAGACAGCCCCGTTACTTAGACAGAAATTATCTGTTAGTGACACAAAGTGGATTTGGGAGCAGCACCATAAATATCCTGCTCCAGATCATTAGATTAGAGATGGTTCTTTACAGGACACTGCAGAGCAGGGGAATATTGAGGGGTCCTGTCTACAGCCCTCCCTCTGGAGGTTTATGCCTCATTTTTGAGTGAGGTGGATTGTTCTTACTCTTAGAGTAACACAAGCCTTAATAAGGGATTTTTAATTGGGACTGTTTCAGTTTAGGTAAAGATAATCTACAATTAAATTTATAAGAGCAGAGGGATAAGCACTTTTTAAGAGTTACACTGAGTTTGTTTTTATGAATCTTCTGTCCCCTTCCCCATTTCTGTCTCACAGGAAAAAAGATGGGAGTTCATTCTCTTTGAGCTCTCCAGACTTACCTGTAAGTACCACAAATTTCCTGCCCTCCACTGACATTTATCCTTTCATTTTCTCAATTTAATCTTTGCAAACCATTAAAATCTCAAGGTGGAATTTGCACAAGGTAGGCCCCATTCCACCCAATTCCACCAAGCACCAAATAAGCTTCTAGAACAGGCTGGTGAACTCCAACTGGAGTACTTCTCTTAATTAGGTGGAGTTAATTGCCCCTTGGAGTTCCCCGTCCATGTTGCCTCTGCAGAAGGCAAAGATCACTCATTTATGCAGTTAATTGGATATTTTAGGTAAGATAAATCCCACCCTCGTATGGCCTGTGAGGGGAAATTGCCAGCTTGCCTTCCTTGCAGTTTGCTAGGATGGCTCGTGCTTCACCTTTCCAAAATATCCATGGAGCTGCCTTGATCTCCAGAGACAGAAACAGGGAGCTGTAAATGAAGGCTGGAGGTTCAGCCTTTTTCAAAACTACTGAATTCTACTTTTCTCTCTACATCCCTTATGTGTGACCCCAAATATGAGCTCTAAGAATAATGAGACCATAAAAAGAAGGAGAAATGTTGGCCTTAACCTCAGTCTGTTCTCTCCATCTACAGTTTTCAGAGAGTTAAATTGGAGTTTTTCAGGGAGTTTGAAATCCTGAACATGTGTGCTGCAGCCAGGAAGTTTCATCTTCATTCTCACATCTCTTTGGATCAGGCTTGGATCAGGAATTGTGTGTCCAGCAGGAGCAGGGCAGGGATTGTCCCTCTGTGCTGGGCACTGAGAGGCCCCTCGAGGGCTGTGCCCAGTTGTGGCTCCTGCAGGAGAGCCCTGGAGGGGCTGGAGCGTGCCCAGGGCAGGGAACGGAGCTGGGAAGGGGCTGGAGAATTCCTGAGGGAGCTGGGAAGGGGCTGGAGAATCCTGAGGGAGCTGGGAAAGGGGCTCAGCCTGGAGAAAAGGAGGCTCCGGGGGGACCTTGTGGCTCTGCACAAGTCCCTGACAGGAGGGGGCAGCCGGGGGGGGGTCGGGCTCTGCTGCCAGGGAACAGGGACAGGAGGAGAGGGAACGGCCTCAGCCTGGGCCAGGGGAGGTTTAGATTCGATATTAGGGAAAATTTCTTCCTGGAAAGGATGGTCAAGCCATGGAACAGACTTTGCAATCTCTCGTTTACAGGTGATGCACCTCATGCAAAATCCATTTTTCTACTCCTAGTACCATGAGATGAAATCAGGAGCTGCTCAGGGAGGGATTTAGTGTGGTTGGAGCTGTGCACATTGTGAAGAGCAGCCAGAATATCTGAATTTTCCCCTCCTGATTTCTCAGCCTGGCCAAGGTCCTCATTACAAGGAATTAGCACAATGTGGGAGAGGTCAGCATGGTGCTGAGCTGGTAGGGAAAGTTTGTTCTGGCTGTTCAGAAGTTTATGGGCTCTGAGGATTGAAACCCTTCACCTGCAAAAGAGGGATGGAAATTTAACATCTCAACGCTTCCCACTTTCACCAATCTGCGGAAAAGCACAACTCTCAGCAAGGAATTTCAACATTTTCACTCCTGGCCATAATCTGAAGCAATGATGGAGCAAAAGTGATTGCTTTTCAACTGACCATAAGAATTACCAGTCTGTGAAAGTACCACTGAACAGTAAATTACTGTAATTGCTTTCTGGCAATGAAAGCCTGAATTCTTAATATGTTTGTTCTTGAATATCTGAGATACCTGACTTTCACAAGAAATCTTGCCTTGTGGTAACTGTGATACTGATTTCTAAGAAAAATTCTTTAGTGTTTGCCTTTAAAATCAAGCAATTATTACCCAGCCTCACCGATTAGTCCGGAATTGCCTGGTTAAAGCAGCATTTAAAATAATGAATCATCCTACTGTTTCTCTGCTTTTCCAATGAATTATTTGCACTTCTTTAGACAATGGAAGAGATCAGCTGGAAACCTTAAGTAATGAATATTATCCATTGTCTCTCTGATTAAAGCTGAAATTATCTCCCTCTTTGCTATCCAGGCTGTGATTTCACAAGTCATTTAAGCAGGCTGCTAACGTTTAAATATTCAGGAAAGCATTCGTTTTCTGATGGAAGTCCTCACTAATTTGGGGCTCCCATGTAAGAGGGACTATTGAAGAACTCTAGCTTTCCTGAAAAAAACCCTAAAATACTATTTTAATTCGATTTTGTGTGTAAATAATAGTAGAAAAGTGGTTAAAAATGAGGATGTCTCTTCATCATCCAGAGAAATCATAGATTGTACATTCTCCAGGGACAAACTTTGTGCAACAGCTGAAAAAGAGTGATTTGTAGATCTTGAAACAGTGGCATGAAACCCAGGCAAAAAAGTGAGAAGATACTGTAAAGGAAATTATCACTTCTACTTTTTGCAGCTAGAAAAAAAAATCAGGAAAAAAAATTGTAAACAGGACTTCAGTGCATAAAAACAAGTGCATTTAATAAATTCTTAACTGAGTGAAAGTCACTTCCCTCTTGAAGGGGAATTTTTTGCCACATCCCATAACTATTCTTAGCAGAAATGGGCAGTTCACTGAGCAGGAGAGGAACCCCTTTTCCTGGTGTGCAGGCAGTAAACAAAGGAAGCACATCTGAAGCTGTGACCCTGGCCCTAAAACCTTGTCCCTCTCCCGATATCAGCAGTCAGGAAGTGGGAACGTTTGCTAAAGACATTTGCACATTACTCAGAACGTGCTCCGGGAGAAGAAAGATTCACGGAACATCCAGAAGATGGCATAGATGCAGCAAGCCTGGGGTGGGGAAGGAGGGGGGAAAAAATAAAAGAAAAAAACTTCACAAATCTTCACTGGGCTACTCCAGGAAATATCAATACATGGACAGAAAGGATGGAGAAATGGATTTTTGAGGAAAAGTGATTTTTTGAGGAAAAGCTGAGCTTGCAGAGCTGTGGGCAGTGACAGAGAGGGGATGGAGCCTCCTGGAAAAGCTGAAACCTGTTAAAAACGAGGGATGGTGAGGGAGAGGCTACAAGAGTGGAGGGGCAGAACCAAAATTTGGGATATCTGGAAGGAAAACACGGTGGGAGAGGCCTGTCAATAGCTCCTGATGGACTTGGAAAGGGAAGGCCATTTCTTGGGATGTTATTGAGATGTTGTGACTGGATTATTGTCATAGCATTTTTATTAGGTGTTAATAATGGGTATTATTAAATTAAGTTGATATTAATAATAAATGTGCTGCTATTATCTGCTTTGGATTGACAGGGAGGTGGAACAAGTATGATTTTAGTGTTTGTAGTCTCTGTTATTCCAAAAATCATTAAAATGCTATTTTAATGATGAAATAATATAAACATAGTAATTTAAACGGTATAAATATAAATAATACATAAACTGAAATAATATATAATTATTAGTAATATAAATATAATGATTAAAATACTATTTTTAACATTATTGTAGCCAATAGCTCCAGATCAACCACAATGAAATATTCCATTTGGGATAGTCAGCTGGGAAATTAGAAAACATTGGGCAAATTAAGCTTGCCCCACAAAATATGATGTCAGTAGACAATTACCAACCAGCTCTCCTGGTACATGGTGTCAAAGACACTTAGACCCCAATCTTTGATTGACCTGTGGCACTTTCTGTGGTAAATAACTAAAAATACTGCTTGGTGGAAGAGGAGCCAGTCTAGTTGGAGGTGAAAACCACAATTTCTGTGAAGAATTAAGAAAAAAAGAAGAAAGCAGACAGTGTCTTCTCCTATTTTAGTAGCAAACTTATTGCTCTAAAAGATGATTTCCTGCTTGGTGGATTATCTATTATCTTAAATAATGACAATAGGAGTCTCTTCCACAAATCACAGTTCCATTTTTGGGGCAGGATACCAGACTCCCCTTCCAAATATCCTCATCCACCATGAATATGGAAACTTTCAGAATGGAATCTGTCTATTTTTTGTTACTGAACATGTTACAGATTGTGAGATTGTGAGGATAAAAAATTGTTGATAATTAGGGCTGCAAAACCTGTTTTTGTATTCAGGAGGCCAAAATGCCGTGTTTGTTTTATGGAAGAGGAAATAAACTTCAACTTTTTTGTCCAGCAGGTATAGAGTTGGCAGTTCTGGAGATATTTAACCATGAGTTATGGAAAAAATCTAATTCTAAGATTCTAATTCTGAGATTACATTGAAATTCTTGCTTTGTCCAGAATTCTCACATATAAAAGAATCTTCTACTTATTATCTTGGAGCTAGCAGAAAAAGAAATGCCAATGAGTTTGTTTAAAGGTGGAATTATTACATAAAACCTAATGAATGGCCATGTTCCAGAAAAATCATAGAGTTTCTTCCCATGTAAATGTAGCTGGCCTCATAAACACCTCAGGCTTATCTCTAAGCATGAGCCTGGCTGGGAGCAAGTGCTGTGTGTTCACTTTGGGGTTTGGGGTTTGATTGGGAGGGCAGCAGTTGATGGAATCATGGAATGGTTTGGCTTGGAAGGGACCTTAAAGATCATCGAATTCCATAGGCAGGGACACCTCCCACTGCCCCAGGCTGCTCCAAGCCCCAGTGTCCAACCTGGCCTTGGGCACTGCCAGGGATCCAGGGGCAGCCCCAGCTGCTCTGGGCACCCTGTGCCAGTCCCATTTGGCATAACCAGGAGCTCCTGGTCCCAGCCCCAGGTCCCTCTGAGGTGTCACTGTGTGAGGGGATGTGGCACTAATGAGGATCTCCAGCAGGTTCAGTTTTCCAGGCATTAATTGCCTGTTCCCATGCTGGCCCTTGGAGCTGTGGGGGTGAACTTGCAGAAGCTTAGCCAGCTCTTTGTGCCACAAATAATTATCCCACCTCTCCATCACCCTTGTGAAATCCAGAAGAACCTTGCCAAAAGATAACTTGTGTAACCACATCTCTTTTTGCTGAACTCAGAGGCCTCAGTGCTCAGTTAGTTAATCACAAATCAGACTGATTGTTTTATTAACATTAGCAACGTTCTTAGTTTTGGCTTTCTGCCTTTCTGGAGATTTGGCTGTTCTGTCTAAAATGACACTTTGTGAAGTCCCTTGTCTCAGAAGTCTCTTCTTTTGGCTCATGTTTTAAATTTCCCATTTCTTCTCAGATTTAACCAGTGAGCAGCCCATACAAAAATTTTAGTGCTGATTTCTCCTCAAACGTAGGCTCTGAATTTTAACCTGCCTGGAATTGAAACACAACCTCCTCCTCAAGCAGCCTTTAAGATTAAAACAGTAACTTGACACAGAGTTTTAAAACACCAACATCTTTCCAATCACTTAATTCTTGATGTGTTTTAAACTTCGGCAAAATGTAAGAATTTTGTATTTACTGCTGGCCAGAATGCTGCACATGCTCCATAGCAAGTGGAATGCTGCTCACCCTTTGAAGTGATTTATTGTTATAAATCAAACTGCTGACTCTCTGTTTCTAAACAGAGGAGGAATCACCAAAACTCAGCCTTTTCACCTGGAAGGGTTGGAACAGCAAAGCAACTACCCCGGGATGGTTTGGAGTAAAACTCACTGACTGCATTGTCAGAGACTGCATGTCTTTCTTTTCCCATCCATAACTGGGATATTAAATTTATTTATTTATTTAATAGGCCACTTTGAAAAAAAATTGCTGACTTTCACAGAAAAAAAACCCCTCCTCTCTCTAATTCTACCACTTTCTTTTAATAAATTTATATATATGTGTGTATATATATATGTATGTGTATATATGTATATGTATATGTATATGTATATGTATATGTATATATAAAATACATATTAAACTCAAACCCTAATACCAGCTCTGATTTTGCCCTTTTTTTTTTGTCATTACCTGGAAAATTCCTGTAGGACCACCAGGAATAACCAATCTATGCCTTTCTACCTGAGGCACTGCACCTTCCTGAAGGATAGGACCAGTCAGAGACTGCTTAAAATTATCAGGGAGATAAAAAAAAGAGAGAATTCGAAGTGAATTAGGTGTTTGTGTCATGGAAGAGAAGACTGAGTTTAGACAGAGCAAGTTTTCAATTGTACAAAAGATATGGGGAGGAAAATTTGATCAAAACAAGTCCCTGTGAGTGGGTTCAGTGCACAGAGAACCATTCAGGAGATGAACCCTGCTCCACCTCATGCACCACTGGATCTCTAACCTGACATTACTAGGGAAACATTTATCCCCAAACATGTATTTTTATATATTTATATATGTATATATGTCCATTTGGTTTCCATTAAACTTGAAATAACACATTTAAATTCATAGCTCTCGTTTCTCTTGATTTAAGTGCTGGCTGTAAAAGACTCAGATCTGCAAAGGTGACAAAGTTGCTCTAAAAATCCTGTTTATGGCAAAGGGAGAGTGCATCTCATGTAGCAATAAAGCCATGAATTCACTAAAATCTTAAGAATATAATCATGATTAGTCCAGATCTAATAGTTACGGGAAAAATAATGCTTGGATTCAATTCAAAATCCATGTAATTTGTAGTTTCTGCCCATTTTCCTGGTGTTGGGTGCTGAAGTCAGCAGTTCCAGGGCTGTAGCAGTGGGGTTAGAGAGCTGTGGGCATTCAGAGTCCTTCTCCATGAGGAATTCCTGCTTCTCCTCATGCCAAGATCCACTTGGGATCACTTTTACTTTTGCTAAAATGCTATTATTCCACCTTTGCTCTGTCTTTGTTGGGCTGCAGCACCCTGTTAAATCTGAGTGTCCCACACTCAGGGCCTTTCACATAAGTTAGATCCCATTTGGCACTCCTAAAATTGAATTTGTCCAGCTCTGGATCTGTCATTTCCACTGGCCATTGGTGAGTTGTTTATGGCCAGGACAAAGCCTGCATCCCATTCCTGGTCATCTCATGCCTGTCCTCCTTTATGCTGGACAAGGCTCTCAGGCACAGGGTGGGATTTTGGGCCAGGAGTTGGACTCCATGGTCCTTGTGGGTCCCTCCCAACTCAGGATATCCCATGATTTTCTAAAATTCCCACATGCATCTCTGTCATATCCAAACTGGTTTGTTTTCTGCAGCTTGAGGTGCCCAGATATTGATAAATACATGGAGATATTCCAAGTCCACATGCTGAGCAAAGCATTTAGGCCTGTATTTCTATAGAATTTCTCTCAGTGAGAGGGTCACGAGCTTCTGCCTCTTGCAACAAGGGTATACATAAATTAAACATGAAATACCTGCCCAAATTTGATGCTGAATCAGGAGCTTAACTGGTTGAAAATCTGCAGCTCTGCCTTGAGCTTTTCTCTCCACTTTGGCTGTGGAGATGAGCTGCAGCTCCCTGAGAGCAGAGCTGCTCATTGCAGTCAAATAATGTAAAAAATCACCAGGCATGAGGGCACAGTTTGCTCCTGGTGAAACCAGGAGCAGTGTAAATGATCACTCGTGTTCAGAGTTGCACTAAAACAAAACATAATCAAGTTCAGCTTTTTAAGGGACAAAATAAAACATGAGGGGGCTGGGAGCTGAACCTGTGACCTGCAAGGTCCAGAGGAGGATTCCTGGGTAGGAAATACAGCTGAAGAGGCACTGCCAGGAGAGTGGCCAGCCTTCAACACTTCTCCAGTCCCAGAAATCAGGGATACCCCTCAGAAAAAGCTCTTAAAAATCTCTTTTCTAACTGTCAAGAAGGAGTGGACAGAGACTTAGAAGTGGGATGCAAAATTAGGGGCTTCTGAGTACTGAAGTGATTCTGAGTGGCACTCAGGATTCAAGATTATTTGACATTTTTGATACCGGTTTATATTTTGTTTTGGGAAGTATAATTGACCTAATTTAGAGGTAATCGATTTGGACAGTATTCCAATGTATCAGAAAGATGGGGTAAATTTTGAAAGCAAAAGAGGCTGTATTTTGTTAGGGCCATGTACACCTATTTATGCAGTTATAAATGCAGAAACTTTCATCCCTTAGAAGGGATGACAGAAAAGGTAGCTGATGCTTCTTGTGAAAAACTTACTTTTAACCCAGCAATGATATTTTCCACTTCACGAGTTGTGGTGTTTTCATACATTTTTAACGCATTGTCTTGCTTTTTCCCAGGTTAAAATTTGTGGCAGGAGTGGCTGAAAAAGTGTTGTTAAAAACAGTTAAAAAGTTGTTAAAGAGTGTTAAAAGTCTGTTAAGGTTTGTGCTCATGGCACAAGGGCAGTCTGTCTCTTCCTTCACGCTCCTCTTTGGCGATTGCACACCGAGAAATGGGAAATAACTTTCAAGCACAATCTGAATCCAAGAACACTTTAAAATCTCCAGCGCAATCAAGGAAAGCTCTCTGAGTGTGCACAGCTATTTCTTTGGGAAGAAAGCTCCCCAAGCAGCACTGCAGATTGCAGGAAACTTGGCAACATCTGCGAAATGCATACTGTAAGTGGAGCTGAAAAGAACCCAAACCTGTGCAAACACCCGGGCAAACCACCCAGACAACTTCATCTGGGCTCCCTCTGGTGCTGCCTTAGGCAGGAAAAACAGAACCCCCAGGCAAATTTATCCAGGCATCACTAAAGAGTTTTGTTTGGTGAGTTCCTGTCTAGCATCCTTCCCACAGCCTGGGAAAGCTTCCTCTGGATGCTTTGGGATGTGTTTAAGCTTTGTCTGCTTTCACTGAGTCTCCAACAACCGCTGCTGTTTCTAAAGAGCCTCCTCCTCACTAAATGCAGCTGAGTTTTCTTTCCCCAAGTGACACAGTTTGTGCCTGAATTAGACCTCCCCTGATGGGGGAGATTTTTTAGAGTCCTTGCCAGGGGTCTTAAGAGACGAACTGGACCTTCAGCCTTCTTTGCTCTTAGATAGCTGTTTATTAAGTTTTTATCAGCCACAAGGTTACAAGGAACGTATGGAGAGTAGAGAAATGCTGCAAGTGACCTGGTATCAAGATTTTGCAGCCCTTTTAAAGGCATTTTGCCCAATAGAAGTTTGAAATGACAGATATTTTTACTTTTCCACCGATGTCCAGTAAATCACCTTGTAACGCAGACAGGAACTGTGGCAAATTCTACCCAGTCATGCTAAGCTGCTTCTGCTGCAGAAAATGGAGGTCTGGAAGAAGGAGCATGAATTCTAAAATGATGTAAACATCCACCGTTTTGGAAACATCACTGTTTATCTATTTACTACATAAACAAACCCAAAACCTCTAAATTCTTCACCCTATGACATACTTACATAATATTCTACTTTCTAGTTCACATTGGCGTAGATTTTAATTCCTCCCAGAGAGCAGGCAGTTTTCTCCATGGATAAAGGTCAAAACCAGCATTGTCCAGTGGGGTTGAATCCTTCAAAACAGGCGGAGGAATATTCTCTGCACTCTGGATTCCCACACCCAGGGTCTGCACAGAGCACCCGAGGTTTCCCCACATTGCCTTGGCACTCAGGATGTCCGTGGCAGCTTTTCCAGGGACAGGGCAGGCTGCAAGTTTGTCTCCTGTTCTGTACAGAGTCTCTGTTCTGCAAACACAGGGAGGAGCCAGCTTTGCTCCCAGTTTTTCCAAACCCACAGCCTTGCTCTGGAGCTTTGCTCCATCTTTTCTGCTCAGCTTCAAGAGGGAAGTCTCAGCCTGCTGCATCCTCTCCGTGTTTCCCCCTGCCAGCTTTCCCTCTTTCCAGGATGCTTAAACCTCTCCTGTTTTCCACTATCTTCATTAAAAAAAGGGATCATGAGTTGTGTTTGTCCCTCTCACATATTACAAGTGGCCAAGGCTGGCACTGAGATTAAAATTTAGCAGTGATTGTCCAGCTAAAGAGGTCCCACCAGCCTTGAATTCCTTATGATTTAGCTCCTGGAAAAGGTCCACAATTCAAAATGTCCAAACGGGTTTGTGCTCCCCAGGATTTAAAAGCCCACAGCAGAAGCTCTAAAACACAGCCCCTGGGAGGTAACTGAAACGTGGGCAAGTTTATAATGAAAAAACACACAATTCTCTTTATTTTCCGTGTGCTAAGGAGGAAAAAAGGGGAAAAAATGTTTCCTTCTGCTTCTGCTTTAAATGTCCCAGTGTGTGAACACACCAGTCACTCCAGGCACAAGTTAAAAGAGGGGCTGAAAATACAAAACTTATAGTGGATGTCTAGACTGGAAGTCATTTCCAGCACCTTGATATTCCTGCCCATGGGTGGGATCAAGGTGGGTATGTCCACTTTCAATCAGCAGCACATTCCTCCACATTTTCTCTTTTTTTTTTTTTTTGCTCCACACAAACGAAGCTCAGCAGCCACTTTACAGACATTTAATTAGACAGTTCCCTTCCCTTTAAAAATTTTTTACGTCGAGTTGTCTCAAAAGGCACAGGACTGAGGCATGACTTTTACCGAGAGGAAAAAAAAAAAAGAGCTCGACCACAAGGAGCAAATTAAAGCAATAGTTAAAAAATGAACTGCTAATTCAACCACATCTTCAATGGAAAATTCATATTACAATGCAAACACCAGCATATTTCTTTCTCCTTTGTGAGTTTAACTTGGAACGTCACCACAGCTTTAAAACTGGATGAAAAGCAAAGAGTTTTGGAGTGAGAATTTCTAGCATCTGTTTTGCTGTGGCAGCACTACAAGAAAAAAAAGGCCCTCGTGTTAAAAGATAGCTGACGATGTTTGGCTCGGTTTTCTGACCTTGATCTTCATGTTGACACTGAGAAAATGTGATCACTATCCCCTAATTTATTTTTTCTATGTGCAAACTGTAATTCTGAACTTTCTAATTATTTCTGATGTTATTTGAGAGACTTTTCCAGGACCTCAGCATGACAGTCAGGTCTTGGTTTTTGCTAAAGGTTACAGGATGTACAGTTTGAAAGCTGTCAAATTAAATAATCAGTCCACTGCAGTTCCAGGAGGGCCACTAATAGGATCAGAGGGCTGGAATACCTCTGCTCTGGAGCCAGCCTGGGAGAATTGAGATTGTTCAGCCTGGAGAAAACTCCAGGGAGAGCTTGGAGCCCCTTGCAGGGCCTAAAGGGGCTCCAGGAGAGCTGGAGAGGGACTGGGGACATGGGATGGAGGGACAGAACAAGGGGGAACAGCTTCCCAGTGCCAGAGGGCAGGGCTGGATGGGATCTTGGGCAGGAATTGTTCCCTGGCAGGGTGGGCAGGCCCTGGCACAGGGTGCCCAGAGCAGCTGGGGCTGCCCCTGGATCCCTGGCAGTGCCCAAGGCCAGGTTGGACACTGGGGCTTGGAGCAGCCTGGGACAGTGGGAGGTGTCCCTGCCATGGCAGGGGTGGCACTGGAGAAGCTTTAAGTTCCTTTCCAACCCAAACCATTCCATGATTCCATGATTTTAAACCGATGATGGAATTCCCCAGCTCTTACCCTGGCATAAAGGCCTGAAGCTGCACCTTGTGCCACAGCAGTGCCATGGACAGGGCCCCCAAGCAGGAATTGTCCCCATGCACCTCTGAGGGGCTGCCTGGATCCTCAGGTAACCTCTGGACCTCCGGCTGCTGCAGAAGGATGCAGGAACTCTTAGGGCAGTCACTCAAGGTTAGGAATTCACCCCATGATTACAAAACAACTGACCCGGTGTACATTTTCCAGATTTTTCTCACTAGGAATGGTTAAAAAGTAGCCAGAATACAGTTCATACATAATCAGAGTCTTAATGAGGTGTTAAACATTGTGGAAGATGATGTACTTGAACCAAGGATTTAATACCACAGGGGTTCCCTTCACATCACAGACAACTTTTTTGCTTGAAGATCGAAGGTTTTCTGACAAATAAGTGCTGAATCTTGACCCTTGTGGTATCAGCAGTGATTTGTCATGTGCTTTCAGTCACAAGGTTTACCACTGGCATGATCTTTTAGAGAAAACGAGAGTAGTATTTTTTCTCTTTGGAAAGCATGGTGTGGTTTGATGAGTAAAAATACAAGATTTCATTTTTTTGCTGAAGTCTTCTTTGGATTCTTGAGTTTGCCTGCTGGGGTGCCACATTGGGACTGAGTTTTGGCTTTCACAAGAGGCAGAAAAAGGGACTTTATAACAACCCCTGCAGTTAATGGATCTGTCAGAGTCTTTGCACTACAGCTACAGCCTCATTAAGTGCACTTTTAGCTGGAAACAATTGCCCAGTGACAAGGACAAGGAGAACACAACCAAATAAAAAGTTTTATTTCCTACAGGAGTGGACTAAATAATTGATTTTGTATCCAAGTGATCTATGGGAAATGCAATGCCAGTTGTTCAAATACAAATAGGAAAAGAATTAATTTCTCTACAAGGAAAATCCGTATTGATCACCTGAGCCTCATTAACCACTCACAATTCAGACCATTGAAAGTAAACTTCATGAAATCATTTTCCTGGCAATCCATTTCCCTTCCTCGGTGTGAATCAAGCAGAGAAGTAATTTCTGAAGTGATGCAAACACTGGTTTGGTGATCCAAAATCTCAGCTGGGCTTGTAATTCCAATCAGTTTGGAACAACTCAGTCTCACAGCTCTGGCTCTGCCTGGTCTGGGATTCCTCCTGAGGAGAGCCTTTTGTGGCTGAGGAAAACCTTCAGGCATCTCATTTCCTTGGGGAGGATCTAAATCAGCTGAGGGCTGGTATAAACCACAGGTTCCATCTCCAGCCACTGCAAAAGCCCGGCCTAGTTCCCACAAAAGGAGTATGTGGTGAGAAGAATCTGCTGAAGGGCTCTCCTGAGCACCTCTGTTCCCAAGGGTTGAATTTTGGATGCCCCCACAAGCACATCCTTTCAGGTTGTCCATAAACTAGGGGTGGAGCAACAGGACAGAGCAGGAAGTCCTGACATCTCCAACCAGGCCGCAGCGATTTCTGAGGCTCCACTTCCAGATTTTTGGTGATTTGCCTAAGAGGAACCCAAAAGATCAGGTCTTCCTACTTTTCCCTGTTTCTTTACCCCTGGATTAGCAGAGAGCATGCAAGAGTGTGCTTGTGGGGGCTTTCCTGAGTTCTTGAACATCACTAAAAAGCGTGATCTCAGAGCTGAGCAGCACACAGGAAACCAGGGGCCTACATTTAAATTGAGACCTGCCAAATGTCCCACTTGGGGGGAACATTTTTGCAAGTTTTCCAAGGAGAACAGTGCAAAGGTAAATCTTGCCCCATCTTGTGTGGTGAGAAAAGTGGGAGGCTTTCCTTTTCACTTCTCAGTTTTTACAGAAATCAGGGAAAATGAGCCATCTCAGCCCTGTGCAGAGGAGCAGAACAGCCCATGAGGATCAGCACTGGGGGTGCCCTGTGCTGTGAGGATCCATGATCACCCCCTCCCCAAACCCCACCACCAGCCCCTCCCCAAACCCCACCACCACCCCCTCCCCAAATCCCACCACCAACCCCTCCCCAAAACCACCACCACCCCAAACTGGATCCCCAGATGGAGTGATTGCCAGGATATCTGGAGAAGGAGATGAAAATCTATATAAACATATAGTCCATGAAATTCTGCACTTGTCATGCTCTGACTTTGACCGTAGCTCTTTCTTCATCACATCTCCCTAATGATGTTTGAAGATGGATTTGCTGCCAAAGCATTTTTGTTGTAATTTATTTCTTTTTTTCATACTCCTGAGCTGAAAATCAGCATGCATCAACGCAGACACTGATACTCTTTCATACACACGTTTTGTTTAATATAACTTGAGGCACAAAATCCTGAAACTCTTAAGAAATTCCAAATCCTGCCGGCCCTGGCAGACCACAAACTCTCTGCCTGTCTTTCCTGAGACAAGACTGTTTCAATAGATCTAAGAAGTTGCAAAGACCATTCCTCTGGGTTAACTTTGACACCTGAAAATCACAGGCACTTCTCATTTGAGTTTTCAAGGTTATTGGGCTATGTGTATTGTTGTATTTTCATAGAACCGAAAACACTGATACGGTGATTTCAACAAAATATCAGTTTTCACCTCAGAGGATGTGGGCTCAAGTTTGCACTGTACTAAAACAAATGTATCTGTCTTAGTCCTTCAAACCAAAGAGTAAAACCATCACTGTTTGGTGGGGAGCCAGTGAACTCTGAGACAGACAGAGAGCTCAGCTTTAGTCCATGTGGCCAAGCAGGCCCCTGGCACCTGGGCTGGATCAGGAATTGTGTGTCCAGCAGGAGCAGGGCAGGGATTGTCCCTCTGTGCTGGGCACTGAGAGGCCCCTCGAGGGCTGTGCCCAGTTGTGGCTCCTGCAGGAGAGCCCTGGAGGGGCTGGAGCGTGTCCAGGGCAGGGAATGGAGCTGGGAAGGGGCTGGAGCCCCAGGAGCGGCTGAGGGAGCTGGGAAAGGGGCTCAGCCTGGAGAAAAGGAGGATCCAGAAGGGAAAAGCTCTGCAGCAGAGCCTTCCCCCAACTTCCCTCACTTTCTTTGCCCCTCACGTTTTCTCCCACTCTTTTATTTTCCCCTCACAGCAAGGGAGACCCGGAGGGGCTGGAGCGAGTCCAGGGAAGGGAGCGGAGCTGGGAAGGGGCTGGAGAACTCCTGAGGGAGCTGGGAAAGGGGCTCAGCCTGGAGCAAAGGAGGCTCAGGGGGGACCTCATTGCTCCCCACAAGTCCCTGACAGGAGGGGCAGTGAGGGGGGGTCGGGCTCTGCTGCCATGTCCCAAGGGAAAGGAGGAGAGGAAAAGGCCTCAAATTGCACCAGGGGAGGCTCAGGTTGGAGATTGGAAACAATTTGTCCCTCACGTATTGGAAAGGAAAATTTCCCTCCCAGCGTGGTGAGGCCTTGGAATGAGGTGCCCAGGGAGTGGTGGAGTCACTGTCTCTGGGAGTGTTCAGGAGGAGTCTGGATGTGGCCCTTGGGGACAGGGTTTGGGGTGATGCTGCTGCTGCTGGGGTGATGATGGGTGATCCTGAAGGGCTCTTCCCACCTCGAGGATTCTGTGATTCTGTGATCTCTGCTTGTAGCTGTATCCCCCGTGTGTGCACAGATCCGTGTGCTGGAAGTGTGTGTTTTACTCCGATGTATTAAATTTGTGCATTTTGGAAATAGAGAAAAATTGCACAGAATTGTGAGTGACTGTGGAGAAACAAAGGCCAAAAAAGCTGTGTCTGCTCTACAGGAGTAAAAGCTGAACTCAGTTTTTTTTTTCCTCTGTACTGCCAATTCTGTGGTAAATTGTTAGTCCATTTCATTTACAGTATTCCTGATAAATGCCAATGGACCATTTCCCTAATTCAGATGCATCAAAAAAAAAGTGATATAATATACTTGGAATTCTAATATCAAGAATAAAACCAGCAAAACTTTACAAAGAATCAACACTGTAAACAAGCCATGCTTTATGTATTTAATTTATCTGCTTAGTACAGAGGCAGCATCTGTTTTCAGTGAGATGCTGCTTTTTAAATTTTCTTTCTAGAACTCAACAGCTGGAATAAATGAAATAGCAGCCAAAGACCAAATGAACAGTTTGAGGGCTATGATTCTGCTGGAATGAGGGTACAGAAGGACAGTTGAGGGGGACAGTGGCAGCAGGAGTTGTAACCTCGGGATGTCCCAGGAATAACTCCCAGGCCCCTCTGTAGCTCAGACAAGTTTCTTGCAGTGCTGCTGATTCCTCTGTTATCCCTTTCCTCCCACAGCGCTGCAGGAAGCAGAAAAATGAAGGAGAGGTTCCTCTGAACCCACCACACATCCATGATGTTGGAAAATTCCTACAGGACACGGGCCACGGTGTTGCAATAGGAATAAACCTGCCCCTCTCCTCTCTGTTACTGGAGAGCCAAACGTTTTGGCCTCAAGTCACGTTCTTAAGCTTCTCCCTGGATTCCAGCTTCCAAAATACCAAAGTATAAATTCTCTTCTTTCTCCTTTGCTCCCCAGCCCTCGGGCTCACCACCTCAACCTGCTCCAGCAGGGAGGGTTGCAGGAGTGAGGGAGCTGCAGGAGCAGTCAGGGCTGGGAGGAAGGACGGAGCCTCAGGAACCAGCGGGACAGGACGAGGGTGAGATGAACTTCCCAACCTTTGGGAGCTGAGTGCCAACACCCTCAGGAGATGCCATCGGGAAGAGGAGCCCCTGGCTGCTGAGGAAAGACCAGGAATAAATGGACAAAAAGGTATTTGTGGGTGCATGGCAGAGTGGGCAGTGAGGGGCTGGCATGGCTGGCCACAAGGAATAGTGGAATGAGTTTAAATTGACTTTATTCCAATGAAGAAAATTAATTGGCTTTTTAATCATGCCAATCAAAGCTTTTACCATACCAGATTGCCCTGGTTAGAAGCAGGGCTCCATCACAGCTTGAATAACCAAGGCTCTCTGTTTAAATACCTTTCCTAGCTCTTCATTTTCTGTCAGAGGGTCTGAACCTTTCTAACACGTAGGTCCCTTCATACTGAGAACCCAGTGAATTTGAGAATAATACCTGGAATATTCTTCTTTTCCTTCTCTCCACGGCTGTGTGGCACTGCAGATCACTCACTGGTTGCTGGTTTGCACCTTATGGAAGATTATTTTCTTTAACAGTGGCTCTGGAATTAAAGTGTAAAATCCCCCTCCTGCCCCCTGCCATTTGCCCTTACCCTTTACAGCACTCACTGCAGCACCCTCATTAGGAGCCCACCCAGGGAAAGGCTCACCCTGCCAGGAGCTGGAACATTTTTGGATGAGAAGCCCTACATAAAATTCAAGATGATAGTGCTGATAGCATTAACTACCTCATAGCTCCGTGTTTCAGGCATTGGAGATGACTGAATGATTCAGAGACTGTGTTTGCAGTAACAGCTTTGCACAAAGAGGTCACTTAGAGATAAAGTGGCAGTTAATTCAAACCAGAATTTCAGGCTTAGCTTTGCCTTTTTCCCCATCTTTGAAGGAAATGAGAGGTGACACAATTGGATTAGATACACATTTTAGGCTTTTTCAGAAACTGGGATATTATTTGCTGAAAAGATTGTAACAGTTCCAGGCTGATAAATGCAGTACATTGTTTTTGGCATGCATATCAATTCTTAAAACAAATACTCTTTACCAGAAATTTTGTAGAAGCTCCTTTGGACTCTGGACAGTCTATTAGGTAAATATGGGCTTTGCAGCACTATAGGAAAATGTAGTGTTTTACAGAAGCTTTTCAAAGTTTGGCAACACCATCCAGCCCAACTTCCTTTATTTTATAACAAAGCTCTTGAGATAAGAGGAGTGAGGGAGATAGAGAGGTACTTTGATTGGCAAATGTGTCAGGAACAGAGATACAAAAATGGGAATCTGTGTGAGGCTGTTCCAGGAACCCAAGAGAAGCAAGGGACCCCTTCCTTCTCCAGCACCACAATGTCTGGGATCACAGGAGGTGAAAGTGATCCAGTCTGCCAAGGAATGTGTGAAAAGCTGCCTTCTAGAAAGTACCTCTGTTCTGTGTGCACACGTTTGCCATCGAGTACCAGAGTGTGGGTACAAATTCAGGTTATATTTACACACAGGTACCTGTCTCAATGCAGATACAGACTGCGATTATTTTCATTGAATTGACCTTCATTTCAGAAACTGCTGGCAGCTCTTCAGAGAGGACCACTTCTCTTAGCCCTCTCCATCAGCCAGCTGGTTTCATCTTTGCTCGAGTTCTGTGAAACGTTTTCCTTGCTGTGGAACTCCAGTTAAGGAAGGATTCACCTGCTTTGGAGTGTGCTCCCAGACCCAGAACTGGCAGGACATCTTGTAATGTGCTGCGTCCAAACACTGTCTTGCCAATGCTGGAATGAAATTGTCTCACTCGGTTTTGATAGCTCCAGATTCCTGGAGGTTCAACTTATTGGAAATCCAGAGCCCTTTCCATGGCCTAGGCCTGATGGCCAAGCTCCAGAAAAAAATCAGTGTGGCTCAGTGAGTTCTTCTGGACAGAGGGGGTGCCTTTTTGGGCAGCAGGGGGGAAAAGTCACATCAGGGCCCAAGGTGTGGCCAGGATCAGGTGTTGCCCTCTTGCTGTCCAAAACCAGCCTATCTCCACCAAATTTTGGCTGTTTTCTGAGACAGACTCACCTGTGTGGCTCTCTGAGTTGTCATCCCCCACCTCAACTGGCTCAGTAGAATCTTATCCATGATATTCTCTGGAAATCTTGTGGCTTTGGTCACAGCAGAGGTTTTTCCTGCTTTGATTCACCTGTGGAAAGCACCTCAAACCTCCTGTGTCCAAGTGCAGGGTTGTGTTAAGGGACAGCTCTTGTCAGCCCTTCTAAGGTGGGTTTGGGTGATTTTCAGGCCACTGATTTGCAGGGATGAAGAAATCTCCCTGCAGATCTGCTGGGATATACTCAAGGAAGTGATAAAAAAACAAGCGAAGGAAGTTATTGAAAAGTACACATAGTTAATGACAGTCTAGATGAGCAATAAGCCAGGGCAATGTGGGGAAAATGTAAACAAGCCAGGGCTGAAGGGAAACAAAAGAAGAAAAAGTATCTTGCAGAGCACTGAGAAAATCGCTCTGAGACTGGGCAAGTAGGGAGAGATCTGAGGAAAGACCAGGAAAGCAAGGTGCAGAGCAGTGTCCTAAGGGTTAACTTCTCTGGAAATGCACTTGGGCCAATAATACCAACAATTAGAGGGGGAAGAAAAAAGTGGTGAACCACATAGCCCAGAGGTGAAGTAAATATGGAAGAAATATTTTGAAGCCTGCCTTAGCCAGCTTTAGGAGATTGCAGTTCTTGCCTGCAAAGCAAACACTGTGGACAGGTTTGAAAGGGCTCAGTTCCTCCAACAGGAAACTCTGCTCCAAGAAGGAGTTAAAAGCAGAGGTCCTCCAAGAAGGGATAAATAGCACAGCTGGCCTTTGAGGGACACAAAAATCTGAAAAGGTAGATTGGAGCAAGTGGGGCTTTGAGGTAGCTGAGTAAAGAAAATAGTGGAATGAACCCTGAGGAAAAGAGTTCCTTTCATTCCAAGCAATCCAGAGGTATAATTCATTGTCCTGATGAAATCAATTGTCAACAGGCTGCACTCAAGCCACAGAACAGGGGGAAGAGACAGCAGGACTTCAAATCAGGGAATGTTGCAGTGGGCAAGGTTTCAGTAGTCCAGGAATGCATGGAAAAGTATGGAGAGTGCAGGCACTCCCTGTGAGTCCACTGTCACTGATTCAGCTGAGATATGCTGTGGGAAGCAAAAGAAACAGGGAAAAACATGGAATTGTAAAATGGTTTGGGTTGGAAGGGACCTTAAAAATCATCCAGTCCCACTCCCTGCCATGGGCAGGGGCAACTTCCACTATCCCAGGCTGCTCCAGCCTGGCCTTGGGCATTGCCAGGGATCCAGGGGCAGCCCCAGCTGCTCTGGGCACCCTGTGCCAGGGCCTGCCCACCCTCACATGGAAGAATTTCTTCTTATATCCAATCAAAACCTATTCTCTGTCAGTTTGAAGCCATTTAATGCACTGATGAAAGATCTGCTTGAACTCTTACACCACCCTACTGTGAGTATCTGTGGGGTTAAGCAATTGCTGAATATATTCAAAAATCCCTAAATTTAGTGAATGACAAACCAGTCTGATTTCACCATCATCCTGGTTTTTTTTTTTTTTTTATCAGGCATTATAAAGGCTGGATGTATTAGAGAACAAAGTCACTGCAAGTCTGATGTTAAGGTCCACATGCAGGTGCAATTGCAGATCTGCCAGGCATTCTTAGGTAGCAAAGAAACCTGGAGGAATTATTTAGCAATAATTGGCAGGTGGATGCATTAGTTGCAGCTAGAAAAAGGAAGTTATGAAACAAGCAGATTGTTATGTGAACCCTGTAAGCTTCATCTTAGCCAGGTATTTTGTTGTGCTTGAGGTTAAAAGTGTGGCATTGAAGTGTTGTATTTAATGTCAAATATGAATGTAACAGGACAGAGCATGAACAGGGTGTTTTTGTGGACTGAATGACACAGTCAATAAAAGTAGATAACCAGGCACTCAAATGTTGAAGTTGGAACAATATTGAGTGTAAACTACAATCACTTGGAAACAAAACTGCTGGAAAGCAGCTCTGAGCAGATGGATCTGGGGATCTTGGTGGACAACGAGCTGTCCCTGAGCCAGCAGAACACAGAAGGCCAATGGTGCCCTGGGGGGCATCGGGAAGAGCATTCCCAGCAGGGCAGGAGGGATCCTGCCCCTCTGGGCAGCCCTGAGGCACCTCTGGGGTGCCGTGTCCAGCTCTGGCTCCTCAGCACAGCAGGGCCAGGGAGCTCCTGGAGCGGGGCCGGCGGAGGCTGCGCAGCTGAGGAAGGGCCTGGAGCATCTCCGTGCCCAGGAAAGGCTGAGGGAGCTGGGGCTGCTCAGCCTCGAGAGGAGCCCCAGCTGAGAGGGGCCCTCAGCCCTGGCTGGCCCTGGCTGCAGGGAGGGCTCAGGGCAGGGCCCGGGCTCTGCTCCGGGGCCCAGCAATGGCACCAGAGCCACGGGCAGGGCCTGAGCCCAGCAATTCCCTGCACAGGAGGCACGGGCAGGGCCTGAGCCCAGCAATTCCCTGCACAGGAGGCACAACTCCTGCCCTGGGCAGGGCCTGAGCCCAGCAATTCCCTGCACAGGAGGCACAACTCCTGCCCTGGGCAGGGCCTGAGCCCAGCAATTCCCTGCACAGGAGGCACAACTCCTGCCCTGGGCAGTGCCCAGCCCTGAGCAGATTGTCCAGAGAGGCTGTGGAGTCTCCTCCCTGCAGATATTCCAGAGCCATCTGGACACAGCCCTGTGCCCTGTGCTCTGGGATGACCCTGCTCCAGCAACCTGTCCCCAGATGAAGTTGCAGACTGGAGGGGGTGCAGCCTCACAGACCAGACCTGGAACAAATACATTTGCACTCCCAGAGACCTTTGGACAGCTCTAGTCTTTACTGGGGCCTGTAGGGAGACTGGCTTTTCCTGTCTGTACAGTGACTTTCAGACATATTTTCCGGGGATGATAAAATCAGGACAATGTGTGGGGGTATATGAGGCCACCTGGGTGCTATTTCCTAATAGCAGACGTGGGGGTTTGTTCTGGGGTTGTTTGTGGCTTTGAGTGCTGCTCAGCATCTCTATCCTAATGCATTTTCTGTGGTCTTTAAAGCCCCTAGAGAGCATTTTTAGCCATGGGTACCTGTAGTTCAGCATCTATATCCATGTTTTAAGGTTTCTTCAAGTGTCCTGCTTTTGAGAAATGCAGAATATTTAATACCCTTGACACTGACTGACCCAGCCTGTGGCAATGGATGGGAATGTGCAACCCTTCAATTCTTAATTAACTGGTTGAGAAAAGCAAGTTTCCCATGTTAGAGACACTCAGAGGGACAAAACAGACCCAGCCTCCTCTCCTGATATCTTGAAAATTGTATTTAACACCACTTTTCAACAGTTGTCCCTGAAACCACCTCCTGATATAAATATGGTGGAGTTAATTGTCATTAAAGGAGACTCTTGTTCAGGGCAAAATCCCCCTGTTAAATCTCTCTTTTCTTCACCTGCTGCCATTTGCAAGCCTAAACAGTCCTTGCAAACACTAAAATCGGGAGAGCTCTGATTTGTTTTTCATGCTTTTAATTTTCTCCTTCACATGATGGATGGTGGGATTTATTGTAGCTCAGAGGAACAAACCAGTTGTTATTCAATCTGCCCCAGGCAAGTCGCTCTGGCAACAGCCAAAAATAATAGCCATGGTCCCTGAAAAAAATTCTGCTCAGACTTTCTGAAAGAATTCACCTTTGGGGCAGGGAGCAAGCATGGAAAAATGCAGCCCCAAAGGTCAGCATTTTGCAATGCTCATGGCATATGAAAATAGGAGGTTGTGATGGAAACTGTAGTGCAATCCCAGTGACAATGGGTGCAGCCTGCACCCCTGACCATCCTCCTGTCACAGAACCATCACCTGTCACATCATGGATTGCATTTTACTTCCTCTCGACGTTGAGTTCTGCAGATAAACGACAACTCTGCTTTCTACAAAAATTGGATCTTGAAGCTGAGCCTTTTCAGCGCTCTCTGGACAAATGTTTGCACTTGGTGTTTGGAAGATCACTTTCTTGTGCCACGATCTCTGGTGGTGATAGCAAACTTCAGGACAGTCTTTGTACACACACCCTGTACTGAAAGCTCTGTGCCCTTCCCTTTATTACCCCCTTTTTGTGCACTTTCAGTTGTGTTCTGTGCTCTGTCAACCTCAGGAGTTGTCTGTAGGCTCACTTCTTAATCCTCTTGGATAAAGTTTGGCAAAAGTACACACTTAGCTCCTTTCATTCAAGCCAGAAGTTATTTTTCCAGGAAGACAGGTTTAAAATGCACAAAGGTTCTCGTTTAATTTGCTCTGCCTTTTTACTGCAGTTTCTGAGAGGCCATCTAGTCTGGGTATCTGAAACTGGTAGCAGTAATGCCACATTTTTGTCCCAAATAGCTACAGCTCAAAGAAATTCAGTAAAGAAAGTTCCAAACAGGTATTTTCACAGGGCTCTTATTGCTGCTCATGAAAAGAAGTTTCCAAATAAAATTAACCATTATTTCTCAAATTATTCCAAAGCAAAGCTCCATTAAAGTATCCCTGAGTTTTAAAGGTAAAGAAAAAAAAAACCTAATCTACCTGCTGGACAGTGCTGAGAAATGTGCTTGAGAATTAGAGATTGTGGCCCCATGGTTGGCAAATTCAGAGTGGACTTTGCAGATTTTGTCATCCAAAACAATTGAAATCCGATTAGGAGAGATTCCCATTCCCACTGTTGTCCTCCAAAGTGTGCCACTGAAGATACATGGACTTGGAGATGAAAGTTTCTCTTTGACTGAGGAATGCTTGTTGTGCCACATCAACAGGAGGGATCCAGTGGTTGAGGAGCTGGGGTTTCCCAGCAGTTCCCAGAAGGATTTCTGGTCATCAGGGCAGCTCTTAACTAGGGAAATTC
This sequence comes from Monarcha castaneiventris obscurior, assembly GCA_026261815.1. NCBI lineage: Eukaryota > Metazoa > Chordata > Aves > Passeriformes > Monarchidae > Monarcha > Monarcha castaneiventris. The sequence continues at coordinate 47,062,002 of JAMPIT010000566.1, read as the reverse complement.
ACACTTGAGGAGAAACCACGGAACACCAGAGAGAGAGACCACCATGGGTCGAGGGGAGGGAAATGACAGAGCAGGCAAAGCTGCCTCTGTTTCTTGTGGTCAGTGGCTCTTGCAGCTGGATGCTGCCAGCCCTTCCTCTCCAGCAGCCCCTGGAGCAGCTCTTCTAGACCATAACCCTGGGTGGTTGCTTGGGCCAGACATCCTGCTTGGAGCTGGGAACAATAGTCAGGGTTGTGTCTTGCAGAGCAGAGTTTTCCATGAGCGTGGATCCGATCCCGTGGCAACAAATCCAACGTCATGTTACAGCTACAACCTGAGGGACCTGGAGAGTTCCCTGCTCTTGGAAGTGCTGCAGGAAGCAGCTTTGCCTGCTGGGAAGCTCCCAGCAATGTGAGCAGAACATTCCCCATGGGGACATTCATGCATCCTGCTGGCTCGTGATGTGGCAAACTGAGCATGCACCCACCACAGAGTATCACAAAACAAAGATATGAGGACCAGTTCCAGGAATCTGAGGTGAATTTTTGCTGCTTTGGACATTTTGACCAGATTGGCAGGGGAGGGGAAATTAAAATCCCTTTTGAATCTGAAGCTCATTGTCATTCTCACTCTGGTGTGGAAAGTCAGCTTGAATTTGAATTCCTGCTTGTGAATCTGCTCCATCTCTGGGCAAGAACCAAACCCAGAAGATGCTTATTTCCATAGCCAGGGAGAAGGCAGCCAAATGTGCCTGGGAATGAGTGACTTTTCTCAGGAGGCAGTTTTCCACCAGAGCTTTCTGCTACCTGGAAATGCGTTTGCTGTCTTGGGTGGCAACATGTCAGTATTTCTGTCATCGAGAAGCAAAAATTCTGGGCAGCAGCTTAAATTTGTGAGCTGTCAAAGTCCTTCCATCCCTGCTTGCAGGACAGCAGTGGAGCTGGGGGTCTGAAACCCTGAGCCAGCTGGATGAAGAGCAACCACCTTCCCTAAAGGGAGCAGATAAGACACATCTCAGCAACTGCAGCCTTCTCACATCCAAACTCCTCGGGATGAAGTTTTGGAAAGCTGCGGTGACGGGGTTTCCACAGAGGTCACTGCCTGCTTCATTGAGAACAGAGCTGGGCTCTCCTCAGCCAGATCCTTCTGCGTGGAGCTCGTCAAGCAGAGTAAAATCCTGTTCCAATTATGTGCTTTCCACGTGCACAAACCTCCCCCAGGAGCAGCAGTGTCAGCCACAACCTCTCATCATGCAAAGAGCACGTTGTGGAAGGCTTGTACTCAAACCACGGCGTCAACCCGGAGCAGGCTGGGAAAATGGGCTGTAAATTCCTCACTGTGGCCACTGCTGCAATGTCAACAGAGATGCGACAAAAGAAAAAAGATGGAAAAATTGTGTGTTGAGCGTGCTAAGAGCACATGTAAGTGGGGAGAGTGTGGTGTGTGGTTCTTTGGAGTGTGGAGATTCCTGTCCCCATTAGCATCCACAGGCCTGGCCAGCACAGGGAGGAGCTGGAGCTGCTGGAGAGAGGCCAGAGGAGGCAGCAGGATGAGCAGAGGGATGGAGCAGCTCTGCTGGGAGGAAAGGCTGCGAGAGCTGGGATTGTTCAGCCTGGAGAGGAGAAGCTTTGGGGTGAGCTCAGTGTGGCCTTGCAGGGCCTGAAGGAGCTGCAGGAAACCTGGAGAGAGACAATTGCCAAGGGCTGGAGGGCCAGGAGCCAGGGAATGGCTTCCCAGTGCCAGAGGGCAGGGCTGGATGGGATCTTGGGCAGGAATTGTTCCCTGGCAGGGTGGGCAGGCCCTGGCACAGGGTGCCCAGAGCAGCTGGGGCTGCCCCTGGATCCCTGGCAGTGCCCAAGGCCAGGTTGGACATTGGGGCTTGGAGCAGCCTGGGACAGTGGGAGGTGTCCCTGCCATGGCAGGGGTGGAATGAGATGATCTTTAAGTTCCCTTCCAACCCAAACCCTTCTGTGATTCCATGAATTGCATTTCCTTCAGTGACAGTGTTTTACCTAATCTCATGGGAATCTCCATAATGAATTGTAACCCTTTCAATTATTTTTTTATCAAGAACTTCATCACTAAGAATCAGGTGAATGGTTTGATGAATAGATGAATACTCTAAAGCACATGGGAAAAAATACAAAAAATAGAGGATTGCCTTCAAACAATTAAAAAACCATGGAGTACATAAAGCACAAATAGCTGTGTTCAACAAGACAAGGCTCAGCCTTACACATGGATTTAGTTGTATAAAAGCACAACTTTATGTTGTGTTTAGCAGCTCTCAGGTGACATCTCTGCCTGCTCAGGACATCCTGAACTTGTTTTGTGCAAGAACCATTTCTGTGTCTGGTTTTTATAACGATGCCAATTTCTTTATATCCTGGGCCTGATTTTAAACTCTGAACTTTGGATTCCTAGGAACAGAGAAAAAGAGACAAAGTTTAAAGATGGCTGTGGCTTTTCCCCATTCACACTGCACTCATCCTCCTGAGCTGGATCCTGCTTCACACGAGAAGCCCAAAGTACTTTTTCACTAAAATAACTGATTTTTGGTTTAAGGATAAGTTGCAGGTGTAGATTTCATGAGTAGGACTGACTTTTCTGCCAGGGATCCACTTTTATTGTCTCTTTTCCTTATTTAACTTTATCCACAGCCAGCATAAAATCTGGAAATGCCCTGAGCAAACCTCTCATCACCATGGGGTTTCCTGCTCAGCTTTATTGATTGGAGAAGTTTGGATCAGTATTTCAACATCTCTAGCCCATACTTTTGAACTCACCTGTTGTTGCTGCAAGGAAAGAGATTTATAAGCCCTGGTACTGAGGTAAATCTGAACCAAAAAAAAGTGAATTTATGCATTTTGGAGGGTGTGAAATGAAAAATTAACTTTTCCTTCTGGCCCACCTCAGCAGCAGTGTGGGAACAGCCCCAGAGCTTGTGGTGACCCACAAGGAAGTGATACTTGTTTAAGGTGGAAAACTGTGCAAAGAAATGTATTTACATTTCCAAATCATGCACACAAAGCTGGGAAATGCCCATGCAACTCAAATTCTACTCTCTGCTCTGCTGCTCTGTTTTCCAGAATGGAATAAGAATCAACAGAGAATTAGCAAAAAGATTAAAAACTAAACTGTTGTGCATCTTTCAGAGCATATCCTCATATTATGATCTTCCAAAACCCCCTCACACTACATGGATTTCATGGTTACCATGTTGCCACGAATCCTGATTTGGGGAATATGTGGGACTAGCACATTAGAATATTCATATTTAGTTATGATTTGGGCAGTTTGTGGAACTTTACCCAGAAGAAAGAAGGGGAAAGCTTTAACCGGGGATTTTTATTAATGAATAATCACAGCTAAACATAATTTAATTGGATAGTGAAAGAGAATTCCTGGTATAGGTGCTTCATCCCATCGTGAATCTCTGCAAACAGAGCAGCTCATCTGAAAGCAGAAAAAGACCTTCACAAGCATTTTTATATATAAATAAAAATATAAATATATTTATAGCTGTTGCCATCTCCCTCATAGTAAATATAGAGAAAGAGACACCAGTGCAACAGGTTCATGGATTCGGGGAACAATCCAAGTCGTGTGAAATTCTTCAGTCTCTGGCAAAGTGGAAAAAAAAAAAAAAAAATCACCTCTAAGTGTTGCCCTTTTAAATGCAAAACAGCTGCTGCCTCCTGGCACTGCCTGAATGCTGCACTTGACAGCAGAATTCCAGCTCCTGCTTTCCTCTGGTCGCATATCAGGGCATTATTAATATCTGTTAATGGCATTTAGATCCCCGTTTTGCAGGGATTTTGTTTTGGTCCTTGTGTTCCCTGGGAGTTTGGGGTGGGAAGAGTTTGCTCGGTGAAGGACTCATTGCAGTGTTTGATGAGTTTCACTTGTCCCGAGTGGAAGGGAAGGAAGTTATCCCAGCACTGTGGGATGTGCTGAGCTATCCCATCCTGGAGCAGCTTACTGGGATTTGGAATTCCCAGGAATTACAGTAACATGGACTCAATAATGATATCCAAGGGCATCACATGAGCCTGGTGCTGGCTGGTGCTGCAGCAATTTCCCTTTCCCTGCTGCTGTTTGCATTCCCAGGGAATCCCATCCAATTCCAGCGTGGTACCAAGGGCAGTGCACAGGCTTCACATCCACACCCTGGGTTTGGGGTACCTGACTTCCCCCTGCTAAATCATCCCTGCCTGGGCTCTCTGCAGCTGGGAAACAAAAGCAGAAAGGCACCCAGGCAAACCCAGAAAAAGCCATCAAAGGGGAAAAAAAAAAGTGTGGATAAATAAATACATTGGAAAATTTGGTGGTCAGGGATTTCAGCTGCTGCAGCTCAGTGGGTGACAACCACTACCTGAATTTATTTCAGATGAGTGTCAATCTCCCTTTTGCCAACAGGAAAGGGGTAATCAATAACACTGACTTTGTTATCCTTCTTCCTCTTTTCTTAGCATTATACAACTACTCATAACCTTATTTATTTAGGAAATAAGGCCTTTCAGGGACTTTGATCAGCCTGGCTGAAGTTTCTTCAAAGATTAACTGACTTCTTAAGAAGTAAATCAGTTTCCTCTGAAGCAGGTATTTGCTTACCACGTAACTGGGTGTCGAGAGCTGTGCAGTTATAAAGTTTGCTGGGCTCAGCTGTAGATTTCCTTAACACACACTGCTGACATCACTGAGTCTCCTCTCGGACTCTTTTTCTTTTTTTTTTTTTCCCTCTCTTTCTCCCTCCCTCCCTCTCCTCCCTCCCTCTCTCCAGTTTCTTTATTCAGGTAATTCCAACTCAGGCTTATTTCAACTTGTTTTTGACTGACAGCGAGGGAAGGGAGACTCTCTGAGGGGTTTGGTTTGTGTTGGGTTTTTTTTTTTTCTGTTGTTTTATTTTTTTTTTTAATGCACACATGCTTTATTGAAAAGCCACCCAACCTTCTGTAAAAAAGATTGTTTGACTTGTCATGACGATAACATCTAGTAAGGAATCTGAACATTGCTCTTTTACAGGTAAGAGGTATTTGTCAAAAATCCATACATGCTTAGGAGGGCTTTGGGAGCTGTGTGGAACTGCAAGCTAAGGAGTAGGTGCTTTTCCTATTTTTTTCCTGTATTTTGGTAGTTTAAGGATTTAGAAACTGCGTGTAGAAGAAAAAATGCTTGTAAAATTGTGCCTTTTCTTGGGTTTTGACATAGAGGCAGTTTAGCAGTGAAGCAAAAGCTGTCACGGTTTGGTCTTTCCACTGATGTGAAGCACTGAATGGGGGGTTTGTAATGCAGGGGCTGAGATTTTTATGTGCTGGGGAGGGGGACAGACGCTGAACCTGCCTTTGTCACTGCTTGCCTGCCAGGGATTTTTTCCTGTAGAAATCCAGAGTGCTGTTTAGAGTGTTGGAATCATAACTTTCAGCCAGCTCTTGCTCTTTTTTTTCAATGCAGAAATCAGTTTGCATTGGCATAGTGGGGAAAGCTGCCTGGAACTTTATCCTGTCCCTGTTACCTTTGTGTACAGGAGAATGTCAGTTTTCTGTGGTAGGTGTGAAAGAATGTAAACATGTCTGAGTTGGAGAACTTTAGGCATTGTCTTCCAACTTTTGCCTGTGTCTTCACACAACTTGTTTTCGACAGGTCTGGCTTTTCCTCTCATAATCACAGTCTAAGCCTGTGGTGCAAATTCCCCTCTGCTTTTCTACTGCCTCCCTTTTTATTTTCACACCGGGATCATGCTGCAGTGAGAGTTACAGATACAATCTCTTTTTCTCCATGAGGTGCTGGTTGTGAAGAGGAACAAAGCTGGCTTTCCTTTGTGAACCAGGAGTACCCACAGCACTTTTTAACTAACCTTGTTCCCTCTCATATTGTATTTAGAGGCATTTCCAGGGTCTTTCTGATTACAGTGCTTGTGTATTTATCTACCAACTCTGTGTTTTTGTGTGAATTTTTTTTTAATTGAGGGGGAAAGAAGATTTGCTGCTAAAGAAATTCTTCTTTATTTCCCGGTTGTAGAATGTCACTGTGCTCTCTGCACTGCCTAATAACCAGCTGAACAGGAGGGAGGAAGCAAGCCTGGAGTGTAACACAGTGCTGGTTGTACAGTACAAACTGGCATCACTTTTATAAAGCAGAGCTGTAGACCAGACCAAAAACTTCCCCAGGAATTTCATCCCAGTAAATGAGGCATGGCCTAGAGACAAAAACAGCAGCAGATGACTTGGGCTTCAGCCTTCCAACATCCATACAATAATTCAGTCTGTTACTTTTTATAGAATTTCAAATGAAAACAAATAATTCTTTTTTATCCTGGCTCCTCATGCAGTGAAGCAAACAAGCCATTAGCCCAGAGCCCTGATTGCAGCTGAATTTTTTATTGATTTATCCGGATTTCATTAAAGCAGTCTGGAATATTGCTCCTGCCTCCTGTCCTGTTTCCCTCTCCTCAGACACACAGTCCACAGAGACAGGCTGTGTTCTTTGGGAACAGGTGGAGACCAAAGCTGGGAAGGACCAAGAAAAACAGAAATGTTACTGTTTTACATGCTGAGCTTCAGAGCATTTTGAAATAAATTTTGATTCACTTTTCTTCAAGGAAAAACAAACCAGGTTTTGGGGTGACGCCTTTTTGGTTTGTTTGCTTGATGGAGGGAAAATACCTTAGAGGCACCTTATACATGTATGAAAATGATAAAAATTATTGATTATTGTATGAAACAGTTAAAATCAACCCTGTCAATTTACTAGAAAGGAATTTACTCAATGCTAAATATCTGAAAGCTGAGCTGTCCTTAACCCCTTGGGATGAGAGAAGTTATGAATTACTTAAGTCTGTTATTACAGGCTTGAGCATCATTTCAGCCTTCAGTGTGTCTGGATGTGTTTGTTAATATGGCAAAGGGCTTGGAGTTAATATGACAACAGGCTTGGTGTTAATATGGTGAAGAGTTTGCTGTTAATATGGCAAAGGGCTTGGAGTTAATATGGTGAAGAACTTGGTGTTAATATGGCAAAGGGCTTGGCGTTCATATGGGAAAGGGCTCGGTGTTAATATGGCAAAGAACTTGATGTTAGTATGACAACAAGCTTGGTGTTAATATGGTGAAGAGTTTGGTGTTCATATGGGAAAGGGCTTGGTGTTAGTATGGTAAAGAATTGGGTGTCAATATGGCAAAGGGTTTGGTGTTAATATGGCAAAAAACTTGGTGTTAATATGGCAAAGAACTTGGTGTTAATATGACAACAAGCTTGGTGTTAATATGGTGAAGAGTTTGGTGTTAATATGGCAAAGGGCTTGGAGTTCATATGGGAAAGGGCTTGGAGTTAATATGGCGAAGAACTTGATGTTAATATGACAACAAGCTTGGGGTTAATATGGTGAAGAGTTTGGTGTTAATATGGCAAAGGGCTTGGAGTTCATATGGGAAAGGGCTTGGAGTTAATATGGCAGAGAACTTGGTGTTAATATGGCAAAGGGCTTGGTGTTAATATGGCAAAAAACTTGGTGTTAATATGGCAAAGAACTTGGTGTTAATATGACAACAAGCTTGGTGTTAATACGGTGAAGAGTTTGGTGTTAATATGGCAAAGGGCTTGGAGTTAATATGGTGAAGAGCTTGGTGTTAATATGACAACAAGCTTGGGGTTAATATGGTAAAGAATTGGGTGTTAATATGGCAAAGGGCTTGGTGTTAATATGACAACAAGCTTGGTGTTAATATGGTGAAGAGTTTGGTGTTAATATGGTAAAGGGCTTTGTGTTAATATGGTAAAGGGCTTTGTGTTAATATGGTAAAGAGTTTGGTGTTAATATGGTGAAGAACTTGATGTTAATATGGCAAAGAACTTGGTGTTAATATGGTGAAGAGCTTGGTGTTAATATGGAAAAGTATTTGGCAAAAATCATGTGCATGTTCCTGGAGTAAACAGGGAAAACCAGCTCCAGGGACTGGCTGTGCATGAATTGAAACTCCTGCTCACTCTCTGCCTGGCTGTGCTGAGTGGTGTGAAATGCACGTGGAGAGCAGCCAAAAGCAGTGGATACATCACTAACCAGAGAGTCTCAGGAGTAGGAAATTGTCCTGTATGACCAGTGTAGGAAATGGCCTTTGTATGGCCAGCACAGCCTGAGCCTCACAGCAAGGCATGGGTTTTGGTCAGGCAGGAAGGGAACAAGCAGCGACAGGAGTGCTTCAGGTATTGTCATCCTTCACTGGAAAATTATTGCTTGGACATGAAGAGGGGGAGGCACATTTTTGGGATAACACCTCTGCAGTTATTTACACCCAGTGGGGAGAAAGGTGGTTGGCAAATTTCCTTTTCCAGCAGAGCCTTTTGCAAACCTTCTGCTGCCTCTGGTGAAAGTGAAGGGCTGGGACAAGGCTGGCCCCATTTAAATCCACATTTGGCTCCTTTCTGGTTTGTTTGTCTTGTGGAGATCCTCAGCTGGATTTGTCTATGCTTAAAAAGCCACCTTCTCTTTGCAACTCAAAAGTCGTAAAGTAAAATAAATTTTGACAATAGTACAACCTGATCAGATTAATTTAATCTCTGTCGTTTTAACTGAGGCGTTTCACTGTTGGTTCAAGCTGGTTTCGCATCATGAACTTTTCCTTATCTAAAATTAGCACTTTTGCATAGAGGATATATGATAAAAATGGTTATCTGTTTAATATATTACCCTAATCTGTAGGGAAGGAATATATATATAACAGTGCACCTTAAGTAGGTGCACTGTTATATATATATATATATTTTTAAGCCATGTTAAATATATTTAACATATTTAAATATGTTAAATATATTTAACATGGCTTAAAATGTGTATTCTTAGCATAAACTGATGAAGAGAAAAGGGTAAAATAGATCATGATCAAAATTTCCCCTTTTCCTCACTAGAGTTACACAGCCTGACAAAAACATATCATAAAATAGCTACAAATAAAATAAAATACCCATAAATAAATAGGATAAAATAGATGTTTACAACTTTTTGACCAGTAAATAAATTTTCCTGGTTAAATGCTTTTCATTTCAATTTTAATTTTCCAAGGAAAAGGGCAACCAGACAAACTTTTTTGTGATTTTCTGACCTTGTCTATGAAATTTCCCCTAAGTTTCCCCTTGTTTTCTGCTCGGCAGTGATCCACTCCAAGCTGCCCACCCTTCCTCCTGGAAACTTCCATGCCAGCCTTTCCTGAGCCCCTCCAGCCTCTCACCCAAGGCTTCATTTTCAGAGCAAGACCAAAGGTGTATCAGCATCTGGGAGGAGATGTTGGAGTTGCAATTCCGATTCATTTTCTTATGCAAGTGGCAAAACTTTCTCACAAAAATGGGATGAAAAAAAGAAAACCTTTCAAGGCAACATTTTATTTTAGCCCCATTTTGACTGGCACAATTGGTGGCACATGGCAGTTAATCTCTGGACTGTTCCCAGCTCAGTGCTTTTAGATTAAAAACTCCTTTTTGCCTAAGATTAGGTGGAAAATTAATTGTTATAAGGGATTCTGTTGGAGTGCCTGGTCCTTGAATTACTTTCCTGCTCTGCTCTGGGTTTGCAGTCTAAAAAAATCCTGAAAAATTACCAAAAAAACCCCAAACCATTAAAAAAACCGAACAAACCAACCAAACAAACAAGAAACACTGGAATTTAAATTAAAATTTGATAAAATTTAACTCTATTTTTGAACAAAAATGTATAAAATTTAACATTGACTTATTCTCTTGTCAGAATAAAATGTCCAAATTTGTGACTTGATCATGACCCAAAATAATATTTATTGGTAATAAATCTCCCTGCCCTTTGTAAGGTCTCAGACTAGGGATATAAAACTTACTTTAAGAAAATTTCTTTGGTTTTTTGGAGCAGGAATAAAAAAAAGCCACATTTTGGTGGAGCAACCCCAGTGATTTATCTTCCTACTGCACATTGGTGTGGGGTTCTGCCTTTGCAGATGTATTTTTGGTTGATAAACAGTGAAATTGTGTGAGGGGACACCTTGCCTTTAAATGCTCCAGTGCTTGTTTAGATCTTATAAATAACGATTATATCATCAAGGGAAAGCTTTTGTCGGTGATTGCTTTACAATCACAAGAAATACAAAGAAATACAAGAAATTTGTTAACCGCCAAGATGTCATATAAAGACTGAAAATGGCTCAGAAATCATTAATAACCTTTCTGTTCACACAAGAAACTTTGATTTAAGCATTTTTCTACATAAACTGAAATATTCAGAGTGTAGTCTGCAAAAAAAGCTGGGAGAACGACCAGTTCCTCATTCCCCAGCCTCAGGATGAAACAGTGGTCAAGAATTTGCTGAGTTCTTAAAACTCCAGGTGCTATTAACAGAAATTGTTCCTGATCTTCAGCTTTGCTCAGCTTAAGGCAGTACACACCACCAAATAATTCTAGTTTAGCTTTTTGCTCTTTATCAACTGATCACTGGCTATTATCTTGCTAAATAAAAGGCAGGTGATCCATGGTGAAAAGCAGAGGAGGATTTGAACCCCTCCATGAAAAGGGGAACCTTTGAAAGAAGCAGCAGTGACGGAGGTGAAGGATGCAGGTTGTTCATATTTTGGAATTGCACTGATAAAAACATTGGGGGTGCTGGTGCCAGGGGCTGGACACGAGCCCAGGGGTGCCCAGGTGGGCAAGAGGCCCCTGGCCCCTGGGCTGGATCAGGAATTTTGTGTCCAGCAGGAGCAGGGCAGGGATTGTCCCTCTGTGCTGGGCACTGAGAGGCCCCTCGAGGGCTGTGCCCAGTTGTGGCTCCTGCAGGAGAGCCCTGGAGGGGCTGGAGCGTGTCCAGGGCAGGGAACGGAGCTGGGAAGGGGCTGGAGCCCCAGGAGCGGCTGAGGGAGCTGGGAAAGGGGCTCAGCCTGGAGCAGAGGAGGCTCAGGGGGGACCTTGTTGTTCTGCACAAGTCCCTGACAGGAGGGGCAGTGAGGGGGGGTCGGGCTCTGCTGCCGTGTCCCAAGGGAAAGGAGGAGAGGAAAAGGCCTCAAATTGCACCAGGGGAGGCTCAGGTTGGAGACTGGAAACAATTTTTCCCTCACATATTGGCAAAGAAAATTTCCCTGCCAGAGTGGTGAGGCCTTGGAATGAGGTGCCCAGGGAGTGGTGGAGTCGCTGTCTCTGGGAGTGTTCAGGAGGAGTCTGGATGTGGCCCTTGGGGACAGGGTTTGGGGTGATGCTGCTGGGGTGGGACTAGATGGTCCTGAAGATCTCTTCCCACCTTGATGATTCTGTGATTCTGTGATCATGGATGAGGGAGCCTTGTAAACCTTCAAGCTTGATGAATCCATATTTTGGTGAGGGACGTGGTGGCAGTTTCCATGTTGACACGGTGTCGTGGTTTGACACTGGCCCAACACCAGGCACTGACAAGAGCTGCTCGCTCTGCCCAGCATCTGGGCAGAGGAGGGAAAAGGCAAAAATAATTAACAAATGCTTCATGAGCGAGATAAGGACAGGGAGAAACACTTCAAGGGCGAAACGGGCTCAGCTTAAGTTGTGAAGTGAATTTATTACTAACAGAATCAGAGGAGGATAATGAGAAGTGAAATAAGCTCTTAGAACACCTCCCACCCCCTAATCCCTCCCTCCTTCCCACCAACAGTGCAGGGAGACAGGGCATGGGGATTTGGTGAGTTCATCACAGAGATTTCCTTCCTCTGCTCAGGGAGAGGAGTCCTTCCCCTGCTGCACCCTGGGGTCCCTCCCACGGGACACAGCTCTCCATGAACTTCTCCAGCGTGGCTCCACTCTCAGGAGCAGCAGCCCTGCCCAAGCTGCTGCAGTGTCAGTCCCTGCCACGGGCACACAGCCCTCCCAAAGCTGCTGCACCATGGCTCACTCTGCCACGGGCTGCAGTCCTGCAAGGACAGGCTGCTCCAGCCTGGAACAGGGCACCTCTCTGCACCGGGTCTCCCACTGGATCACAGCCTCCTCCAGGCACCCACCTGCTCCGGCATGGGCACCTCCCCCAGGGGCTGTGGGTGGATCTCTGCATCCCCCATGGATCCCCACGGGCTGTGGGTGGATCTCTGCATCCCCCGTGGATCCCCAGGGGCTGCAGGGTCACAGCAGCTTCACCACGGCCTGCAGAGGAACCTTGGCTCCAGCTCCTGGGGCACCTCCTGCCCCTCCTCCTCCACTGACCCTGCTGTCCCCATGTTGATTCCCTCACATGTTCTCACCTCCTCCTCATCTCTGACTAGAATCCCAAAATCTTGTGGCTTTGTTTTGATTTTCTTCTTAAATATGTCATCACATAGGCAATGCCAACCTCTCTAGTTGCCCCAGCCTTGGCCAGCAGCGTGTCCACGTTCAGAACCATCAGGGATTGGCTCTGCAGGACATGGTGGAAGCTTCCAGCAGCTTCTCACAGGAGCCACCTTTGTGGCCTCCCTGCTACCTAAAACCAGGCCATGTCAAACCAATACACATGGACAACCAAGCTGACCTGCGGCAGGGAATGTCACAGGCCAGAACCTTTAAAATAGAGCAGACATATCCTAGCCCTTATTTCAGATTCCTAGATAGGTTGTTTTTATATAAGAAACTTGTTCATAAGCTTCAATGCATAATCTGCATTTTTTACAGCAACTGAACTGTGTGTGATGGGAAGGGCCCATCGTGGTGTGTAACCTTCCCTGGGATCCCACATAGCACAGCATTTCCCATGGGATTTCACCTGAAAGGCTTCAGCAGTACAAGTCGTGCTGACCTGTATTTATTTAGGATGTTCCAACTTGAAATGCACACCTGTGCCAGGTAATTAACATGCGTAATTCTCATCCTTCCAGGAGGAGAGGGTACCTTCACATACACTGTAACAGTTGATTTTCATGGAATAAATGAACTTGGCAGCCTTCAAAAGCTCCGGCCTTGCTACAGAGGTGCAAGGAAAAGACAATTTCTGCTTTCTGAAAGTCCAGGATCTGGTCTCAGGTCATCAGGCACTGCAGGGAGATGGGCACATCCATCCCTCAAAGTATCCCAGGTTTCCATCCCGGAAAAATGCGTGCTTCCAAGGAAACCTCTCATTATCTCATTATTTCTCCCAGCACAGCAGGTCCTCAACAGCCTTTGCAGTCAGATGAACAAAAAGGAAAACTTTGAATCTGCTCTAAATTATTTCAGATCTAACAGTGAGTGACACACAGGAGGAACTTCATAGGTGAACACAACGGTGGGGAGAAGTTTGTTGTGATGTATCTCAAAACAGGTGGATTTTCAGGACATTTATGTCACATGGGAAGCTATTGTGGAATAGGAGAAGAGAAATTTAAACTAGTAAGGGAGCAAAAAACCCCCAGGGATTGATTTGATGACAAAGAGGAATGAGATGCCAACAAAGAGCAGAAGAAAGCAGAGCTGTGGGGACCAGGGCAGCAGCTGTGGAAAGGTTAGACTGTGACCTGTAGGGGCATAAAGAAGTGAAAGAAGTGTTTGACTTAATGAAGGAGAAATTAAAATGGTCAAAAGAGCAGAAAAGAAAGAAGAGTTTTATCCCAGAAGTCTTGAGTGGGACAGATGAGAAGGACTGTGAGCAGGAGGAGCACTGGGAAATGTTAATTAATAAACTGAAACTCTGGACTGGAAGAAAAGTTGCATTTTGGAGATGCTGTGGCACCAAGCTGCCTGCAGACCAGAAGTCTGAGCCGTGCAGCAAGTGGAACAGGGGAAGAACTCTTCAGAAAGAGCTTTTCCTTTGGGAAAGGCTGGGTTTGACAGGGTGTCACCAGGACAGTGAATGGAGGAGTTTTCTGCTTTGCCTCTAAGCTGCCACTTGGCTGGTGGAGTGACAGTCCCTGGGCTTTCAGCAATGCCATTGTCTCAACCCCATCTGAAATCTGCTGCAATTTGAGATATTCTCAGCCCTGCTCAACTGCTTTTTGCCACCACTTGTCTTCAGCACTTACCTACAAAATAGGAATTCTGTTCAAACAGCACTAAAATAGAATATAAACAGTGCTAAAACAACACATAAAGGTCTACCAGTTACACATTTCCCATCAAGTGTGTTTTCCAATGAAAATGGAGGCTTTATTAAATATTACAGGAAAAGTACAGAGGGTTAGAGATCAAAAAAGGTTGATTTTTCCACTGGAAGAATGATCTCTTGTGGGAGATGCAGTCGATTTCCTCATTCCCCAGTTATTCTTTGTGCCTAGACTGAATTTCCATTGATGCATCGAGCCTTATTACAAGGCGACAGAAAATAATTGGGGAACGGTGGTTATTTTTTGTTCTCATAAATCAGGCAGCTTGGAAAACATCAAAGTGCCTCCTGAAGTCCACGGCATCTGTAAAACTCACAGAAAAACAAGGTAGAGGAGCTGCTGAGCCTTGTAGGGTTTTAAAAATAAGTTTGCGGTGTCCTGAGCGCAGTCGGAAAAAATTCTCGGTGGAGCAGGAACAATGTTCTATTCAGCCTGATTACCCCAGTGATCAAAGCTGGACCTTCCCAACTGTAAAAGATTGCAGGAGCTTTGGAGATGACATGGGATCATAAAGGAGCAGCCATAAAGATAAGGGATGTGTAAATAAACCAGCAAAACAGGCTCCTTTGAGCGTGAGGAAACGCAGGGGCTTTGAAAAGCAGCATGAGATTTTTGTCTTGTTTGGGCACATTATCACTGCTTTTATGGAGGTTCCTAAGGAGCTGTGAGAAAAAGAAAAATGAGGAGGGAACTGGAGTTGTGTTGCCAGATCCTGACAACCAGGACAGGCTGTGTTCCTCCAAGTGTCACTTGTCACCAAACCAACCCACGTGGTCCTTGCAGCTGGCTGAGACCTTTCCACCAGGAGTCTTATGGGCTGAAAATGCAGGTTTAGATGGAAAAAAAAAACAATTTTGAAAAGTAAAAAAATTGTATTTTCACTTTGTGGAAATGAGATATCACAATCTGTAACTCCAAGGAGTGTTTTGTTCCTCACCTGATTTAAATGAGACACACACAGATATCCGTGCAAGCCTCAAAAAGAAAGGTTTGGTTTTGGTTTGAACAAACAGCCAGAATGACCTTTTTCTTCTTTTGGTTTGGTTTTTTTTTTTTTAAATTTTGCCAGAAAAGTTGAAACTATTTTTGCTTTTGTTTTTTTTTTTTTTTTCTTTTAATTTTATTTTGCTATTTCTGGTTTGGCAAGAAAATCCAAAAACATTGATGTGCACCAGTGCTTTCATGCTATTTCCTCCCTTTCCGAAGCCACAGTCTCTGCAGCAGACTGAGGGGTCTGTGTCATGGAAATTGGCAGGGATCAAACAATTTGGGAAAGCAACGAGGAAAACAAAGATTCTTTTCCCTTTGATTCCTTGGGGGTTTATGTGGAAGACACACAGAGCTGGGCTGTGTAACCTCCCAGTCAAGAAACTCAGGAAGCAGCTTCTTGTTAAAAATATATCCATTTTTATTCCAATTTTCACGGATCTATGAGTGACAATAAGCTCCTGCACAATGTTAGCATGTTGCTGATGGAAAGGATCAATAATTAACCTGGCCTATTTTAATTTCCATCACCTAGGAGTGAAGGGGTGCAAACCAGCCCATGTCTTTAAACCTTTGGCTTGGCAGGTGAACAGAGGCTTCAGAAATGATGTTCCAACAAGCTCCATGAAAACAGGGAGCTCTGGAAGTCAGAGGGGCTTTATTAATGCTTTCCCTGGGAAGAGGAAATCAAGGAGGAGCAGCCTTAACCAGGCATCAGAGAGTCCTCATGGAGGTGAGAGACTCAGGAAGCAGCTTCTTGTTAAAAATATATCCATTTTTATTCCAATTTTCACGGATCTATGAGTGACAATAAGCTCCTGCACAATGTTAGCATGTTGCTGATGGAAAGGATCAATAATTAACCTGGCCTATTTTAATTTCCATCACCTAGGAGTGAAGGGGTGCAAACCAGCCCATGGTTAAACCCTTGGCTTGGCAGGTGAACAGAGGCTTCAGAAATGATGTTCCAACAAGCTCCATGAAAACAGGGAGCCCTGGAAGTCAGAGAGGCTTTATTAATGCTTTCCCTGGGAAGAGGAAATCAAGGAGGAGCAGCCTTAACCAGGCATCAGAGAGTCCTCATGGAGGTGAGAGACATGGAAAAGGCTTTGCATAGAGCTCGTGTGCTCTTACAGCCCCTGGCCCACCACCTTTCCCCAGGTTCAAATCCAGGTTGGATGGGGTTTGGAGCAACCTGGGATAGTGGAAAATGTCCCTGCCCATGGTAGGGGTGGGATGGGATGGGATGGGATTTAAGGGATCCCTTCCAACCCAAACCATTCTGGGATCCCATGAATTTGCTGGTAGCAGAGAGTGACACAGCTGAAGCCATTTCCACTTGAAATCCCCTGAAGTTTCTCACCATTAACCTCTGATTTTCTCTCATCCCCCTCCAAAAATACCAGAGCATTCAGGAGTGTTAAGCACTTCCTATGAACAGAATGGAATTTTACCAACAACCAGCTACTGTTGCTTCACATCTATTAATTTTTAAATCTCCTCAGCACTCCACAATTCCAGCTGAGAGTCCCAAGCAAGCACTGGGGCTCGGAAGCCCATAAAACTCAGGAACAGAGAATTCCCATGGACAGCACTGAGGTTCTGTCCTTTTTCTGCTCTGAAATCACAGGTATAACTAAATTCTTCCTTCTTCTCTACACGGTTCTCCCCCTAAAATACTCAGGAGTGGAAAAAAGGGCATTTTTCCACTCATTGCAAGGAGAGTAGGGAAGCTTGGCACATGAGTGAGCTATGTACTGGAATTTGGGTGGGTCTAGGAAAAAGCACAGACTTCAGTGGAAAACATATATGGGTGTGTGTGTATGTGTGAGCAAAAGCCTTTTAAACCCTAAATTAACCACATCCATGGATTGGTCAGGAGCAAGAGAAAACAAAAGAAGAGAAAGCTGCCCTGAAACAAAACCCTTGGGCAGTGCTGAGGATAAGCAACCCTACACCAACAGGGAAGTGTCCCTGGTATCTTTAATTCTTGCCTGACCACCTCAGAGAGGCAGGTGAAAGGCCCTGCTTTGTACACCAGTCCAGAATTTTAGAGGTTTAGACGACCCCTATGACCATTTCTGTCCTCTCTGGGAGCTGGTGAGGGGCAGCAGCAGGACTGGGACAGGAGTGGGGACAGGGATGGGTGTGTGAGCCCCAGGGTGACCCCAGCACACCTTTGGGAGGTGTTTTAGGAAAGGATTTTGCTCTGAGACCACAGCCCCAGGGGGTGGTTCCTGGTCCGTGTGGATGTGTCCAAGACTGGATATTTGAGGAAATTCTTTTGTTTCAAGATCTAGAGACTGTATTAAGGGCAATAATGGCCCAAAGGGGGACGTGTGTAAAAGATGATGCATCCACACCTGACTTTAGATACAGCAAAATCTCCCACATCCATATTCTAGATTTGCAACTGCTTGTGCTTCACAGAACTGGGAAAGACAGAATCACAGAATCTTCTGAGTTGGAAGGGTCCCACAAGGACCCATCAAGCCCAACTTTTAAGGGAAAGATTCATACAGGGGTTGAACCTTGGTGTTTTTAGCAGCAGGCTCCAACCAGCTGAGCTCACACACAATGGAATGATGTTTTAAATAGTAGAAATAAACCTCTGACTTCTATGTAAGTGCACAGAAATGTTTGCCCATGAAATGTTGTGTCCTGAATTTGTTGGATGCTCTTGAATTCTCTTTCCAGCATTTAAAAATTTTGAAGTTTTGTTTTGGTGAAGTAGCTTCCAAACATTTGTTTGAGAGGAAGCAGAGCTTGCTCTCCATTTATCAGACCTGGAAAATAAAGGGAAATGGGTGCTTCATGCAATTAAAAATCTTTCTAGAGCAGAGAAAACGGGGTAGGAATAAACATTTTTGAAGATGTTGTGCCCCTCAAAGAGAATATTGTCCACACTTGCTGTAATTCACAGTGAAGAAACTAATTATCAAAAAAGAAGTCAGTTATATGTGCCCCTGCTGTGCCAGTAGCATCATCTGTGCTTTGCCTAAGAGAAAAAGACATCAAATTTAAAAATAATTTAAGTTTGGGTGAGAGAAGTGGGTACTTTGTCTCACAAGCTGCATTTTGCCAGCATGAGAGAAGAGTCTCTTTTTGAAAACATTTTCCACGGTGTGAACTTGTTCACACAGGCAGGGCAATTCTTCATAACCAAATGACTTCCTGAGAAAATCAGCTTGCAACAAGTTTTAAGATGAAACCCTGACAAACCCATCCATGCTTCTTTCTTGGAAATGTGCTTTGTAGGATTGCAAACATCACCACTCCAAATTCCCTGGTGTGTCCTGGCCATGCAGAGGTGACAATAATTTGGATTATTTAGCAGCTCACTCCGTATTTATCATTGCTGTGCCTACACGAAGCAGCATAAATCAGCTACAACAAACAGGGAAAAAAGATCCAGAAAATCTTTTATAGGAAAAACTTTACTCCAGTAACAGCATCCACCTTCCTGCTGGGTCAAGGTGTGCTGTTTCCCCAGTTGGATTTTATTTTGTCCACATTAGGAATAGATGAATAAAAAGTCACCAATATACAGACCTTTAAATAATTTTTTTTCCCTTACCAGCTTCCTGGCCTTTTGCACCCCTACCATTACTTTCAGCACTATTGAGGTTTTTAGATATTTAAAAGGCACGGGAATTTTAATATTTTTTTGGTGGAGAAGTCTTTTCAGAGCCTTATATTTCAGTCTTGAGATTTAGTGGCTGCACATAGATGGAAAATTATGGGCGGATTTATCTCTGCAGAGTATATTTACATAATATTTGTGGGGTATTCATGGGGTATTAAAGCAACCCTTAATGAGCTCGTGGCATGGGGTAAAGGAGAGCTGTGATTTACTGGAAATGGGATTTATGGGGAGAAAGCAGAGCAAAAACTCTGCCCCAGCAGCAGCCTGACACCCTGCAGGGAGCCTCACCCCCAACCACACCTCCAGCCCTGGTGTGCAGTGACTAATTAAAAACAAACCCCAACTTGACTGGGACACAGCGCAACAAACTGGCACCACAAATGGTAATTAAAAAGAGCTGCTGAGCCCCTGGATCTGTTCCCTTCCTTGTAGGGTTGGGATGCAGGTAGGAGATGATGCTCTTGAGGTGCTGGAGCCTGGTGTCTGATGTTGGGTTTGGGGTGCCAGGGGATCGGTCATGAAAAAAAATGAAGAGGGGCACAAACCACTGTGAATTGTCTGCTCTAACTGGTCTGAAATGCCCCATTGCTGCCTGATAAATGTCTTTCCTGTCCCAGCTGAGAGTCAGGGAGAAGCAGCAGCCCTGGGGAAGGCAGCCTGCAGCTGTTTTATCCAAATTTTTGAACGACCAGCAAAGCGCTAACTTTTCTCCCTGCCATGACTTGGCACACTCCTCTTCATTTCCAACCACCTGCTGACAATTGAAATTAAAAATCCAAGGAAATGTCTGGTTTTGGGTTTGTTTGCTTGCTTGTTTTTAAACAAAACCAGATTTTTATTAGGCCAAGAAATGAATTTGGAGGAAAAAAGCAAACAAACAAGAAAAGAAAGCAGAGCAGTTTTCTGTTGCACTAACCCCTCTTCAGCTCCGAAACAGATGCAGGAGATTCCAAACCAGCTGCAGAGTGGCAAATCCGTTGCTCTGATTATAATTATAATATTATCATTATTGCTACTATTCAAAGTGATGAAGTGATGGGTGAGTACTGAGAAGGTTAAAAACAAGGTGCTGTCCTTTACCTGCTGTGAAAAAACAGGAAAGCAAGGACACAGCCAAGCTGTGGTGAGCAGGGAATGACACTCCCAGCAAGCTCATCATGGAATCATGGAAAGGTTTGGGTTGGAAGGGACCTTAAAAGATCTCATCCCACCCCTGCCATGGCAGGGACACCTCCCACTGTCCCAGGCTGCTCCAAGCCCCAGTGTCCAACCTGGCCTTGGGCACTGCCAGGGATCCAGGGGCAGCCCCAGCTGCTCTGGGCACCCTGTGCCAGGGCCTGCCCACCCTCCCAGGGAACAATTCCTGCCCAATATCTAAAGCTCCCCTCCTTCAGCTTCAGGCCCTTCCCCCTTGTCCTGTCACGCTCTGTCCTTGTGAAAGGTCCCTCTCCAGCCCCCTTTAGGCACTGGGAAGCTCCTGTAGGGTTTCTCTTACAGCAGTCCAGTCCAGTCCCTTTGTGCTGACCTGGGAGGGGATTCCCTTCCCTGTGAATTTTTCCAAGTTAAACTGATCACTAAATGGCTTCAGACTCATTATTTTCTATCTCGTTGCCTAATGAAGCTGCCACCCTGTGACTCAAATACTGGAAGGAAACACAGACACCCCTCATTTGGGTACAGAAACGTGAAACTCTTGGCACATCAGCTCATGCAGGAGGATTATTGCCAGGTGATTTATACCCAGCAGGATCCAAAGAGGCAGAAATCAAGGGAAAACATGCCTTTGGGGCAAACAACTCACCCACCTTGAGCCTCAGCCCTGAAATCAGACAAAAAAGGCAGCGCCAGCCTCTCTGGGTGCCTTTTCCCTGGGAGCTGTGCTCTGGAGAGGTGGCCTGTCCCCACTGTGGGATGGGGAAGGCAGCAGGAGCTGTGTGAAAACACTCTCCCAGCAGCCAGAGCAGCTGGCTGGCCAAGGGCCCGTTCCCAAAAAAGGAATTAAGTACTTAGGAAGGACTTAGGTAGGCCTGAGTTGAGTAAGGGAAAAACTATTTTGCAGAAAATCCCTGCCCAGCTCCTGTTTGGTGCTGGAATGTGTACAGGTGTCTTCATCCCTGACCCTCACCCTGCTGGGTGCCCAGGAGCTCTGCGTTCAGGCATGCCACAAAACACCACATGGATTAATTTATCTCATGTCTAAGCAGGAAGAGCCAAAAAAATGAGCCATTCCTTGGCTTGTCTTCAATCTTCTCCCAACATATCCCCTGCTCTGCTTCTCCACCTCCCTCCTGCACTGCAAAGCTCCCCAAACTGTGTGGCTGCTGCCACTTGTGTTCCCAAATCTGATCCTTGGAGCTGAAGGTGAGACTTCTCCCTGAGTCTGAGGCTTTGTTCCCACATTTCTGACTGCTAAGCAGCTGGGAGGATGGGGAGGGGAGACCTTGCACTAATTGAAGCTTTGCAAAGTTTGAAACCCCTGAAAACAGAGTTGTTGCTGCCCATGGCAGGGGGTTGGAACGAGATGACCTTTGAGGTCCCTTCCAACCCAAACCTTTCTGTGATTCCATGATTCTCTGATGTGGTGGAGAGGTCAGGAATAGGTGCTGTGAGGCTGCAGGGAAATTTTTGCTGGACGTAAAGCTTTATGCAGTGAGCAACACTTTTTCCTGGTGGTGGGGTAAGCACTCTTGGTTTGGATCTTTTGATTCACAGAGAGTGGAAAGAGCAGAGGAATTGATGCCTTAAGAGGCCTCCCAGGAACAGAGACCAGACAGGAGTAAGGGAATAAAAGTAGTAGTAGTAAATAAAAGTATTTATTTGAAAGCCTTCAAGGTACACCCTAGGGAGCCAGAGGCTGCTTCCAAAAAATGGACCCCAAGATGGACCCCAGGTCACGAGTTCTTCACACTTTTATAGGTTTGGTTCATTTGCATATCAGGGTTAATTCTCCAATTAAAGCCCCAGTTCAATGATGTAATTCCCCTCAGCTTGCTCCCCCCTTAGAGTCTTTGGGTTACACATTTTGGGCCTAGAAGAGCCTGGCTGTCCTTGAAGGCAAAGCCTGGAGAGGCTTTGTTGTGTCTGCCCAGCACGAGAGAGCAGAAATTACAGGCTACAAGGAACTTCAGAGTTACATTCTAAGCAGTACAGAATTTGAAAATATAAAAGTTAAAACCTAAGGCATCAGAATGGGATACAAAGCAAAATGAGGGAAAGCAGGATAATGAGTGACACCCTTGTGGTAAAGAGAAATACCTCCAGGGAGAAAGAATCACAAGATTTAGCAGTTGGAAGTCCCCAAGGTCATCCTGGAAGGGGAGAGTGGAGAAATAGTGTCAGTGACTGCAGAACAGGACAACAGTTGGCATTAAGCTCTCTGAAAGTTTAGTCCTGGCTTTATATTGGCTGCTAAGCTCAACTGGGGTAGGACATCACTCCTGCTCTGTCCCAGCTCAGCTCCTTCTCTGTGCTGAGCTGTTTAATGCTCCCACAGCAGCCCGAGATGCAACTGAAAGTGGAAGTGCAGGGTATGAGCTCGACAAGCAAAATGCAACAATAAATGTCCCTTTCAGCCTTGCAGAGCAGCTCTGGCACCCAACTTCCCAGAAACAGTGAGGGCAAGATCCCAGGAGTCTGTTCAGACTTGTCTGTGTAGAAAGAGCCAGGGATGGTTTGCACAGCAAGAATGAGGAAAGGGTTTGTGGGTGGGAAGAGCATCACGGCACGGGCAGGTTTGAAATGCTTAACTGTGCTCTCCCAGTGTTTGAAGAGACTTTGGAGCAACAATGTGCCAGCAAGGGAGGCATTCTAAAGCATTTTACACTGCTGTGCTGGAGAAAAGCCATTTGTAGAAAATAAGCAAGACAGGTTTCTGGGGAACCTTTCTTTTTTCCTCAGCTGTGCTGAGCACAAAAGGGAGAGTTTTGTGAAGTGAGGAGTTTGTTTGCTTCTTCCTGGAAGGACCCTTTGGTGTGCTTGAAGGATGTGCACGGCCAAGTCCCCTGCTCATCCCCAGAGCCCAGGCCAGAGGCTGCAGGGCAGGATTTTGGAAGGGTGGATGCTCACTTGCAGTGTGGTAGCTGCTCACACCCTTGCAGGATGTGCTTTTCCTCCCCGTGGAGGCCTTGGGAATCACTGGGAGCTTCTCCATTAATTTCAACAAGCTTTGAGTCATCTTTTGCCTCCTCTCTGCCTTCTTGGCTGTTTTTCTATTTCTTTGCATCGGTGTAGCTGTGAAGGCTCCTCTGTGTAAATCCATAGTTACTGCAAAGCCTTGCAGCCCGCCCTGGGAATCAACAGCATTCCTGGACAAATCTCCCTCAGAAACAACACACGTGAGGCTTCTCCACCTTTAATTCATCTTCCATGCCCAGCAGGCAGCAGCCTGGCAGAGACAGATGGATCTGGGTTCTCACTTCCTTACCACTGCTCCGTGAGTGGTTGTTGCCCTGGCCTTGCTGTGAGTGATGTAAAACCCATCTCTGGCTTGGCCACTGCACCCCTCAGCCCTCCCTGTGCTGCCCCAGGACGTGCCCCTGCTTTCACCTGCTCCCAAATTGGAGAGAGTGACCATTCCAGGGCTGCCCTGTGCTGATGGGTGGCTCCAAGGTGGCAGCCGAAGGCACAGCTTTGGGAGCTGATTTTGACTTGGGGGTGTATTTACGGCTCTCTTGTCTCAGTCTTTTTGTGATAAACCCCAAAAAAGGTGTAAGTTTAGCTTCTCAAGCCTGCCTGTCACCACTCCCTGGTGCCTCCTAGCACTGCAGGGCTCTTTTTGGAGCCCAGGGTAGCAGTGTCCAGCTGTGTGGCTGTGCCAGAGGCAAAGCACCCTTTTGCAGCCTCTCCTTCCCTCCCTCCCTCCCTCATCTTCTGCTCCTTCTGAATTCCACAACTCGGCCCCCGAGGAGGATTTTGCTGGTTGACAGTTGTACAGCATAACCTGGTGCACAGCCCAGAGGGAGGAGGATGTTCATGCTACGCAGAGCACTGAGAATTCAGGAGGCACTTTTGTAACCTACTGAACCACATCAGACCTAGGAAAGATCTGAAGATTATGCAGCCCTCCTCGGTGTTTTCTTTCCTCACCCCTGGCTTTTCATTTTCTCGATGCCAAGCCCTCTAAATGGTTTTTTTGCCGCTTGGAAAAACAGCTCAAGTTCTGCCCCCGTATCGGAGTGGCAGCAAAGCATGCGTGAGGATTTGCTCCAGTGGCAAAGCCATATCTGATTGGGAAAAAAAGAAAACAGCTGAGGCCCTTCGAACAAGTCATGCTCCTGTACGCTTTTAATCACTTGTGTCTGCCAAGAGAGATCTTGCACAAGCAAAGCTGGCTCCATGCAGGAGGAACATTTTTGCGTGGCTGCGAGCTGGCCTCGGCTCGCTGCTAATGTGCTCCCTGGAAGCAGTGGTAATGTGCTGGTTAAATCCCTGGCTGCTGGAATTACCTTCATGGCAAGGTATTCACGCTTGGTGCTTTGGTATGTAGCTCTACGTTTTATTGGCTTTGTCTGCGCTCAACTTCCATACGCTCCGAGGGGGAGTCTCCTCTGGCTGCTCCAAAGGGCTGCTGAGGAAAGGAGGTAATTCAGAGGGCATTAGAATGCTAGACAAGACTGAGACAATTTCATTTTCTTCCCTCTTTTGAAGTAGGTTTCCTTCGCTCTCCTTCAGCTCAGTTTTATTTGCAGCTCCACTTTGATTTACAGCAATAAAAAAGTAATTTATCAGCGTAAAATCAGTCAGGGAACAGACAGAAGAGGTTCTTTTTAATTTAAAAATGTATATTACTCTTATTATTTAAGCTTGTTTGCTCATAGTAACTTACTGTGGTAGATGTGCTTTGTGATTTAAAATGAGCATAAACCAAACAAACCAAAAAATTTTGGCTGAGGTGCTGGGTTGTCAGGGCAGAGAGTGTGAGGTGCCTCTGTGAGATGGGAAATAGCAATGCAGGTGCTATGATGTATTTTTTACACATACAGACACCCACAAATCATTTATTTTGGGATATTATAGCGGTCACTTCACTCAGGAAGCAGTGGGGAAGTGAGGGCAGGAGAGAATCCTCCTCTGAAGCCCTTATTTCTTTTTTCTACTGATGGTTTCATCAGTTTCTTCCCCCAAGTGATTGCTGCTGGCTGCTGCCAGTGATAAGGGAGGGAAGCAGAGGCAGCGTGTCAGATCCTCTCTTCCCGTGGCAGTGTGGCAGAGAAGGGAAGTATTTCTGCAGGGAAAGGAAACCAAGAGGAATTTCCCTGGGGAGGAAAAGAGCACTAGAGGAATTCAGGATCACACAGGAAAGAGTGATGTGAGAGAGAAAAAAAAAAAAAATAGGAAGCAAATCAAGACAAAAAATACCCTGCCACCAAAAAAAGCACCAGAAATTGGCTGGGATCCATTTCAGGAAGTGGCTGTAAAGCTGAGTAACTTTGTCACAAATCAAGGGAGGACACAGAAGATGATGGGGGAGCTCTGAAAAAGCCTCTTTCACCTATGGCAGACTCCAAAATTTCCTGCTCTGCCACGTGTGGGGATCAACACCACGCTCCCTTGGCTGGGAGCTGGACCAGTCTGGAGTGTGCCAGACTCATCCAGGGCTGCTCCAAAGCTTCGCTTCTCACCTTAGAACCTGAAATGGCAAATTTTGCAGCTGTGCTTCTCTCTGTTGGTGCAGCCCAGGGAAGACATTGTGCTTTGAAACTTCCTTCCTACCTCCCATCTCTTGGGGGGAGCTCTTCTGCCGTGGCATTTGGGTGTCGTGCCTGTGGTGCCGTCCTTCAGCAGTGCCAAGATTCTTTCCATTTGGGGCTCTAGGACAGGGAACAACCTATTCCAGGGCAGGGCAGAGACAGGGGCAGGAGCTCTGAGCAGGCCCTTGTGAGGGCTGAACCTTTTCCTTCCCTGGGAGGGTGGGCAGGCCCTGGCACAGGGTGCCCAGAGCAGCTGTGGCTGCCCCTGGATCCCTGGCAGTGCCCAAGGCCAGGTTGGACATTGGGGCTTGGAGCAGCCTGGGACACTGGGAGGTGTCCCTGCCATGGCAGGGGTGGCACTGGATTATCTTTAAGGTCCCTTGCCACCCAAACCATTCCATGATTCTCTGACTGTTATTCCCACTGCATCCCACACACACCCCCACCCCTGGTGCAGGATCCAGCATCTCCTGGGCATGGTGAGTGTGGAGAGCTGTGTCCTTGGGGCCATCCCTGACCTTGGACAGGTAACTCTGCCCTTCAGACACCCCAGGAGCCCTGTCCCTGCCCCTCCAGCCCAAGGCCACCTGCTGGAGCTCCAAGGAGGGAAGGTGGAGCCTTGGCTGTCCCCATCCCTGTGACCTGCAGGGCAGGAGGAGCTGTCAGCCCTGGGAATTGCTCCCAGGAGCAGGCATCCAGGTAGGGTGAGCAAGGGGGTGGGATGGGGATGTACCTCCAATGCTGGAGCAGAGATCCCAGCTAGCTCCTGGCACGGCAATTTGTGTCAGGGAAACTTGTGCTGGTGCTGTGGAAGTGCTGGCTAAGGGGAAGTGAGCTTGAGAGGGAGAAGTGTAGTGATTCCAGGACAGACTTTTGGGCATGTTTTATATCCATGTCCTCTCCAGGGAGAGGCTTGGTGTGTTCCCTAAGGAACATGCACTTGCCTGAAAGGTTTCCCATTAGAGGCTGCACATATTTACCTCCCCCTGACAGCAGTGCTGGGGTTTGAGTTGGCCTGAAGAGCAGTTGCATGTACAGTCCTTCCCTGCCCTACCCCTCCCAGCCCCCACATTTCCTCCCGTTGTTCTTTTTCAGATCACTTGAAGGTTTTTTCCTGTTTATGATCCGGACATGCTGCGCTCTGTGTGTTGATTTGACTGTCACATAAGGAATCTCCTACTGGGATCATGGATGCGCTCCTTTCTTTTATAAATATAGATATCTGTGGCAATGGTTCTTAGCTATGGAACAGAAATGCTGGTGATTAAACCAAAACTGGAACCAGCTACAGTTGTTAATGGGGAATAAGTTTAATCACCCTTTCCCAGAAAACCTGCAACAGTGTGATGAGTACAGTCACAAACAAGAATTCTCCTTAATTGACATAACAGGAAAGGTACTTCAGTGAGCAATTATGCTGATGTCCTGGGCTGGCACATGTGTGTGCCACAAATATATCTTGTACTTCCTGCAAAATTCTTTTAAGTAGCTATAAGGAAGACATTATTTTTTTTTCTCTCTTTTCATTTTTTTTTTTTTTCCAGCGGTTGGCGAAAACTAATCACTGACTCGGAGGCTCTTTTTGAGGAAAACAATGGGACAAAACAATGCCTTTTTTGTGAGACCTGCCAAAGCACAAAGGATGCATGGGATGTTTTTTTTCTTTGTCGCTTTTGTCAGCAGGAAGTTTTGTTGTTGGGAACGACTATAACATGCACTGTCCTTGCTCTACGTAATCTCTGTCTGGTCCTGCGAGCCGGGTCCCGTTCCCTGCCTCGTCCGGCTGGCACGGGCAGGGCTCTGCCTCAGCCCGGGGGCTCTGCCCAGCCCTGGCTGCCCGCACTCTCCCTCTCCATCCGGACTGATGCCCAGTAAACAAATCCAGGAGTCGGGTGCTCCAGTGATTGCTGGGGTGGCGCAGGTCAGGGCCCACGTTTAGAATGCTGACTTGGTGAATTACTTCCTTTTTTTAAATTTTTTTTTTTTTCTCCCTCTCAGACGGCTTAAAATGTGCGAGTGCTGTCCAGTGCAAACAGCTTCAGAGTGTTGCATCCAGGTGTAAATATTCCAGACCTCGCCTTTGATGTGCTCAGGTCTGCTTTGTTTCCCTCTAGGTTAGTTGTAGGTCCGTAACAAAGAGCCAGATCCGACTGAGTAAATCACTTGTGGAAGTTAATTGTTCCCAGTGAAAGCTGGTCTGGCTCATTCTGCCTCCGTCGCAGGAAGGGACAGAGGTGGTGAGCTGGATCTGCGTTCTGAGCCCAGCGACTTTAATTCTGATCAGATGTCTCTCTTCAGGGCATTAAAGAAAACCTGCTCACTAATCAAAAAGAGCCTCTTCTCTAGAGAAACGTAAGGAAAAAAAAAAATATTTAATGCCTTTTACAGAAATAAAGTATTGATATAAAATTTCAGCTCTTGACAAATTTCTTTTGCAGGCTATCATAAAAGAAACCTACTTCTCCATACTTGGCAGGCACCAGAATCAAAGAATGATGATTTTTTTTTTTTTTTTTATTATTTTCCTGGAAACAAAAAAGAATATCAAATTATTTGCTATGTCAGATACTGTATGGTGGTAACTTTATATTCCAGCTGTTTTTATTCACTGCTGCTGTGTTTAGATTATGTTTGTGCTTCTCTCCATCGACATTTTCAAATGCTTCTCAGAGTCAGCTCTGGCTTCATGAAGTAACAGCCTTCTTTCCTTTCTCTCCTCAGGACTGAAGCAGTGAGGATGGAACCCACGAAGATCAACATGTCCCGTGTTCCCCTGGTCAACGGGGGCATCGACACCGCCATGCTCAAGGCACACAAACCCCGTGTGATGTCCAAGAGCGGCCACAGCAACGTGAGGATTGACAAAGTCGACGGCATTTACCTGCTCTACCTGCAGGATCTGTGGACTACAGTCATAGACATGAAGTGGAGGTACAAACTCACCCTGTTTGCTGCTACTTTTGTCATGACCTGGTTCCTCTTCGGGGTGATCTACTACGCCATCGCTTTCCTTCACGGCGACTTGGAAATGAACAAGTTCTCCCCAAAGCGGGAGCCGTGCGTGAAGAACGTGGACTCCCTGACTGGGGCATTCCTCTTCTCCCTGGAGTCCCAGACAACCATTGGCTATGGATTTCGTTTCATCACAGAGGAGTGCCCCCACGCCATCTTCTTGCTCGTGGCCCAGCTGGTCATCACCACCCTGATCGAGATCTTCATCACGGGCACCTTCCTGGCCAAGATCGCGAGGCCGAAGAAAAGGGCAGAGACGATTAAATTCAGCCACTGCGCCGTCATCACCAAGCACAACGGGGAGCTCTGCCTGGTGATCAGAGTGGCAAACATGAGGAAGAGCCTCCTGATCCAGTGCCAGCTCTCTGGGAAGCTTCTGCAGACCTACGAAACCAAAGAAGGGGAGAGGATTCTGCTGAACCAAGCCAGCGTCAAATTCAATGTCGACTCCTCTTCGGAGAGTCCATTTCTCATTTTGCCTTTAACCTTCTACCACATTTTGGATGAAAGCAGCCCTCTGAGAGACCTCACACCTCAAAACCTCAAGGAGAAGGACTTTGAGCTCGTGGTGCTCCTGAATGCCACGGTGGAGTCCACCAGTGCTGTCTGCCAGAGCAGGACTTCCTACATCCCCGAGGAGATCCACTGGGGCTACGAGTTCGTGCCTGTGGTTTCCCTCTCTCCAAACGGAAAGTACGTGGCAGATTTCAGCCAGTTCGAGAAGATCAGGAGAAGCACAGATTCTACTTTTTACAGTATGGACTCTGAAAAGCAAAAGCTGGAGGAGAAATACAGGCAGGAGGACCAAAGAGAGAGGGAACTGAGAACAATGTTGTTACAGCAGAGTAATGTTTGATTGGATGGACAAACTATTCCGAATAATCCTTTCTCTGCAAACTGAAAAAAACCTGCACTTTCTGTGCTCTATGTCTGCTGTGAAACCAGGAGTGAAGTCCTTTTCAGGATTATTTCCTTTTCAGTCTTATTTCAGCAAACAGCTTTGGTGTACAGTAAATCTACCCCTTTGGCCGAGTCGTTAATCAAGCATTTTGTAATTAGGCAGCATTTCTTTGTTCCCGATCATGACTTAGCAAAATTGGGTTTGTGTTAAACCTCTGCCTTATGCCACCACTGAAAGCAGACACGCCACTTTCCGTTTGGAAAGTGAAACTGGACACACTGTGCTGATTCCCTCAAATATTTATTTGACGTGGTTTTACTGTGAACATGCAGGGGCAGCACACAGCACTGCTAGAAGGAAACGTGCTCCTTTGAAATGCGCATATTTAAAATGTATATTCTCGTACCAGGGGTCGCCTGCCTGGGGATTCCTGGCACTGAAAGTAAGTTGATTGGAGAGACAGATGGTTGGATGTGGGAAGAGCTTCAGGGAGGGGTTAAACTCCTTCTTAAATCTCGAAGGAGGGTGACAGAGCAGTGCTGGGTGGTGGGGAAGAGAACTCGCTCTCTGTCTCTGCTGCTCAGAGCTTGTTTTGTGATTGTTTTATGATCACTCACTTTTTTTAACCTTGCTAGTGCCTGATTTATAGCTGATAGCAGAAAGGGGAGATGAGGGCAAGACACAGGATCACAACAGTTCTAGCTGGCTTTGAGACACCTGTTTTTTATCCAATGTAAATAGTTTGTAACAGCAGCATAACAATTCAATTCTACAGATTGCTTGCTTTGCTCCGGACCGTATTTAATTTTGGTTAAAAAGAAAGCTGTGTAATGTCTGTAGACAATATTTACTTTTTCTGGCAGCCATAAAGGACAAGCATTCCTTTCATCCATTTCAATTTTGGTCTACTAAAGCCATTCCATTAATAAAGGAATTTCATTTGAGCAGTTCCTGATCTCTTTGTGGCACGGGGAGAGGGTGCAGTACCCCAGATGTTGAAGGAGCCGAGTGCTTGGAGCATTTGCCTCTGGCACAAGCCCTGGGAATTCTGCAGGTCACTGCAGTGGCCAGATGACAGGTAGCAAACCAGGTAGCAGCAGTGTCCACGTAGCATCTCTGTTATAGAGGCTTTTTAAATGGGAATTTGAAATGATTTCTGACTCATATCACTTTGGCAGCTCTCTGAGTTCTAGAGATTCTGCTCCTCTAAAGCTTTGGCAAGGAAAACCTGTTTTAAATGGGTCTGGCCTGAGAGCCACCAAGGCTGGCACTGATGAGAGGATGGAGGGGTTGGAACCAGATGATCTTTAAGGTCCTTTTCAACCCCAAGCATTCTGTGATTCTGTGACTTTCAACCCCAAGCATTCTGTGATTCTGTGACTTTTGGCATCATTGCACTTCTGTTTTTTTAGCAGCACTGTGCTGAGCTTCCCAGCACCGTGTGGCCTGGTGGAATGCAGTGCTGCACTCTGCCATACAATGTTCTATAAAGTAAATCAATCCAGTTTGCTGCCCAAGCAGGCTGAGCACGGAGGTGGCACCAGGAATGGATGTCAGGCAGAAAGGAGCACACACTGCAGGGGCCTGTGGGGTGTCTGTGAGTGGGGCAGGGTGGGGGTGGTGAGGAGGGGCATGGGAGGATTAAAACTGCTAATTTATGTAAATTTTTGGCTCTCCTGTGGGGGGAAATCAGACACAGAATCATAGAATCGTGGAATGGTTTGGATTGGAAGTGATCACCTCGTTCCCTGCCATGGCAGGGACACCTCCCACTGTCCCAGGCTGCTCCAAGCCCCAGTGTCCAACCTGGCCTTGGGCACTGCCAGGGATCCAGGGGCAGCCACAGCTGCTCTGGGCAGCCTGGGCAACATCCAAGTACTTACTTGAAAAGACAAACTTTACTTAATCCTCAGAGTTTCTCTACCCACTCCAGAGTGAACAAGTTCTCTCAAACCACTGTAGGCAGGGACTGCCTGGAATTTGTGGAAAGAATTTCCAGGTGGTTTTATGTTGTGTGGTAACATTTGCAATCCCACATAGAGGATGTAAGTGTTTCAATTATGAATTTTTAATTTTAAATTTTCCATTACTTTTCCTGATTCCTTGTTTCATCACACACATAAATTGCATGTGCTCCAAGAATTTTTACAGTCACTCCATAGACCTGAGGTTTGTATCCTACAACTCAAAGATGCTTTGGGATGCTGAGGTGAAAGTGCTCAGCTGCCTTAACTCTTCACCTGCCAAGCCCTAATATCCATGTTTTGATAATCAAACAAGCATTCCTATAATTTTTTCATCCAGATAAGGACTCAGATCATTCCTAAAATAATTGTCACAGGTGTGTATTGACTATAAAACAGCTTCACCAACAGCAAGGGACCTGGGGCATCTCTAGAAACATCTGATGATCACCTGATCCCTTTGTACACCAATCCCAAAGTTCAGTCACTGTGTTCTCTAGGCCATTCCAGTCATTAGATCATCCTGGAAGAAAAAAGCATCTTAAAGCTTCTTAAAGCACCTTAAAGCAAAAGCTTTGAAAAGGAAGAAAAAAAAAATCACAGAAATGTTTTCCTCTGACATTTGGTCCTACAAAGAGAAGAGGAGAGGAGAGGAGAGGAGAGGAGAGGAGAGGAGAGGAGAGGAGAGGAGAGGAGAGGAGAGGAGAGGAGAGAGAGGAGAGAGAGGAGAGGAGGAGAGGAGGAGAGGAGAGGAGAGGAGAGGAGGAGGAGAGGAGAGGAGAGGAGAGGAGAGGGAGGAGAGGAGAGGAGGAGAGGAGAGGAGAGGGAGAGGAGAGGAGAGGAAGGAGAGAGGAGAGGAGAGGAGAGGAGAGGAGAGGAGAGGAGAGGAGAGGAGAGGAGAGGAGAGGAGAGGAGAGGAGAGGAGAGGAGAGGAGAGGGAGAGGGAGAGGGAGAGGGAGAGGGAGAGGGAGTTGTTTGTCTACAAAAAGTATGAATAAAGTTGTTCCTTTACAACTCCCTGACAGGAGGGTGCAGTGAGGGGGGCTTGGGCTCTTCTGATGTGTCCCAAGAGAAAGGATGAGAGGAAATGGTGTTAAACTGCTCCAGCAGATTGGATATCGAGAAAAAGATCAGCAAAAGAGTGGTCAGGCATTGGAATAATTTTCCCAGGAAGTGGTGGAGTCACTGTCTCTGGAAATGTTCATGAGGAGTCTGGATGTGGCCCTTGGGGACAGAGTTTGGGGTGAAGCTGGAACTGGATGATTTAAAGGTCTCTTGCAATGTTGATAACTCTGTGAAAACACTGAAATCTTTTGCAGAATCAAGACAAATCTCCATTAGGGCAGTGAGAGACTGCACAGTAGTGTTACATACATACATTAGAATAATATTTATTCACTTCAGCTGGAGAAAGCAGCTGTGCTCT
This sequence comes from Monarcha castaneiventris obscurior, assembly GCA_026261815.1. Lineage (NCBI taxonomy): Eukaryota > Metazoa > Chordata > Aves > Passeriformes > Monarchidae > Monarcha > Monarcha castaneiventris. The sequence continues at coordinate 47,029,380 of JAMPIT010000566.1, read as the reverse complement.
GGAATGAGCTGAAGTTTTCCCAGCTGCTGTTGTGCAGGTGTAACTTTCACTGCTCTTTGCAAGCCCAGCAGAGCAGCAGTGCAGCAGGATGCTCAGCAGCAGTGCAGCAGGAGGCTCAGCAGCAGTGCAGCAGGATGCTCTCAGCAGCAGTGCAGCAGGAGGCTCTGAGCAGCAGTGCAGCAGGATGCTCTCAGCAGTGCAGCAGGAGGCTCAGCAGCAGTGCAGCAGGAGGCTCAGCAGCAGTGCAGCAGGAGGCTCTGAGCAGCAGTGCAGCAGGAGGCTCTGAGCAGCAGTGCAGCAGGATGCTCTCAGCAGTGCAGCAGGATGCTCAGCAGCAGTGCAGCAGGAGGCTCAGCAGCAGTGCAGCAGGAGGCTCTGAGCAGTGCAGCAGGATGCTCTCAGCAGCAGTGCAGCAGGATGCTCTCAGCAGTGCAGCAGGAGGCTCTGAGCAGCAGTGCAGCAGGATGCTCTCAGCAGTGCAGCAGGAGGCTCTGAGCAGCAGTGCAGCAGGAGGCTCAGCAGCATGGGGTGGTGGGTGGTGCAGCAGGAGGCTCTCAGCAGCAGTGAGCAGGTGCTCTACAGTGCAGCAGAGGCTCTCGCAGTGCAGCAGGATGCTCAGCAGCAGTGCAGCAGGAGGCTCTCAGCAGCAGTGCAGCAGGATGCTCTCAGCAGCAGTGCAGCAGGAGGCTCTCAGCAGCAGTGCAGCAGGATGCTCTCAGCAGTGCAGCAGGAGGCTCTGAGCAGCAGTGCAGCAGGAGGCTCAGCAGCAGTGCAGCAGGAGGCTCTGGTGGTTGTGGTTAGCAGCAGTGCAGGGAGGCTCAGCAGCAGTGCAGCAGGAGGCTCTGAGCAGCAGTGGTGCTCTCACAGCAGTGCAGCAGGAGGCTGCAGCAGTGCAGCAGGATGCTCTCAGCAGTGCAGCAGGATGCCCTCAGCAGCAGTGCAGCAGGATGCCCTCAGCAGCAGTGCAGCAGGATGCTCTCAGCAGCAATGGGAAAACATCAGGACCCGTGGATCTGACAGGAACCAGCAGCAAACCACCACCTCTCCCTGCCTGTGGCAAACTCAGCTCGGGGGATTTACCTGAGCTGGGAAGGGACAGGATGAGGAGCCAAAAAGCCAAACTTCGGTGAGCAGAGCTGCCTCAGCCACTGTTGAGTCAGAATTTAAAATTTCAAGGTCTAAATAAAGCAGTGGAATCCCCTTTCCCTGTGTGTACAAGAGCATGAGTGTGTCTTGTAAAAAGTCAATCTTCAATTCCAGCCACTCTTTAAAAGTCAGATTTTTAAAAATCCAGTCATTTACTTTTTAAAAACTTACTGAGGAATCTGACATACTTATGTTTCTTTCATTTATGTGTTATCAGTGAGCAGAACATTTTTAGAGTAGCTTCATTGTTTGGACTTTACAGCCCTCAAATGAGTGGGAACTTATTTCACCTCATGGACTGTCTCTGAACTATTTGCTTTGGCTTTGGCTTCAATAATTCATTGTTCTCTTTTGTTTTCTCACTCTCTTTTTTAAAATTTATTTATTTTTTCTGTGTAGGTAGGTGATTGAATAAACATAGTTTCACTTCTGTTGTTTCCTTGCAGAAGGTGACTGTGCCAGGGTCAAATCCACCATCCCTCACTAATGTTTCACTTTATCTTCCAAAGGGATGACAGTGCCTGTGGAAAGCCAAGGATTTGACAGGGCAACAGAGTGGTCTCCAGTAAAAGATGGTTCTCTAATTTCCTGACTAGAATTAGGAGGGAAAATAGCCTTTAGGTATGAAATATACCAGGGGAGGGGATGGGAAAACAGAGAAAATAAACCCCCTAAACACACTTATACACCTCCACATGACTGAACATTTGCTACTATCATAGGATGCCAGGTTTAAAAAAAACCAAAAATCAACTCTCAGATTTGCTGAGATGACTCAAAGCTCTGGGAAAATGACTGCAAGTCCTGTATTTGAGCAAATGTTCCTGATGCCTTGTGAGTGTGTTTGCTCAGTGTCAGCCTGATGACAGCCTGAGCTCGTGAGGGAACAGGTAAGACTCTGTGATGAGCCTGACAAATCCACGATGGAGAGAAGTTTAAAAAAGCTCAGTGTGTGCTCCAGCTCTTGCTCACCCATTGTTATTGTACTGCTTGGCTGTGTCCTGGTTGCCCTCCTGTTGCTGGGATTATGTGAATAAAGGAATCTTCCCCTGCCTCTCCTGCTCAGCCTCCAGCAGAAACTCTCTGCAAATATGAGATCACCAGAACAGAGCCAAAGGTACTGCTTGAACATCCTGTACCTCTGTGGCCTGCAAGGAGCCTTTCCAGGATGTCACATATTCCCACCCAGGGCTGCTTTGTTCTGTGGCTCTCAGGGAAAGGAATTCCACCAGCAGCACAACTTGTAGGTGCTTTTTGCATCTCCTCCCAGCAATGAATTCCTCAGTGCTGGCTGTGCCCCTCACCAGATCCTGGGGCTGATAAATTCATTCCATCTTTACCATCCCCTGGGAATATTTATCCACCCAAACCGTGACGCCTGACACTAATTATGCTGAGAGGAGGAAAGTGTTTAAGGAAATAGGACCACAAAAGACATCTTGCCATCAGTTATTCCCTGTGGACAAAACCCATCCCTGCTCCACCAATCTGCTCTGCTCTGCCTGAGATCTGCATCCTCAGGGCCAGCAGCACAATGGAGCAATTCCTGGCACTCCCAAAGCTCCAGCTGAAATTCAAGTGTCTGACAGGCTCTGAGGGAGCCAGAACCAGCTCGTGGAGGTTTGGTGGTGCTGAGATCCCACACTGTGGAAATGCTCTGCTGATTTTCATGCAGAAAAGGGGTCCAGTGGATGCAGAAATGTCCCTTGGCCACCCTCCCTGGATATCAATTCTCTTTTGGGAACAAAATGTGGGGTTTCTATACATTAAAAAGGGCTTAGCAGAGGTCAGATGGCTCCAGGACTCATTATTGGCTTTTGCAGTACAAATTGTTCACTCCTACAGACCAATTTCAATGTTCTTTCCCTTCTCCTGCCCATATTAAGCATCTAATTATCCAATGTTGGTTAGGATCATAATTTATTTATCTTTCCTCTGCTGCAAAGATGTATACTTGAACCATGAGCAGAGTATGATTTCACTTAACAACTGTGGTTAAGCAACAATCTTCAAGTTAGGTAATTGTTATTCATTCTTTACGGGATGAAATGGGTAAAATGGTCTGAGAAATGTACCCTTTGCTGTGCTCCAAAATAAGAAATACCTCAAAATAAATATCAAAGTCCAAAATCTGGGATGAATTAGGTGATTCATGCTAAATGACCGATCTTGCCAGTTATCGAAAAAAACACCCCAGATGGTTATTTCCATTAAAAAAAATCCTGAATGCTACCCTGATGGCAGACAAAGTCCAGGAAGAACACTGTACACCATAACAGCCTCTGAAAGGTGCTTGCTGTAAGTCAGGAGAGTTTTCCATTGGAAAGCTGCAGACAAGCAGCTGCTTTCCTGGGAGGAACACAGATTTTAGGGAATGTTGGCTTCCCAAAGTGCCTCCAGCTGATGTTTGTGTGACAGAACCACTCCAGTTTCAGTGTAGCACCATCAGGTGCCTGGGGAAGGTCAGAGTGGAGGTTGTGTAATTCCTGATGAGATTCCAAATTTTTTCTTCCCTCTCTCTCCCCTCTGCTCTCTTGCATGGATTCAGAGCTGTTCTGTGCCCCAAGTGCCCTGAAACAGCAGTGAACAACAAATGACAGCCTTAGGAGCTCTGCATGAGCATGAGGCACCTCTAAAACTGCAGATCTGAGTGTGTAATGTGAGTTTATGGCTGAAAGAATAAAGAAAATGCTTTCCAAAACACAGACAAGGAAGAGAGGGAGAAATAAATACCTAAATAAATACCTAAATTCCCTAAGCATGGAGGACCTCAGAACTGAGACCTGCGTTCCACTCCAAATAAACTGCACCTAAGTATAAGGGAAGTTGTGTTTTCTTTCTAGAAAATTGCCCTAAACCCATTTTTTTTTACTTATTCATGTGTGAATATGACAGCTGCTTTTTTTTTCCTTCATCCAGAGTGCTTAAAAGCCAGAACAGACACCCCAAATGAATGTTTTGAAACCCAGAAATGGTTGATCCTTCTTATACATTGGAAAAAAAGTTTACTCAGCTGTGAAATGTCCATTAATGAAACCCTGATTGCTTTACCCAGGCCGTTTTATTTATACAAACCTCACAAACCCAGGCAAATCTTTGACTGTGAGAGGAAATAACCAAGCTGAGTTTATTCCCTGATAGGCTTCTTCCATTCCCTGCTTCTACAGCAAAATGAGAGTTTGTGTTCACATGGAACTATTCCATCACAATCATTTAACAACTCCGAGTAACTCAGTCCACAGTGACACTGCCTAGGGATGCTGGGGGACTGGAATGTGGGTGCCTTTCCCTGCCTCAGCCTCACTGAGCAATTCCAGCAGAAATAAAAAAGAAATAATCACATTGCCACAGGACTCGCTCCATTTTACCGCCCTCACACTCCTAAATTTACGGCTCCTCTTATTCCAGATGCGTTTATTTGCATGTGCAGACAAGCCCCAGACTGCCAGGAATGGCTCCAGCTTCCCTCATGGAAGTGGTCCTTCCCAGGAATTCTTTCTGGGTGTTAATGTCACTGCAATCCAGAGGCCAAGCTCTTGGCTCCACGGTTCCCCTTTTCTTCAGTGTCCTGGCGTTGCAAAGAGGCTGTAAAACTGATCCAAAAAGCCAGCTGAACCTTTTCTCTGGCACAGAGGGAAGGATCATCAAGACCAGGCTGTTTCCACTGGAAAAATGAGCTTCATTTTGTTCAAGACACGAATGAGCTGCAATGAAATTTTACAACCCCCATAATAAGCCCATTATCAAGATTGTGACAAAAAGAAAAAAAAAAAAACCAACTGAAAGAGCTTTAAACTTCCAGTAGTTTCATGCTAACCCAGAAGAATTTCAGCCAGCTCTAATTCTGTTTGGTGGTGATCAGTTGGTGGCAGATACAGGTTTGTTTAAACATTATATTTTACAGCCCTAAATTTGGCTTTTTAGCTGGAATTTGAACTTAGCCTTCACTGCTAATCCACGGTCAGTGATTGAACTGGTATTTCACAAGTTTGTCTGTGGACTTTCATATTCTGAAAGTGTCTATTTTTAAACCTGCAATGTGACACCACCATCCCATTTCCAAAGAGTCATCTCATACCTGAATACAGCTGCTAAATAACAGCAGCTCTGCCTGCTTTTGCTTTTGCTGCTCATTAGAACAGGAGGCTTTTTAGTGCTTCATTAAGGCAGTCGAGGTGATTTAGTGCCATTCCTCTTCGTAGCTGGGAAGCTGTGGCACAGAAGAGCAAAACATCATGGGTGTCCCAGCAGATCAAAGCTGGAGATGTCCATACCAGGTGTCAAAGCTGGGTTTTTGTCCTGTGAGGTCACAGTTAGGTTAAATAAGGCATTTTTAATACATTTCATGCTGCCTGAGAGGTTTGTGTGAGATTTTTATTTCTTCCAGGGGCCTTACAGATCATCCATTCCCACCCCTGCCATGGCAGGGACACCTCCCACTGTCCCAGGCTGCTCCAAGCCCCAATGTCCAACCTGGCCTTGAGCACTGCCAGGGATCCAGGGGCAGCCCCAGCTGCTCTGGGCACCCTGTGCCAGGACATCAAAACCAGTTTGTTGGACACTCTTTGCATTTTTTTAGTGAAGTGGTGGCTGGAGCCCCTGCATTGCTCAGATGGATCCTGTCTCAGTGTTTGAAGATGGAGTATTTGAGGATATGTCCAATTTGAGAAGAGCAAGATCAGCAACTTCCTGCTACCAACCAGCCCTTCAAATGTGTGATCTTGTTCTCCATCATCCTTCTCCTACCCAGCTCGTGCCAGAGAGCTTTCTTGGGAATATCGTGTTCACAGTTAGGCTTAGGGAGCAGACAGCTGGTGCAGGGCAAGAATATGTTTGGTTATAACCATAACTTTTTTGATGAAGCTTCATCCAAAATAGTTTCAATTTGCAGGCAGCTACTGAGCGATTTGAGGGGGTGATGGAACAACATTCTCCAAGGATTTAAACTACAAACAAACCCAGGGGCTGGCACTGAGTGGAAATGTTCTAAGTGTGAGGAGAGCAGCTCTAAATGCGGGTCTGGGTTACAGAAATAGAGTGTTTGCTGCTAGGGATGCATTTCCAGTCCCACTCCTGGGTCACTACGTGTCCCACACTGCTTGGTGATCTGTACTGTGACCAAATCAGCTGCTGGCAAAACACAAAGTACCCCAGACATGATCCAAAGTCCCTTAAACTCAAGGGCCCTTTCCATCAGCTTCAAGGGACTCTGGATCCATGCTGGAGTGGTGGTGAGCCAAGCTCACTGGTGGAACAAATGATGGCAACTCCATGGAAGCCAACATAGCTCCATTTGCTTGTGCCAGCAGTGAATCTGGTCTATAAACTTCATTCTGCAGCGATCAGAGACTGCATAATTCATTCAGTGGCTCATGAGTAATTAAATTTTCATGGCCATCAGTGTATCAGCCATGTTATGGACTCAATTACATTCTGACTGTGTGAAATAGTTCTTGCCCACAATCATTTATTTAAATGCTCCCTCTTTCTTGCTGTTGTTGTTGAAGCTGTTATGGTTTGCTCACTCTCCTTATCTAAAATGCCATTTAATCTTTGAAGCCTTCCTGTTCACACAGTGGCAAGGTAATAAAATTGAATGTATGATTATGAGTCTGGTTTTCATTTATCCCGAGTGCTGGTGGAGGAGAAATGGAATCACCTGACTTGTAAAAGAGCAGGGTGGAAATAACTCTGGACATTACTGGTTCTAGTAAATGTAGCAGCAATTCTGAGCTGGCTCAATGCTCATTTTCAGTTCAGGCATTTGAATTCAGAGGGGGATCTTCAAAGCACTGCATTTTGCTTTCCCTTTACCAGAAGGTCTCGGTGATAGATGCAAGAAAGTTGTGGAGATTGTAATGGCAACATTTATGATCATAAGACCACACAGACAAAAATAATAAATGGGAGAGCATTATGGAGGAGGGCCTGGTATTTCTTTCCCCTTTCTGTTGTTTTATTTAAGTCCAAAGGCTGATTGCTTGTTTTATTGGAATTTTTCATATTAGCATCCCGACAAATGACCATCATCTGTGGATTGTGGCGAATGAAATGCTCCACACACTTCCATCTCTTTTTGGCCAGCTGAACGAAAAGCTTTAATCCAGATAACAGATGTCAAGTAGAGTGTAGCTTTTTATGAACACATAAAATATATATGAAAATAATTTACTTTACATTTTGGCAAGAGCAAGGCAGCGAATGCAATCAGGGTCCCAAGAGCACTTGCAAACCTTATGGTAATGTGTGTCTGGGCCGGAGGAATTCTGTGGTAGTGCAGAAAAATGGAAGCAAAGGAACATTGCAACATTTCATTATTGCTTTTATAAACACCACCAGTGCCCAACAAGGAGGAAAAACCCTGTTAAAAACACTTACTGAACTTCCTTTCTTCTGTAAACAAGTTCTTTCAAAATTCTGTAAATAAAGAAATCTTCCCCAGAAGTTCTAACGTAATTTTTAAAGCAGAGCACTTCTAATTTTGTTTTAAGGTTGAATACCTAGGAATACAAAATTTTTTTGAGATTTCTTCCCCTTCAGGCAACAGCCAGCCCATAAATAGCTGATGTGGCACTTGGCACGTGTGAGGGAGCTATGGTGGAGGAAGGAACCAGTCAGTGATGGGTGGAAACCTCTGATAACCCCAATTAAAAGGTGGCCTGATTTATTTTTCGTAAGCACCATCATCAGCAAGCTGGTAACAATTTACCAGCTGTATCAGGAGCCATGCTAGAGTGAGTAGGTTTAATTAACACAGAGTGGTTTATCAGAAAGAAATGATTCAGCCCTGCAATTTCTCATTCATGTCTTCATGGAAGGGAAGGCACAAGCTCCAGCATCATTTCCTCTTCTTCCCATTGTTTGCGCAATTGGGCTCTGAGGGTGTCCTGGGCATTGCACTGCCTGGAACTGAGCTTGCTGCAACATCAGGGTGATAAATCCTTCTCTGCCCGAAATGAAAATGCTTTCAGGTTGTCAAGAGCCTTCACAATCACATTTGTGGTAGTGTCAGGGTATCCCAGAAGGGTTTTAGGCTGGGGGGAGTCACAGTTCAGGGTAAAATCTGTCTCACGTTTCACCTCTGTGGTGAGATGTGCTGTCAACATTTCTGTCACCCATGAGGTGGAGACCTACATGGACAACCTCAGCCAGGCTTGGTGGGATGGTGACTCCTTCAGGAGCACACAGCAAGGGAACAAATGTGTGGGGATGGTTTGGATAGGGCACTGGGTGTAATTTAAATCATGCTACTGAAGGCAGAAATCCCCCTGATTATAGGCTGGGAAAGGAGTACTGACATAATTTTCACATCCGAGAATGCTTGGGGTTGGAAGGAGCCTTGAAGAAAATCTAGTTCCTACCCTGCCATGGGTAAGGACAGCTTCCAATAGGCCAGGTTGCCCAGAGCCCCATCCAAGCTGGCCTTGGACACTTCCAGGGAGTGTCCACCTGCACTGTTCTGGTGTCATGTGGGTGATTTAAGCCCTACAAGCACATTTTGGGATGCGTGACCTGGGGGTGAGGTGCAAGTGTACCTCATCACCGTCCACAACTTCCTCATGAGGGGAAGAAGAGGGGCAGGCACTGATTTCTTCTCTGTGTGACAGGGACAGGACCTGAGGGAATGGCTGGGGTTGTGTCTGGGGAGGTTTAGGCTGGAGAGCAGGGAAAGGTTCTTCCCCCAGAGGGTGCTGGGCACTGCCCAGGCTCCCCAGGGAATGGGCACGGCCCCGAGGCTGCCAGAGCTCCAGGAGCGTTTGGGCAGCGCTGCCAGGGATGCCCAGGCTGGGGTTGTTGGGGGGTCTGGGCAGGGCCAGGAGTTGCTCTGGATGATCCCTGTGGGTACCTTCCAGCTCAGGACATTCTGTGATTCAATGAGGGCTCTTGCTACTGACCCCTCCCCATTTCACAACCCCAGGATAGCACCCAACACCTCTTCAACCACGATCAATTCTCCACCAGTCTGATTATTTTATTCCAAGGGCAAGCCTCACATCCCCCTGGCTTTGACACCAGCTGTAATCAGGTTTTGGGCTGAATGCAGCCCTCACAAGCCTTTCTAACAACAGTGTGTTGAGACCAGTGAAGTTTCTGCTCAAGAAAAGCCCCTCCAGCACAGAGCGGCTTTGGGAAATATTTTTCATGCCTGTGACAAGTCAGTTGGAATTTCCAATCTGCAGCTTCCCCACAGCTGCAGACACCCCTCTGAAATGGGTCTGTCTTGAGGTATTTATAACGTGTCTGTCACCAGGGGAGCCAAGCAGCACATGGAAAGGCAGCACCCAGGTTTGCAGCTGGTGCAGCTCGTCATCCTTTGTCTCTCTCCCAGGTTCCACACCCTGGAATTCTTCCCTCCAACAAAGAGCTTGTTCCAAACCTTTGCCCCTCCAAAAGTTCCCCTGTGGGAGCAGTGGGCAAGCCTGGTGCCTGCCTCCCTGCAGGGCAGCATCCCCTACACACAGTAAAGGATTTTAAAGCTTTGAGTTTTCTGTTCAAGAGTTGGGATGCCATGGTGAGCAGAGTATTTCTACCAGCTCTCCAGACTCTTTCCAGATTAATTTTCGGTGTGTGAATCTACTGATCATGCCAGGTGAACACTTTGAAAGGCTCACAGGCCAGTGCAGAGCATTGCCCTTGGTCCTACAAAGCCGTGAACTGCTTTCCCCTCTAATCTCCTTTCTGACCAATTCCAAAGGTACTTCAACCTGAACTAACTCTCTAACAGCCTGATCAGCCATTTCCTTTCCATTTTGTCTGCAGTTTTTATCCCTTCCTTGTGTTCTGCCCAGTATTTACTCGGAGGGGAGCAATCTTATCTGAAGGATGGAGTTTCTGCTCTTCAGAGTAAATATGCAGCCTGAACTGCTGGTAAATTACCTGTAAAGGAGCTGATAAAGGAAAATCACTCCCAAGCAGTTCTGGTCTGATCCAGATCTGAAGCCAAGGTAAAGACCTGGGACTCCAGAAAGCAGCTGAGGAATTTGACCATTTGTGCTGTTTAATTGGAATATATGTCTGGGCAAAGTCACCCAGGGCTTCCCAAACCAACCCCCCACCGGGTTTTGTACGTGCTTGCACGTCAAGTTTGACAGATTTGCAAAATATGTTTGGGAAAAAACCACTCCAAGGGGCATTTAGGTTACAAACATGAGAATACATGGACAAGAGGCATTCCTGGTCACTCAGCCCACCTGGAAAGGCTCAGCTACAGGGACTTGCTGAGCTCCGGTGCTGGGTGCAGCCTTTTGTGTGAGCTCTGAGCAGGGCTGAGTTTTCACACACTGGGGATGCTTTTCTCCACAGAAAATATTCACAAGGCAAATTGTCTCAGAGGCAGACAATCCAAAGGATGGAAACATGAGACAGAAATTGCTGGCATTCCCTTTTCTTTTTCCCTCCCCAAGCTTTCAAACGTGGAGCAAACAGACCTTCAGGGGTCTCAGCAGGAGCCTCTCTGGTGCTCCCTCCTAGCTCTGCCTCATTTGCTGAGCCCTGCCCTTACAGACACAGATTCCACCACTGATTTCCCATGTTTTCCCTAGAGAGCAGCCCCGTGGACTTGCAAGGTATCACCCACAAAGCAAACAATTGCTTCCACTCCTCTGGCCCTCCACAGCCCCCGTTCCGTGCTTGCCTTGCCCACACTGCTGCTCCACAGAGACTATCACAGACCATGGAAAATTCCAAAATTCGCCTTTTAGAATTCCTGCGTGCTCTGAGCGGGGGAAGGGGCTGGGTCTGCATCCAGATTAAGTTTAGATTTGGTTTGTGGCTCGAAGCTGACCTGGGACTAGAGTTCATGGTCATAATTGAGGGGTGGAAAACTCAGGGATTTGCCTGATGAGGGTTCTTAGTGAAACAGCTGCTATCATCAGATTTGGGGCACGTGGGAAGCAGAGCAGGACATGGAGTATCCCCTCAACATCCATTGATTCCCATGGGATGACCAGGAGACCTTGCATCGAGCCCTAAAAACAGTCTATGTGAGGCTTATGATTTTCTAATTCTTCTGCTGAACAGGATCCACTGAGTGGGTTTGATTGTGGGGAGCAAAACCCTGGATATTTAACAGTCATTGTGACTTTTTGCCTCTTTGTGATACCTAAACTATGCCCTGGCCTGGGATTTGTCCCAGTCTAGCTGGAGGAGAGTGACCTTCCACTGCTACACACTCAAAAGGAAGAGGAGGTCTTCAAAACTAGTGAGGGTGGCATCTCTCAGCTTAGAGAAAAAAACACTTTTTTGGCAAGAACAGCACAACCTGTCCCCAGGCCAGCAGGGTCAGATGAAATCTGCCTCAGGTCCTCCTGGCTGATGTGCTCCAGCCCTGCAAGAAACAAATCTGTTTGCTCTTTTTATCAGTGCAGCACACAGCACCAGTTTTCCATTCATGCCATTGTTAATCCAAAAGGGAAAGAAGCCAAACCTTTCACTTTTCCACTGTTGTTAAAGCTCAAGCATTTTATTTGGAGACTCTGAGAACATAATTGTTTAGAGTCTTAAGTAAGATCCCTGTGCTGCCAAAGATATCCATTCAGAAACCACGAATCAGCCCACTGAAGTTCTTAGGATTGGCATAAACATCATGAGACCTTAAACAAAACAAAACAAAACAAAAGAATTTTCTTTCTTTCTTTCTTTCTTTCTTTCTTTCTTTCTTTCTTTCTTTCTTTCTTTCTTTCTTTCTTTCTTTCTTTCTTTCTTTCTTTCTTTCTTTCTTTCTTTCTTTCTTTCTTTCTTTCTTTCTTTCTCTTTCTTTCTTTTTCTTTCTTTCCTTTCTCTTTTTCTCTTCCTCTCTTTCTCTCTTTCTTCCTCTTCCTTTCTTTTTCCCTCTCTTTTTTCTCCCTCTCTTTCTTTCTCTCTCTCTTTCTCTTTTTTTCTCTTTCTCTCTTTCTTCCTCTTTTCCTCTCTCTTGCTCTGCCTTCCTCCTCCTTCCCTCTCATTCTCCACCTCTCTCTCTTCCTCCGGGAATAATATTCTTAAGCTTTTCTCTGAGCCATTAAGAGTAGAAAAACTCGGTTTTCAGTGGAAACTGAGACTCAGCTATAACCACCTGACTCTGGGACATGAAGTTTTCAAAAAACCCCAAATACTGGTGAGAAGTTTAGTGCCATTACAAGAACCTGTCACACTTACCTGCCATAAGAGCTCCACATTACCAAGAGAACTAACAAAATTCAGCTGCAGGCCATTTATTTCATTTCTTTTTGATTCCTATCTGGTGACAGCAATTTCATGGCTACTTTCATTACTATTCATTGCCTATTTTAGGGTAAAACCTGCAGGCTGTGGCCAAACTCGGGATACTCATACACTGAGAAGCGGCCATTAAGTCTTAAAGGATGAGACAACAAAGGGAGGAAGAAATGAGAGCTTCTCTCTCCCTCCCCATCCCAGCACGAGGAGATGGAGTGGCTTTCCCACGCTGCCTCAGGAAGTCCGTGGCAGAGCCCAGAACTGAGCCCTGGTGCCGATTTCCAGGCAAGTTTGCTTGATTTGCAAACCCTTCCTACCAACCCAAAGCCAAAGACGTGAGATCAGCAACCTGAGGTGACCCAGCACCCACGAGCTGTGCCAGGCCACGCTCTGCCCTGTGCAGGGGTGCTCAGGATCACTGCTGGGACAGGGACAGGGCCCCTTTTGGGTGTCCCTGGGTGCTGAAAGGTGGGATCCTGCAGCACAGCCCCTGGTACGACTCCTGTGACCTGAGGGTGACTTCAGGACGTGTCCCAAAGCACAACCAGTGCTGATGTGATGTGAACTCAGTCACCCCCAACCTCCCCAGGGCTCCCTCTGAAACCATGGGCAGCTCTCAGGTGGCTCCTTTTGCTCCAAGAGGAAAGGAAACACGAAGGGCTTTGCTTACCGTAGCGTGAAGGGAACAAAGGAACAAAGTACTCTGCTCTTGAAAGTCAACGAAGTGCGGAGAAATATCCCAGAGCTGGCAGGAATATCACTTCATTAAATGAAAAAAAAAAAAAAATTGGCGCGCGAATCAACTTCCTGAATTTTAAGGAATTTGATTATCAGAACAGAGCTGCTTTCCATATACCTGGAAAACTATCTAATGGAAATAAACTTTATGACTGTCAATTGTGTATTATTAGGTAATGAACATAATGATTTTATGAAGGTTATTAGGAGCAATTGTATAAACTGTACCTCGGTCCAGGGATAGGTATTGCACGTTTTAATTTAAATTATTCTGGGGAAAAGAAAAAGAGGGAAGTAACCTAGTTTTCTGGATAAGGTGATTTAAGGTCACATCAGGAGATAGCAAGCAGTGCTGTCAGGTTCAGAGGTCTTGCCTCCAATGCATTGAAAATTAGATATCAGTGGAGTTTGGGATCAAAAGATTACGGAACCAAAACTCCTTTCAGGTGGGAGGTGAGAAGATGGGCAAGCACAAACAAGAGATGGGTTTGTTTTTGCAGTGAGGATGGGATGGGCCTCCCCAGGAGTAGGGAAGGGTCAGGCTGTAGGAAGGGGCTAGAATTAGGGTTTCTGCTGTTTCTTTCCTTGGAAGTGGATTTGATTTAAGGAAAAGTCATTGGCTCTGCAGGTTGTGCCTGCTGGTGATGAGCTGGGACTGAAGTCAGAGTGCCTGACACCAAACAAGCCCAGATGGCCCTGGGGGTTTGGGCCATGCAGAATTTGCCTTGAGCTGCAGCTGGCAGTGCCTGGGGACCTGGGGGACCTGGAGGGACCTGAGGGACCTGGGGGACCTGGAGGGACCTGGAGGGACCTGGGGGACCTGGGAGATGCCTCCCCCAGCACAGGGAGTGATGGGGACCAGGGTACAAGAGGGGTCCAGGGAGGGTTTGTATCTCGCTGGGTCAGAGAGGTTGTTCATTTGCCAATTCTGGCAGCAACCAGGGTCTGCTGGAAAAATATTCCTCTTCTGGATGCTTCTCATGGGCTGAAGCATTGTCCCTGTTACCTTGTGACCCAACAGGGTCCTGCCCCTGCCAGGGCACTCTGGGGGCTGTGCTGCTCCCTGTCAACACGATGGCTGTGGCTGGGCTGTGGCAGCCCCACAGCTCCCCCAGAGCCCCTCTCCTCACCACGAGCTGCTGCTGAAAGAAAAAGGAGCTTTGCTGTTTGTTTTGGATGGTGTTTGCACCCCTTTGTAGTTATTGCAGATCATACACGAAGGACAACCTTTGTCAGTTTTGTTCTGATCCCTGCTCAGATCCATTTCCAGGGCTGATGCCAGCCTGGCAAATGCAGGTGCCCTTTCCTTCCTGCTCTCCTTTCTCGTGGTTACACAAGTGAAATAAATTATTTACAGCAGATTTTGCCACTGCAGCATCGTTCAGTTCAGTGAAAGTGCTCCTGGTTTAAAGGCCAAATCCTGCTGCTCTGTGGATGTGTTCCCTGGACTCTGAGAGAAGCTACAATTATGTAATTTGGTTTTATGTGTAAATGGGCAGATACTTTAAAAGCCTCTTCAGTTCTCCCAAAAAGGCTCTGTAGGAGTTGGCAAAGGAGGGCAAAGCACCTTGTGTGCCCACGTTTCTGATCTGGGGTAGAATCCCAGAATCCCAGAATGGTTTGGGTTGGAAGGGACCTTACAGATCATCCTATTCCACCCCCAGCCATGGGCAGGGACACTTCCCATTAGACCAGGTTGTTCCAAGCCCCATATGGGGTTGAGGCACCTCCAGGTGCAGTCTGTGGGATTTGTGGGCATTTCAGACAAAGCTCCAGATATTTACAAGGGCCTGGAGTGCCAGGAGCCAGGGAATGGCTTCCCAGTGCCAGAGGGCAGGGCTGGATGGGATCTTGGGCAGGAATTGTTCCCTGGCAGGGTGGGCAGGCCCTGGCACAGGGTGCCCAGAGCAGCTGCGGCTGCCCCTGGATCCCTGGCAGTGCCCAAGGCCAGGTTGGACATTGGGGCTTGGAGCAGCCTGGGACAGTGGGAGGTGTCCCTGCCATGGCAGGGGTGGCACTGGAGGAGCTTTAAGATCCCTTCCAACCCAACCCATTCTGGGATTCCGTGAAAACCATCAAACCCTTGGGAACACCAGCTGCAAGAGAAAGCTGTGGCAGCTCTGCTTTGCAATGTTGGGGACCACAGACTTGCCACAGGTCTAAGCCCAGCATTTCTGAATTCTGCCTCAGGTTTTGAGGTGGAGAATGACCTCACTGTCACCAGTAACTTCCCCCATAAATTTAA
Organism: Monarcha castaneiventris obscurior; assembly: GCA_026261815.1. Lineage (NCBI taxonomy): Eukaryota > Metazoa > Chordata > Aves > Passeriformes > Monarchidae > Monarcha > Monarcha castaneiventris. The sequence continues at coordinate 47,014,055 of JAMPIT010000566.1, read as the reverse complement.
TATTCCTCTTTCAGGAGAAAATGGAACTTTGGGAGCTGGTCCTGCACCATGAAATCATCTGCCCACAGGAGCTGTGGGCCCTTGTCACCCCCTAATATACACACAGAGAGGAATGAGGATAATAAAAAACCCCAAAGTGCATCCTGAAAACCCTGAAAGCACTAAATCAACACACAACATTTCACAAGTAGCTTTTCCTCCAGGATAGGAAGGCCAAACCACATGCCCCATATGCTAATTATGTGATATAATATGGTCCTGGAGCCATATCCAGCTCCTGAGAAGATAAAAGCAGGATAGTAAGAATAATCCCCAAACTATGGATAGTAGAAGAGCCTAAACAGAACTGTTGACTAAACTCAGAGAGCCATTTCCATCAAGCTGAAGCAGGGATGGGTGAGATACACAGAGGGGTATTTCTGGGTTGGTGTTTTTGTTTGGTTGGGTTGTTTTCTTTTTCATCCAGAGAGGAATCAAATCTTTGGTCAACAGGAAAAGCTGAATGAGGGGGCTGTGGAGGGCACGGCTGAGAAGCAATTCACACACACAGACTCACAGCAAAACACACGGTCTTTGAAGCAGAGGTTAAAATAAAAGATCCCACGGGGTTTCTGACCTCCCTGAGGCTCGGTGCACCATGGGCACCAGCAGGAGAGAGGACTCAGGGATGGAAGCTTCCTGCTCCTCCAAGGCAACAGGATGAGAGTCCCAGCACGGCCCCAGGCATGCCCCGCACTGAGATAATGTCACTGCTGCAGCCCCTGAGCCCTCCCACTTCCTCCAGAGGATAAACACCTCTGCTTCCTCTTGATTCTCCCAACAGATATTTGGCAATGGAGCTTCTCAATTTCCTCAGGAGAGATGAAGAAAAGTCTAGGTTCTTCCCAGTTGCGCAAATCCCCCCCCACCCCCGATTATAACCTTGGCATACAGCAAGAAATGATTTCCTCTTTCATCAGTGAAACCTTTGCACAAGCCTCCCCTGGCTCCTCAGCGGGCAGGAAAGACACAGGAGAGGGCACAGCATGCTCTGGGTCCGTGCAGCCTTATCAGTAACTAAATATAAGCAGCAGGAGGATATTTCCTGGCATTTACGCCATTCGCGCTCCCGGTGACTCCACAGCAATTTGTTGCAGCCCACCACCTCTGCCCTCTTCTCCAAAAAAGGGCTGGACACAGAGTAATTTCCAAGGCCTTTGCCACACCAAACCTGGAGCAGGATGCCAGTAAAGCCTGCCCAGTAAAGGCCAGTGTGACTGTGTTTTTTGGAAGGCTGGCGAGGCAGTCTGCTGGGAGGAATCACCATAAATCACCTGCATCTCTCTCCCTTCACCTCAGCAGTGCTTGTGCAAGGAAATCATCCAGCATCCCATTTCCCTCTTTTTCTGGGCAGGGAGGGACATTTCAGCCCTCTAAGGTGCTCTGTTTTCCACCCCTGGTGCAGGACTCGTGCTGAGGGATGTGACTCTGCTGCGACAGCGGTGCTGCCGGCCCAGGCACCTGCGCTTCTCTTGCAGGCCCCGCTGCACCTCGCTGAGGGAGAGAAGGACTTCAGCAACAGCGAGGACAGGATGCTGTGCAGTTTTTAGCCTTTTGTGTATTGAATCCCTGCTCTGCACAATGGCATGTTTGGGAGCTCGCAGTCCCTGAGGAGGAAAACACACCGGAGGAAGCATTTCCTGCTGCGGGCAGTTGACAGCTGGCGTTGGGGAAGGGCGTCCCGAGTGATGGAGAGGAGGCTATTTTGGGGTGGTTTTGGTGACATTATTTCACTCCTCTTGTCAACAGAGCTGGTGGTTGCCATAACACAAGTGCAGTTGATGCCTTCTCCAGCCACCCAGAAACAGAGACTAGATAAGAGTAAGGGAATAAAGGTCGGTGTTTATTTGAAAGGCCTTCAAGGCACACCCTGGGGGAGCCAGAGGCTGCCTCCAAAAATGGACCCCAAGATGGACCCCAGGTCACGAGTTCTTCACACCTTTATAGGTTTGGTTCATTTGCATATCAGGGTTAATTCTCCAATTAAGGCCCCAGTTTAATGATGTAATTCCCCTCAGCTTGCTCCCCCCTTAGAGGCTTTGGTTTACACATTTTGGGCCTAGAAGAGCTTGGCTGTCCTTGAAGGCAAAGCCTGGAGAGGCTTTGTTATGTCTGCCCAGCACGAAAGAGCAGAAATTACAGGCTGCAAGGAACTTCAGAGTTACACTCTAAGCAGTACAGAACCTGAAAAATATAAAAGTTAAAACCTAAGGCATCACAGTGACAGATCAAAGGGGGAAGGGGCAGCAGGGAAGGGCCTCAGGTCGGTGTGTGTGTGTTCCAGGCAAGCACAGGTATCTCCACTCCACTCCTGTCATCCTCAGGTTGGGCTCTCCCTCACCTGCCAGTCGTGTTTTCTGAGCAAGGATGGAGGTGCCAGAAATCCTCCTGTACAGAATGCCATGCATGGATTATGTCTCTGAAGAGCTTGCGGGGGGTCACAATGACAATGCAGAAGAGTGTGGGGTGAATTTAAGCCACTTATGCAACCCTGGAAGTGTCCAAGGCCAGGCTGGATAAGGCCTTGAGCAACCTGATTTAGTGGGAGGTGTCCCTGCCCACAGCAGGGGAGGCTGGGACTGGGTGATCTCTGAGATCCCTTCCCTTCCTTAACATTCTGGAATTCTATTTCTGTGGTTCACCCAGCTCTCAGCAGGAAAGAGATTTCATGGGCCTTATTTTCTGCATGAGACAAGGACAAGTGGGAACATACAGGTCAGGATTAGGGCGATTCTGGGGAAGTCCTGAAAAAAACAGGACCTTTCAAGTTGGTAATGGGAGTATGAGAGGGAAAAACTGAGGAGTGGGCAAAGAAACTCATCTGCTGAGCTCTGAGGGGAACAGAATTGCAGCAGCCAGAGTTGGGGGAGCTGGTCAGCGGGGAAAGCTGAGAGATGTGAAAAGTAATAATAATTTCTATTAACTGGCAACAAAATGTTTTATGAGCAAACCAAGATTGTACATCGAGCACAATCACATGTTTCTAGCCAGTAACTGCCTCCACAAAACCCATGGCACAGCTTAGCCTGGCAGTAACATCACTTATTTTTGGGAGAAGGAATTTAAAATAAAGGTGATATAAATATTGAAAAAAAAAAAATTCACTTTGGACAGTCATACCTTCCATGAGTGGAAGTGCCTGAAACAATTTCTAACAAAAGGGTATAACTAAGAAAAATACCTATTTTAATTGACCAAATATTTTGTTGAATTCTATCAAAATCATTGAACTACTACAACCAGAAAGGGCTGAGAAGACAAAATGTTAACCAACAAAATATTTAACTTCAAGAGTCTCAAACAAAAATATTTGGTTTTCCACTTTGAATGTGAGGGTAGTTTTCCAAAATAAATCTTTGTATAAATATATCTTCCAGATTAAGGCAGGTGGGCGAGTGTTTGCCTCTGAAGTCATTTATTTGCAGTTTGGGGCAGCTTTACTGGAGATGCAAAAGGACATTGCTCAAAAGGGCTCCAGCTCCAACCCCCTGGCATGTCACACACTACATTTTCCAGGACAGCTGCACAATCCTCTTTTGTCCATCCATCCCCTGGCATCGTGACTGTCATCACTTCTCGTGGCTTCAGCTGACAAAAGGAACTTTACAAACACAGATGGGCTTGTCCTTTGTGCTGCTGCTGGTCTCATCCATGGCCACCCCAGCATGTCCCTTGTGTCCCCATCCCTGGAGGTGTCCCAGGAAAGCCTGGATGTGGCACTCAGTGCTCTGGGCTGGGGATGGGTCACAGGTTGGACTTGATGACCTTGGAGGTCTTTTCCAGCCTCAGTGATTCTGGGATTCTGGGATTCTGTCAGCCCATGGCCACGTATATCCTTTCCCCGTAGCGCTGTTAAAGTGAGACTGGTTGCCTTTACTCCTTTTCTTGGTAACACTTCCTTTATTATTAAAAGAAATTGAAAATAATAGGCAGCAAGCTGAATGTTTACCTAATTATTGGTCAGGAGTTGGCTCCCGTGGAAATGTTGGCTGAAGGCACTGCTGTACAACGCAGGCCCTTCCAGGAGAGTGCCAGAAAACCCAGGGGCAGGTGGCAGTTCTTGAACAATGGTTAATTAGACCTTTTAGGCAAATATTTGCTCATGTGTCCAGACAATAATGTCTTGTGGAAACGTGTTTGCACAATGTCCTTGACAAAGGCTCCTCTATTAACCTGCACACAATCAGCTGCAGCTCTGGAACAGTGCTTTAACACATGAACTCCTCAGTTCACAACAAAATGTCACAGATCCGACCCTGAACAAAATAATCAGCCCAGGTTGCCTTCATAAGTGGAAGAAAAAAAAGCCTCTTCAAGAGGATTTACTTTTAACCTATAAAAGCATCCAGCATGTGCTGGGATCTGTGACTCAGTTCCCATCATTTCATGTGCTTCCAGTATAGCCTTGGCCAGGTCGCTCATGAATGGAGTTTCCAGAGCCTCTGCAGGGTACCTACGTTGTGCTGTGCCACCACAGAGGGATTTTTGGGTGGTCTGTGGGGTATTACAGAATATTCCCTTATGATTAGTGCTCACAGGACTAAGCAAATAATATTTTAGCCTAACAGTGCCCAGATTTGGAGTGTAGACTGCTCAGGAGGGTCTCTGGACTAGAGCTAGGCAAAGCCAAGCTGACTTTTCTGTACTCCTCTGGATTTGGGGGCACACAAAATGAACAGTCTCTAATAGGGGGGAGAGCCAGAAGCATTTGGGAATCGTTAGCTTAGCCCTTTGGGTTACAAATAATCCCTCAGGAGCTGCTGCTCTTCGTGAACTCCCTAATTTGAAGCAGCGTTTTCTGAATGTTTTGGCTGAAAGCGTTCCAGCCTCAGCTTTGCACACCACATGTTCACCTCATCCCGATGGTGATTCAGTATCCACGAGGTGTGTGAGTCACCTCGGGGATGTGGGATTGTTTCTTATTCCCTGACTGACGTGTGGGCACTTTTACAGGGCAGAACACAACATTTGTGATAGACGGTAAACAAATAAGGGAGCGAAACAGCAACAAACACAGTAGTGGCTGAACTTTGGCAGGAACACACGTTTGGGCTAAAACTGATGAAAGTGACAGAATTCCTGTAGGTTTTTTTTTTCAGGATATTCATGAAAAAGTGTGAACCTGTTCCCTTAGCTCATTGCAGGAATAACTGGTTGGAATGGTGAGGTTTGTGTTATTGAAGGAGGTCGGGCAAGGTAAGCAACGGGGCCCTGCTGACCTCAAAGCTGAATCCAGGAGTCACAGCAAAGTCAGCTTGCCTTGTTTGTTCCTAAAAGATATTCCTGACTCAATTGTTTGGGCTTTGTCCCTCTTGATGGATGATACAAAAAAAATCACAAATTCCCACTGCAGCGATCCTGATGGTGAAATCACACTCACAACCATTTTGTTGTGATCATTATCTTCTCCCTCTTTCCCTCCCCCAGGGTTATTACTTTCCTGTATTTTATCAAAGCTTGTTTTTCCATAGGCTTTAAAAGCTCAAGCTTTGAAAAACTCCTTCATGAGCTAAGAGAAACTTTGTTCTTCTGGGAAGGTAAGCTCAGGTTTACACTGTGGGCACCACAGAAGGAGACATTTAAGGAACAGCAGTTAGGATGGATTCAGTTCTTATAATGCATCATTTTTTCTTTCTTTTCAGTTCTTCATGAGTTATGAAGCAAAGCCTGGACTGGAGGCACATTTGGCTCTCCTGTGATGCCCCAGTTTTGACCACTAATCCATATAATTGAAGAGGATCGAAGCAGATGAGTATCAAACACCAGGGCTGGTTTAAGTTGCACTCAGAATATTTTTTGGGGTTGTGGGAGAGTGACCAAAACTGCTGAAGTGGCCCAAAAACTGGAGTCAGGAGTGGTACAGGCTGGTAGGATTTCATGTGTCTAATCCATGATGGCATGAAGGAAATCTTCCCAGGAATTATTGTTCTGCCCCCCAATCTGCTGCTGGCACATGATGAAAAAAAATCATCTCTTCAGAAGAGGAAGAAGTCATGCTTTGAACAACCACAGTCCATGGCTTATCACAGAATCCCAGGATTTAGGTTGGAAAATCCCTCCCAGCCCATGGAGGCCCAGCTGTGCCTGATGCCCACCTTGTCCCCAGCCCAGAGCTCTGAGTGCCACGTCCAGGCCTTCCTGGGACACCTCCAGGGATGGGCACTCCAAACCTCCCTGGGCAGCTCTTTCCAAGGCCTGACCTCCCTTTCCATGGGGAAATTGCTCCTGGTGTCCAACCTGAGCCTCCCCTGGTGTTCCTTGCCCTGTCCCTTTTTCCCTGGGAGCAGAGCAGGACCCCCACCCGACCCTCCTGTCAGAAAGCAAAAAGATCTTTCCTAAGCCTCCTTTTCTCCAGGATGAGCCCCTTTCCCAGCTCCCCCAGCCACTCCCTACAGGATTTATTCTCTAGACCCACCCCCAGCTCCGTTGTCCTTCTCTGGACCCACCCCAACACCTCAATATCTTTCTTGAATTGACATCCCCCAGCCCTCGAGGTGGGACAGTCACTTCCAGCTCCTGCTGGCCACACTGCTTTTGATGCAGATTTCTGAAGAAGCAGCTGAAACAGATCCCAAAAAAACCCCTAAGATTTCTGAAGCTAAAACAGATCCTCCCTTAATTACCTCTCCCCAGAAGACTCATTTCACGCCGCGCTGACAAGACACGGGGCACGCACAAAGGCAAAAAAACATCCGTCCCCCTGGGCCAGAAGCTGCTTCCAGTTACACCCAAGAAACCACATGAAAGGCTCCTGCCAGCGAGGTGCCAAGGCATCCTTGGAGCACCACGACATCAGCGAGCGTGGCAGGCACCCACAGCTCCCCGTGGGCACTTGGCACTTGCCAGATGGAGCTCCAATGCCCTGGCATGGCAACAGAGGTGGAATTCTGCTCCCATGGCTCAGAGACTGCCAGAAAACAGCCCCCACAGCCGGGCCAGACTCAACCCAGGGCCTGTTTTGGCACTGGAGGTTGGCTCCTGTCCTCTGGGGATGATTAATTTTGGTGATTATCTCCGCTCTTTCTGCAGTTTCTGGGCAGCGATGCTGTTAATGGAAGCGGAGGAGTGGAACTGGGCTGGGACCGGGCTGGCAAAGGCAGCTGAGCACCTCTGTGAGCCCTGACCCGAGACCACACGGCTCCTTCAGAGCCCGGCGCCTCTGGAGAGGAGGCTGACAAACATGCTTCATCCTGCCAAACCCCAGGACGGCCCTGGAATGTGCTTCCAGCAGGATCTCCGGCGAAGAGGGATCGCGCTAACCCATCGCTCCATCTAGTGCCAGCACCTCTCACAGCACCCTGTGCCCCCGGCTCCAAAACATCCCAAACAGATGCTCCTTCTGCCGTCAGGGGCTGCTTTGGAAAGCGTTTTGTTGTTGTTGCTCGTTGGAGGTTTTTTGGGGTTGGTTTTGTTTTGTCTGGGGCCTCCTGAGTTTATAAAAGGAAGCAAAGCCTTGCCCTAAGGAAGGGATGTGGGTGAATCCAGCTCTCCAGGAGGGCTTTGGATGAATCCTGCCCTCTGGAAGAGACATGGGTGAATCCTGCCCTCCAGAAGGGGTGAATCCAGCCCCCCAGAAGGGCTATGGCTGAATCCTGCCCTCCAGAACATCCTGGGTGAATCCAGCCCTCCAGAATGGCCATGGATGAATCCAGCCCTCCAGAATTTCCATAGGTGAATCCAGCCTTCCAGAATGTCCTGGGTGAATCCAGCCCTCCAGAAGGGCCATGAGTAAATCCAGCCCTCCAGGATTTCCATAGGCAAATCCAGCCCTCCAGAAGGGCCATGGATGAATCTTGCCCTCTGGAATATTCATGGATGAATCCACCTCTCCAGAATGTCCTGGGTGAATCCAGCCCTCCAGAAGGGCCATGGATGAATCTTGCCCTCAGGAATATTCATGGATGAATCCATCTCTCCAGAATGTCCCCGGTGAATCCAGCCCTTCAGAATGTCCATGGGTGACTCCAGAACATCCATGAGTGAATCCAGCCCTCCAGGAGGGCTACAAGTGAATCCACCCTGCAGCAGTCCTCTCCCCCACTTCACTGTTTAATTAGCAGTTGTGCTGCAGTGGTGAATGGTAATTTGTAAACCACCTGAAGACACAAGCAGCAAAAATGGACTGTGCAGCTCAGCAAATGCAATGAGTGGAATGTCCAGATCACTGTTAAAATAGGAAAATGGACAGGGACAGTGACGTGCTGGACAGGCACCTCCAAGCTCAGGTGCTTGGAAGAGCCCCTGCACTTCAAGAACATCACCTTCCCCGGGTCTGCCATGAGGGCTTTTCACCTCAGGGCTCAGTAGAGTCTTCAGCTGCCTCTCACACTCGAGTTTTTAATCACTCTTTAGTGCTGGTAGCACACAGAGCAGAAAAAAATCCTTCCTGGCTGCATGCTAAACTTGGGTCCCTCAAAAAATCAGAAGCACGTTGGAATCAGGCACCTATCTTTCAGGAGACAGTAACTTCTGCAAAGAGAAAGAACAAAAGGTGCCACTGCTGAAGCTGCTGTTGCTAATGAGCATGATTTTGGGGCTGTTGTAGGATTCAGTGGTCCTTGGATGTTGCTGAGTTGCCCAGGCAGGGGAGTTACTTGGACAAGGTGCTCCCTGTGTTATTAAATGCACTTTCAGCCATGGAATTCTGCTGTCTTTGGAAACCGTCTGCACACTTTAACTTCTTTTCATTTATAGAGCTGTGATCCTATCATTTTCTTTAATGAAAAGAAAACTTCCAACTCTTCAGGTGATAGCTCCATTAGAGATGTTAATGAATACAAAAAGTCCATTATCTTGGAATGGGGATTGTTTTTCAGGGGAAAAAATGATTGCTTCACTGACAGATAAAAAGCTTTCTTCAATGGGTTATAGAAATTGCAAGGAAAAATAATCTCACCAAAAGTTACTTTCATTAGTTTTATCCTTTTAATCATGGAAATATTTCTATAATTATCGTTATGTAGAAACATTCACATTAAAAAAACCCCTTAAAACGTGGTCTAAATTACCAGGCAGACTCTCTATTCATAAATTTATGGGCTTTGTTGCTCAAATGAAAAAATAATTAACTTCTGAGTAAAAACCCTAATGATGTCAATTTTGCTACGGCAGATAATGTCAGCGTGCAAGAAGATTAATCCCAATATTGCATATTTGTTTTTCTCATTGCTTCGGAAATAAAACACAGGATGTAAAGGGAGGGAGAGGGGGAGGAATATTTTCATCCTAGGAAAAGTCATCCCCTCCTGCTGCACGCTCCGAGCAGGTGATAACTCCATTTTCCCTCTGCTGTTGTTGCCCATCACCTCGAGTCCGAGTAGGGTCTGCCCAGGGCAGGATGCTCCAGAGGGTTATGGAAGTGAGGGATGGACACTGCCCTGGAGGGAGCTGGTGGAATTTCGCACAAATCTGGACATATCCAGGGCGCCGAGCGGTTCAGTTTCGGTGAATCCTAGTGCCATCTTTTGGGAGAAACGGGAATATGCCTTGAGCAGCCAATGTGACCTGACACGTCCGAGGAGAGGGAGCTCTGGCTCTGGGGAGTCCCTGGGGTGAACACATCGCCCCCCACACCGCAGGGACCCCCGAGGGGACAGGAAAAGGGCAGGGTTTTTGTTGTTGTACCCGCAGTGACTGCAGCAGCATCATAAAACCAACCCAGAGCACCGACTGCAGCATTTCCAGCCCTTGCTGCCTTCATGTCCCTCTTTCAGGCTCCTCTGCCTCTCCTTCAGCTGTCCTGGGGGACCAGGCTCAGCACCACAGCCTGCTCCAGGCACAGCCCCAACATTCCAACAGAAACTTCAGGGAGCATCCTAAAATGTCCTGTGCCTCCAACTCTCCCTGGCCACAGCCCTGTAGGAGGAAAGAGGTGAGGGGAGAGAGTTTGGATAAGATCTGTGCTGCAAAACGTGGCCCCCAAAACACCTCTACAAACCATTTGGTAAAAAACCCTGCAGAGTTCTGGTGTGGGGACAATGAGAAGTTTGGGGAGACTTTACCTGGGAGCACCGGGGGCATGGACACTCCTCACGTGTGTGAAGTGTTTTCCAGACCCTTCCCCTGGTCCATTCCCTTCTCTGGACAAGCTCCAGCCCCTCAATGTCCTTTTGGAAGTGAGGGGTCCAAAACCAGACACAGCTCTCAAGGTGTGGCCTCAGCAGTGCCCAGCACAGAGGGACAATCTCTGCCCTGTCCTGCTGGCCACATTATTCCTGATCCAGGCCAAGATGCCACTGGCCTCCTTGGCCACCTGGGCACACGCTGGCTCCCATCCAGCCAGCTCTCAGCCCACCTTCACATACCACTCCTGTGCTTTTTAAAATTACATTTTACGTTTTATTTGCTGAAGAGGAAAACTGGTGCCTTGCACAGCCACAGCTCCATGAGCAATAGGGATTGATCCATCAGGAGTTGACTGATCCCATCAACAGGATGAGAGGACAGGGTCTCAAGCTGCACCAGGAAAGTTTAGGTTGGACATTAGGAGCCTGTCTAAATTCAAGAAGAATTTGGACAATGCTCTCAGGCACAGGGTGGGATTCCTGGGATGTCCTGTGCAGGGCCAGGATGATCCCTGCCAACTCAGCCTGTTCTATGATTTTTTATGGTGGCATTTTCCCCCAACCCCATGGCTGCCTTTGCTGAAGGGAGGCTCACCCCAGTTCTGGGCTGTCAGCTTCAAGCCCTTCCAAAGGAACGTGACTTTCTTAAATGACAAAGCACCAGAGAGGGATTTCTGGAATGTCTCAGGAACAAAAATCCCATCAGTCTATCAGATTTGAGAGCCTAAGTTGCTTTTGGTCTTTTGGAAATCTTATCATCAGTCAGCTCACATTCACTTCACTACATTTTGCCAGGTATTCTGACTAAATACAGCTGCTTTACTTCTTCCAATTTCTCTCCTTTTACACTGTGCCAAAGTAGGGGGGAAAAGGACATGGTAAAATCAATGACTCTCTGTAACATAAATCTGCCCCTGTGCCCCTGTGCTCAGGTGAGAGCCCACGTGCAGAGCTGCCCCAGCCCTGGGGCCCAGCACAGGGAGGAGCTGGAGCTGCTGGAGAGAGGCCAGAGGAGGCAGCAGGATGAGCAGAGGGATGGAGCAGCTCTGCTGGGAGGAAAGGCTGCGAGAGCTGGGATTGTTCAGCCTGGAGAGGAGAAGCTTTGGGGTGAGCTCAGTGTGGCCTTGCAGGGCCTGAAGGAGCTGCAGGAAACCTGGAGAGAGACAATTGCCAAGGGCTGGAGGGCCAGGAGCCAGGGAATGGCTTCCCAGTGCCAGAGGGCAGGGCTGGATGGGATCTTGGGCAGGAATTGTTCCCTGGGAGGGTGGGCAGGCCCTGGCACAGGGTGCCCAGAGCAGCTGGGGCTGCCCCTGGATCCCTGGCAGTGCCCAAGGCCAGGCTGGACATTGGGGCTTGGAGCAGCCTGGGACAGTGGGAGGTGTCCCTGCCATGGCAGGGGTGGAACAAAATGAACTTTCAGGTCCCTTCCAACCCAAACCATTCAGTGATTCTATTCTGAGTAAAGCCCACCAGACATTTTTGAGAAATAGGTGACTGAGTCACAAACCAAACACCTCAGCTTTTGTCCAAAGCAGGGAAATAGAAACCCAGCAGTAACTGGGAGCACCAACCATGTCTCAGCTCCAGAGCTGTTCAGAAGTGACAGTGGAACATCAAAAGTATCAAAGTAGTGACTGGTTTCCCACCTCAAAGCCTGCTGTGCTAAAACCTTCTTCTGTGATCTGCACTGAGTAGGAAAAGGAGAGAATATTGGATTTGGCACAGAGCAGGAGACACACGCAGTATGAATGAAACTTTGCTGGTTTTTGGTGTACAATTAAAGTAACAAGAGTGAACAAAGCCACTTGCAGAGTGCTAAGCCAGCACTTTGTACAGCTCACGACAAAACAACAGAGATGTATGGTCTGATGCTTTCATACAGTCTGCAGTGACTGATTACATACTCCCCATTTAGCATGGCAATACATTTAATTGTTGAGGTAAGTGGTTAAAGAAATGAAAAACGCCCGTTAGCTCATTTTGCACAGCACTCGTCAGCGGCTGGAGCTGGATATTACATTCCCAGTGCAAATTACCAGCATTGGCAGGGCTATTTTACAGCTGTTCCGTCTGCAGCCTGCATTGTAATGAAGTCGTGACATGAAATGTTTGTGGAAATTGTAATGAAATGTTAGCTGAAAATATATTAAAGTGGTTAAGTGTAGAAAGAGAAATGAAGTACAACATTTACCCGCTCAGGCTGCTGCTTCAGCCCAGATGTGCTGACCTGCCTCCTCCTACCCAACAGCACATCACAGCTGCTCTGCAGCCCATCCTTTGGGCTCAGTTTTTTAACTAAACCTGACCTTACTTATTTTTTAAGCTTCCTTTTTTGTTCTCCTGAACCTCTAAATTTCCCTCAGGCTCATGGTCTTCTTTTCTTCCACTTTCATCTCTCTTTCTGCAAACCTCTTGACATCCAGTTGCTGTTTCCTTCCCCACATCCCTCAGATCCATCTCACTTTCCACTGTTAGACAGGAAAATGAGCTGTTTGGGTTTCCCTGGCCATTGGAGCCTCCCTGGCATCCCCTGTCCTGTGGAATTCCCCTTTTTCTGAGGGCAAGGGAGGCTGAGCTAAGTCAACCTCTTTGGTTGCTGCCCTCATGTTTTTGACCCATGTTTTGATGCTCTGTTGGCTCCCTGTTTGCTGACAGCTCAGAGCTGACCTCGTGTCACCATCATCAAATCAGGTCCAGCAGCAGCAAGGAACCCCTGCAAGGATGTCTTAAATTCCACTTCCATCCCCTTCCATGAATTGTTAATAAGGTGTCAGTGTCCTGGCACTTTGCTACCTCTCTGACAGCACTTCAGAACCCTTTTTCTTCTTTTTTACACCTCCATTTTTGCCTCTTTCTCGTATTTTTCCTTCCCCTTCCCAAACCCTGCTGATAAAAGCTCTTTCATTTCCCTGCATCCTTGGCTGTATGTCCCCTCTCCTTTCACCTCCTGCACTTTAATCTTCCAGGAACAGCCAAGGTAATTTTCACACCTGTTTTGAGAATCAAACCCTCCTCCAAGGGCTGTGTGCCACTTGCTGGAGTCCTAATTGTCTGTCTTTTCATTGGAAACCTGTGGTGGGAGGTTTACAACTTGCTTACAGACATACAGAGGCACTTGGAATTTTTCCATATTTGTAACCAGCAGCCATTCAGACACTCCAGCCCCTTGGGGAGCCAGGCTATGAGCTGTGTCTCTGTGCCAGGATATGAGCCCATCACAATGTCCAAGGACCTTCCACATATTTCCTGGATTTCTCCTCAGTGTATGCTGGAAGAATTAAAAAAAAATTCCATCCCCCCTTCTTTGAAGAAAGAGCTGGAGTGGAAAATGTTCAGCCTAGACTTGGTAGAAAATACAGAATTTTCCAGCATTTATTAGCCTTGTGTATTTAAAGATAGGAGCACTTCAAAGCAGCATCTGTTAGTCATGATCTGTATTTACCCTCTGCAGCACAATGGGATCCGACTCACGGCTGGCTCATCCCAATGCCATTCCCATCCTAGCAAACTCAAGTGTGTGGATGTACCAGAGCAGTTTCTGGGAACCAGACAGCATGAGGGGATTTTTCAACCATAAAACAAATGAGTGTTTTGATTTCTCCCCCCCTTTTTTTCCGCTTCCCATTGTATTTTGAGTACACTAATGCAGGTGAACATACCCCTCTCCAATCCACAGGGGAAAAGGGACATTATTTCTAAAACTGACCATTCCAAGTGCCCAGTGTGGCTGCAGAAATGCTGGAGAGCTTCACAAGCCCTCCAGCTCATGAGGGTGAAGAAAAGTGGTCTTTGAAGCCCTCTCTGATTGCTGCAGTCCTGTGCCCATGTGTCAGGTGGCCGAGGGATCTCCACAGCTGTTTTGTGACACAAACTGGGAGTTTTGCAAAAATATATTAATGAATTGAGTAAAAGACGTGCCTAAAACCTAAATCTGGCCTTTCACATTCTCTTAGAACTGCTTGAAAGCCTAAAAGTGACATGGCAATAATTTAGTCCAAGCACTTGTGCCTGTTTCAGAACCCTGTATCCAATCTGGCATCTGGATATGGAATTTGGGGACATGGTTTTGGGGTGATGCTGGCGGTGCTGGGGTGTCAGTGGGACTGGATGATCTTGAAGGTCTCTTCCAGCCTTGATGATCCTGCAATCCTGTGATTTTCAGCAGGGCAGATTTAAAGTTTTCTGTGGAGAAAAATGCCACCTTCAGCACAAAGAAAATTGGAAATCTAGAGGTACTTTTTTGGGGCAGGATGAGCTGGTGGAGCCAAGTGCAGCAAGTTCACTCCAAGAGTTCGGAAAAACCTTCCCAGGGGTCTGCTGGTGGAGACACCTGAGGAAAGGAGGCTTTTTCAGCTCATGAGAAGGAAATTCCAAAGAAAAAAGGACATGGAAATCCATCTTTTAGCTGCTCAAGCTGCTCACCTTTCAGCCAGGTGGGATTACAAGTGCATCAGCTGCTTGATTGGGAAAAACATACTCCAGAGGGATGGTGGGGCAGTCAGAAAAGTCAGAAAAGTCCTAGATGGGAATGGTTTAGACAGGAGGAGACATCAAGCCTCGCAATGTGCAGAGATGGCGGGTGGAAAAAGGAAAAGAAAAAAAGAAAAAGAAGCAGGGCCCATTAACAATTGTCAGAGAAGAAGAGGGATAGGTTTGTGAAGTGGAATATGTCGAAGCTTGGCAAACCCCCAGTCAAAGGGAGCCTGATAACAAAGCACAAATATTTGGAAAGCTGCAAACACTGAGGAACTCTGGAGGGTGATGCATGGGGAGTGCAGTCAGATGGAACTGCAAAATACGAAAATGGCAGGAAAACACAAAAAAACCCCAACCCCTCTTTGACAATGAGATGTGTTGGGCTCTGTGTTACGGGATTGGGTGGAAATACCCTGGAATTGAGACCTTTCCAAAGGAGAAGGTTAAGGAAACATCAGTGAATGAACAGAAGAAAATAGTTCTGTTACAGTGAGGGGGATGGATGGGGTTTCCCAAGCAGAATTCCTCACTGCTTCCAGGACTGGGCACAGAAAATTATTCTGCCCTGATGTTTTTATAAAATGTATGTGGACCAATATTTTGGCACACAACCCCAAAATTTTCTGAACCTGGTTTTGAGAAGTCCTCAGTTCAGTGATTTAAAAGGACAGCTCAGGGCAATTCCTGGCCTAAGAACCCTGGGTGTTTTATTAGTTTTCTTGAAAATATGTGCCCTTTAAAAAAAATGCTGGGAAGGGAGCTGACAAGAAAGATGGGAGAGGGACATTTTACAAGAGCCTGCAGTTCCAGGACAAGGAGGAATGGCTTCCCAGTGGCAGAGGGCAGGGCTGGATGGGATCTTGGGCAGGAATTGTTCCCTGGGAGGGTGGGCAGGCCCTGGCACAGGGTGCCCAGAGCAGCTGGGGCTGCCCCTGGATCCCTGGCAGTGCCCAAGGCCAGGTTGGACATTGGGGCTTGGAGCAGCCTGGGCCAGTGGAAGGTGTCCCTGTTGGAACCTTTATTTCCCTTCCAACCCAAACCATTCTGTTACGCTATGAAATTAAATTTTGAAATGATTTCCCACATTCCGGTTGGCCCAATATCCTCATTAACCAGCTCAAAATATCCTCATTAACCCTTCTTCAAGCATAGCTCATGCTGGGTCATGCTCTGATGCCCTTCCTGCTGCCAGTGCCTCCAAGGAGAGGTCACAGCACCCAGGGGACAGCAGCAGAGCCAGGACACCTTGGAGGATGCAGGCAGGATTTGCTCTAAGATATCCAAGTGCTCCCACCACTGCCCAGAGAGGGAATGAAGAATTTGTGTTGCATCAGGAGGTAAAATCCAGTCAGGAATTAACTGAGCCCTGTGGATGGATGAGGGGCCCTTCTGACTAACCAGCAGTTTAGGGCACCAGAGACTATTCCCTTGATGTGACCAAAACTTGAGATCACGGGCTCACCAATCATATAATACAGGTAAAGTGGGTGGCTTTTTTACCCTTAATACATCTGTAATTAGAAATTAATTTTAAAATTATATCTTATCTGGGGCAAGAAGTAGTCTGAGACAGAAAAATTTGCAGAGGAAAAGTCGAAATCCCCGGTGATCCCTGTGTTTCTGTGGGCAGCTGGAAAGGCTTGTGGAATTTGAGGTACCAAACATGCACTCTTCAGAACGTGGGTAAGGTTTGCAGCTTGGCTGACAATTGACTTTAAAAGAAAGCTTAAATAAAGAGCCAAAGTTAATTAATATTACTGATTTGTGCAAATGTGGGCTCATCAGGGCTGTGTTGTCCAGGTGCTAAATAGCAAAGGGAAGGTCCAGCCAAGGTCTTGGGATTTGTCTGTGCCTCTTTATGAACATCCCTCATGGTTTGGACACGGAGTTCCTCAGCTCTGGCTGATCTGGGCTCAACCCTTGTCATGGTCACAGGGAGACCCTACAAATAATCCCAATGCAGCAGTAGTAGGGTCTCTCCATCCTTCACCCCCCTCTTGCAAAATCTGTGTTTTCCAAGGCTCCTGGAAGGCAGGGAAGGGAGGTGTGGCTCTACAATGGGTGACCACGGCTCACCAGGGACCCTCCTGTGGCCAACTTGAGGATTTTGCTCTTCACACGAGGGGGCCCCATCAGGAGTCCTGTGGCTCCACCCCTGTCCCAGGATGAGGACCCCAATGCCAGGATGTTGTTCCCATCACACAGGACAGCAGCCAGGCAGCACAATCTGGAAATCCTGCAGGCTGGGGGATGCTCTGGAGGCCTCCAGGCACGTCCTTGCCAATCTAAACAAAGGCCTTATTCAAATCTGGCTTTTTAGGGTTTAATTAAAAGGGGGTTCAAAAATGCACTTACCATTTCGGGTTGGAAGCACACGATGCAGATAGTGAGGATCTGTAGATTTATTTCCACTGAAAGGCAAATTATTATCCTTACAGTCACAGGTAGGTGTGCCTGCCATAACTCTGTAACTTTCTAAAACAGTGACTAACCTTTTCCAAGGGTTTTTTTAAGTTTTTCTTTTTTTTTTTTTTTTTAGAAATACAGACTTACAGTGCTTATTTCCCTGCTCAGGTCTCCCACACTGGTAACACAATCCTGTGCTTATAAACTGCCACCCAGACAGCCCTAACACAGGGGCCTGCTGAGTTGGCTCCCACTGCTCTCCAAAAAACGGATATGCACAACATTTCCTATAAAACCTGAAACCACACCCGTTTTGCCTGGGAAAAAAAGAGACAAAAGAACACCAAAAAGGAGGGATACAGAGGGCTGAGCAGTCTGGGATTCCTGCAGCACTGTGGAGAGCCACTCATAAATGTCAGGGCTGGTTTTCCAGACCAGTTCTTCAGATGGTGTTGGGAAAGAATGGAGTGATGCCAGTAGGCACCAGATGCAGTTCTGGGGCCCAGGGTACAGAGTGGGAAGCCTCTGAAGCTAGAAGAGAAAAATAAAAACTCCTGCCCTTCATAAACAGCCAGGATGGACTGCCATGACAAATGAACAAGCTGCCATACACTCCATTCTAAAGCGGGGAATAATGGAAATTATTCATTATTCACTTTATTTACTAATAATGATACAGAATGTATTAAGGGCAAGAGGCCATGGCAATTCAACACATGATTCAGGAGGAAGATACATCTCAGGCTGAGATTTTGCAGCATAACTCGATGGCAACAAAAGATGATTTCTGAGTATCAATACTCTTCCTTAGAGGCCTCCCTTAGACTTCATTTCCAGTCTTGGGCGTGGAGCTGTTGATGAATTAATTGAGGATTAATTGAGGATTAACTGGGCAGAAGCTCAGCACAGGAATGGCAAGGCACTGTTAAAGAAATGTTTTAACAGAACTGCCTGGAAAAGAAGATACACAGCACCTGGGCACTTCAAACTCAGGCTGTTTGCCCCTACATGTTCACAACCCAAAAATCCTGGCCTATTTTAACCTGGAGAGCAGCAGATCTGACATGGGTGTCCCACACAGAAAATGCAAATACAAATGCAAACCACAGTGTCAATCTGAATTGCCATGCTAGGCCAAGCTTATTTTATTACATACATTCTGCAATCTAAGGACTAATATGTTCATAATGTAAACATTAAGCATACAGAGTTAAAATTCAAGGCCACGATAGTTTTTTGGATTGTCCCTTTTTTTTTCTTTTTTTTTTGTGTGTGTGTGTGTGTGTGTCTTTGGTTGGCCGAGATCAACTCGTAGTGTATAAATGCATAAGTTATATAATAATTATATAAAAAGGAAAAACAAAAAATAACATTGAACTTGTATACTTCATTCTGACAAACGCACAGCGTTCGCGACTCGATAAGAAAAACTGGCGCCCGCCTAACAAAAATACTCAGGTGATTTCTGATTTTGGCAGTCAAGGGTTGTCTCTTGCTCTAACCAATAGAAAACAAACTCCCTTAGTAATGATGAGGTTCTAACTGGTAACTTTTTTAAATATCAAACACAATTCCAGTTTTGTTTTGGTTTTTTTTTTTCTTCCCTAAAAGAAAAAAAAGAGATGCATATTCTGATTTCTCACTTCTTCTGCTTTTCCCTTTTTACCACTTTTTATTACTCCTAAATCAAGTCTGTTCCTCCTGAAATACTGGGAATGGTATAATACTGAGCAATATGTTTCACAAGTCCAAACAAATGTTTCTTCATAGTCCCAACACTACAAAGTTTTCAGTCTTTTCAGTCTCTACTGGTCAAGAAGTTTCCTCCCCTTCTCACCACCTTCATCCTCCTCTTTCTCCTTCCTGCTTCCTCTGTCAGGTGCAGGCCACTGATCTACAATCATACACTTTCCCTCCAGCACATTCTCATTTCCCACGTTTGGCTCAGGGTTCCTGTAAAACTGTCAAGGAATCTGAAAAGTTTGGGTTGTCTTCACAGTTTGAGCAGCTGATTGGCTCTGATGAATGGATCGCATTTCAGTTTAACTACACCACTACTGCTGTTCTGTTCCAAATCAGCTTCCACACTAACCAGTCTCTTCCGTTGATGTGTTTCTATTTTTTAAATACAGATAGGCTTTTTTATTCCTTTTTTTTTTTCCCTTTTCCCTCTCTTTTGTAATGATCCATATACTGTATGTTAGGTCACTATAGACTTATATTGCTGTAGTATAGTCCCAGTTTTGCTCTAGCATGATAACCAAACTTTACACACAAGCTTATCAACTTTTTAAGACCACCAGCTTCCGTAGGTTTTCCTTATCATTTCATGCTTCTACCTACAATAGTCTATTGTTGTTTGGTCCACAGAGTCGATGCCCATATACATTACATTTTAGTATCTTAATACTTCTTGGATATTTCCTTTTCAATCCCTACTACAAAGAGTCTTTTTGACATCTATTTTTAACGCGTTTTTTGGGTGTGGTTTTTTTTCCCAGCCAAACCTTCACTTGTCTCTTTAGGCACTTTTAATTCGAGTACTCCAACAAGAGTTCGTTGCGATTCCTCAGGGAGCGAATCCCCGTGAGAAGCGTCTTTTGCTTTGCCTGCTGTTTAATTCCCCACCCCGCTTAGTAGTAGGTGCCAAGATGAGAAGGCATGTGAGCAGCTGGCAGCCTGGTGTTGGGGTAGATCCCTCCAGTCGGCGAATTCCAGTACGGATTGGGGGCAGCAAAAAAGCTGGAGGATGTCACGGGCAAGGCAGGGGGGTGGGGAGCTACAAAGTTCATCTTCTGCGGGTGCGCGTGGTACGAGCTCATGTAGGGCAGCTCCGACGGGTATTTGTACATGGACGACTCCGGGGGGTGAGGCTGCAGGGCCTGGGCGATGCCGTGGAAGTCGAATTTGTAGGCGTAGCGCTTGCCGTGCACCTTGGTCATGATGTTCTTGTCGTAGTAGTAGCGCAGGGCGCGGCTGAGCTTGTCGTAGTTCATGTTGGGCTTGCTCTTGCGCTCGCCCCAGCGCCGCGCCACCTCGTCGGGGTCCGTCATCTTGAACTCGCCGTTGGTGCCCTCCCAGGTGATGCAGTTGGAGTTGGAGCTGTCCGACAGCAGCTCCAGCAGGAACTGCCACAGCTGGATCTGCCCGCTCCCTGCGGGGAGGAACGGAGAGGGAATGTCAGGGGCAGCGTTAATAATGTCAAGGCATCGATCCCGCGGGATCTCCCCGAGGACCCCATTAGGGAATGTTGTGATGTCGGCTCCTAATTCTTGCTATTAACCAGTCCCCCTCCTCCCAGGAGCGTCTCACGAAACCCTGAAGAGCAGGGATAATTGTAATGTGTCGTGTTTTCCCTCATGTGAGTGGCAGAGTGCCATTCCATGGAGCTTTAATTGTTACCTAATGTCATTCAGCGCAGACAATTGATGGGGAAATAATACAGCGCTCATTTAGGAAACTAATCTCTAAAGTTCAGCACAAACAGCTTTCACTTGCGTAACATTCTGCTTGTTCTCACAGCATTATGTTGCAACTAAATGTTCTCTGCTATGGAATGAGCCCACACAAAATGGAGAAGTTTAGAGGCAAGCTGGGCCTGTGCCAAACCATATCATCCCTTTGCAGCATTTGGGGAAATGCAGAACGGAAACTTATTAGCTTGCTGTTGCACTGCATACAACCAGAGGGCAAAACAATTGCAAGAACAGTGAAAAGGTCCATAAAATACATCCTTGTCATCATTCTGCTTCGAATGAGTTTAAATGATTATTTTACATTAAGACATAAAATGTTGCTGTTGTATTTTTCTCGCTCTCTGCCAATTCCACTGCAAAAAGAAAATCAAAGCTAAGTCTGCTGTAAACTTTGCAAAAGTGAGGTAGGGCAACAAAATTTGACCATTTTAGACAAGCGAAAGTAGATTTCAAAGGGCCTTGCCACTGATAGTCATGTTAGAAGCTTAGCATTTCTTAACAAAGCAGCACTGAAATGATGCAAAATGCAGCTGAAGCAGCTTGCGACGCAATCTGTTTCACAAGCACAGTGTCAGCAGAATTTGCCAACCAGCCTGGATGTGCTAACTCTGAGCTACATCTCTGACCAGGAATCGGTTGGGTTTCTTTCTTTTTTTTATCCAAACCAGCTCTGTGGGTATAATAAACAAGCTTTTCTTTAGAAAGCTTATAGTAGCAATTACAATATCGAGCTAGAGCAGCATCTGAAACCCATTAGCAGTTTATACTTCAGTGCAACTGAAACCCATATTCATTTAAATTGTATTTATCCAAACTGGCCTTAATGAATTTCTTCTGTTCCATTAACATGCATTAAATAAACAAACAAACAAAAGAATCCGTGGTATGAGCAAGGCATGCAAGTTTTAATACACGAAACATAACAAGAGGATTAGGCTTTGAAAATCAATAAACAGTTCAGCACTGGACAAAACACAAATTTTTGAATAAGCAATCCAACATATGTTCTAACATAAACACTTGCCTTCCAAATGTAATATATAGTCCTATGAAAATAAATGGTTGCTGTCAATTTCCTTTTAATGAGAGAGTAATTCCACCGATTTATAAACACACAAAACATGTGAAAGCACAGGAATGATGGCGTGGAGGAATTCCATATCCAAATGTTAAAAAAGCATCCCAATCCAGATCGTGTTAGTGTCATCCACAGTAATGAAGGCTACCAAATGGACACTTGATAAAATTTGAAAAGCCATGATTTATGAACAAATTAAAGGGATGTAGGCCCCCACTTCCAGTTAAGACCAGTGCTGCCTGGAAACCCCCACCGCCTCAGGCCATTTGGAAAATCCTACCCTTAACACATACTTAATTACTTTCCTCTGCCACACAAAACTGTTTAGAAAGTCAGCTAATCTAGAACTGTGCTCGATGTCACTTGGGACAAAGCGACAGGAAACGAACGGATCAGCATTCTGCCAATTTCAGGCCTTGAAAAGCCATAGGTTGTTGTAAAAAGAACCACTGTCACTGGGGGCTGAGGAGATCCGTGTGGAACAAGGAATGTCGTGCCCTGGGACTGTCCAAACAAGGGACACGAGTGGAACACACAGTGTCAGTCCCTTGTGGTGTTAATTGTGGTGCTGTACACAGCGTGGCCTGTGGACTCAGAGCAGTGAAATCTGCACAATTCACAGAATCACAGAATTACCAGGTTGGAAGAGACCTTCAAGATCATCGAGTCCAACCTCTGCCCTAACACCTTAACTAAACTAAACCATGGCACTGAGTGCCACATCCAATCTCTTTTTAAACATGTCCAGGGATGGTGATTCCACCACCTCCCCAGGTAAACCATTCCAATACTTTATCACTCTTTCTGTAAAAAAGTTTCTCCTAAGATCTATCCTATATTTTCCTTGGTGCAACTTAAGGCTGTGTCCTCTTGTTCTGTCAGTTGTTGCCTGGAAAAAGAGACCAACCCCCACCTCACTACAACCACCTTTCAAGACGTTGTAGAGAGTGATAAGGTCTCCTCTGAGTCTCCTTTTCTCCAGGCTAAACAACCCCAGCTCCCTCAGCCATTCCTCATAGGGCTTGTGCTCCAAGCCCCTCACCAGCCTTGTTGCCCTCCTCTGGACACGCTCAAGTGTCTCCACGTCCTTCCTGAACTGAGGGGCCCAGAACTGGACACAGTTCTCAAGGTGTGGCCTCACCAGTGCCGAGTATAGGGGAAGGATGACTTCCCTGCTCCTGCTGGCCACACTATTCCTGATACAGGCCAGGATACCATTGGCCTTTTTGGCCACCTGGGCACACTGCTGACTCATGTTGAGTCGGCTGTCACCGAGTACTCCCAAGTCTCTTTCTGCCTGGGCACTCTCCAGCCACTCTGTCCCCAGCCTAGAGCGTTGCAGGGGGTTATTGCGGCCTCAGAGCTACTAAATCACCCAGCAGATCCCCTGTCTTTAGCAAAAACATGCTGCTCCAAGGTTGGACTCAATGATCCTTGAGGTGTTTTCCAACCTGAATGATTCTCTGAGTCTGTGATTCTCTTCTAAGCTACACATCCCTATCCACAATGCGCCCCACTGCCTTCTTGAGGTGGAAGAACATTTTTGAGGTGTTTAACCCAATTATTCTTTGCAAATAATTATACTTTCCTGGGTTTTTTTTTCTTTTTCCTATATATTTCTACTGGCTTGGGTGATTCATCCCAAAATTTTGTACTCATCAAGGCCAGTATGATACTGTGTGTGGATTAACAGAATCTGGGACACATCTGATGAAGGTTGGTAAGAGATTTGCAACCTTCTTGAGGGGTAACTGGAGACCAGATGGGGGCTCTTACACCCCTTAACCAAATCCTGATGTTCAGGCAACTGAAGTGAACTCCAGCTTCAAAGGTTGAGCTCTTTGGCGGTCTTTTCCAACCTTAATGATTTTAAGATTCCTCAGTCCCACCCCTGTGTAATTTAGATCTGAGAAACACTGGGTATCATCAGCTGAGGAGTGGTAAAATCAGTGACATCAACTCCCAGGTCTGGTCTTAAAGGTGAAGTGGGGACACTCAGCAGTGAAAGGAAAGCCTCCTACACCAGCAAAACCCCTTCTCACCTGGATTTGCAAGTCGGCTGCTGGTCGGTCCAAGAATCTGATATGGATCTACAAAATTGTGAGAGAAAGATTTAAAATCATTCAACAATGATGGCAAATATTTTAGGTATTATTGTTTAACCTTGTAAGGTGCAGTGTGCACTGCCTGATGGGACACCCAAGCAATTTCCTCTCTCTGCATGGCAATATTTGCATGATTTCCCTTCCAGCTCCATGTGCGAGGACATACCTTTTCCTGTTGTTATCTATTAAATGCAGATTATATATTCAGAATGTAAGTTCTGTTATGAAGCATTCTGGTGGTGGAATCCCCATCCCTGGAGGTGTCCCAGGAAGGCCTGGAGGTGGCACTCAGTGCTCTGGGCTGGGGACAAGGTGGGCATTGGGCACAGCTGGGACTCGATGAGCCTGTGCCAGCCCCACAATGCCTGCAGCATCTCCTATTTCCCTCTGGGAATTCCCTCTGGAAATGAAAACTTTGGTCTGAAGTCCAACAGGGAAAAAGTGAAGGCTGTGACAGCAGGACCAAAGCCAAAGCGATGGGCTGCAAGCACTGAGTGACCCTGTCACTTTTACAGCCAACAAGACAATCAGGTTACATTCCTTACACATTTAAATCATCTGTGCAGCTCACACACAGCCATTAACGGGTCCTCAGGACTTACATAAATCATATTTCTAGGAAGATTCTCGTGGTTGGAAGGCCAGATTAGATAAAACACTGCTTGGGCAAAAATCAGTGTAATACTTCCCAGGCAGTCTGTGCAGGAGTTAATGAGACCTATTCATGCACAGTCTTGTTTAGTTTTAACAAAAACCAGAATAATGATTTAAAATCCATGTGATAAAAACTGGCTCAGAGTCTTCTGAGCTAAGAATATCCTCTAAATCTCTTTTATTTCCTCCTTCTAACCTTTTGCTGTTAACAAAAGCCACGACTGACTCAGGACCTTTGTAGTGCTCTCCAGCTACCTGTCCAAAATACAGCTGAATTTGCAATAAGGGATTAGGTCCCACCCCACAGATTTGCTGCTTTGAAAACACAGAAGGCCCCCATTTTGCTAAACCAATACTCTCCAAACCCATAAACTTCTACTTTCTCCTCAGTTTCCCAACAGACAGAGAATCCCTCTAATATTCCTGTTGTGTTTCAGAAGCCAAATTCAAATGGGTTTCTGTAGGCTGTAATCCAGTCCCCTTTTTTTGACTCATGCACATTTTCCAGCTGTTGGTATTTCAGCTACTGGGGTCTTTTGACATCTCTATGTTCCACCTTTGCACCCAAATTGCAGGTAGATTTTTTTTTTTAACAGCATTTTCATTCTCCAAGGCTGTCACAGCCTTTAAACATTCCATTCATCCCAAATGCAGCTGCAGAGCCAACTCTGTACACATCTGGGGTTTGAGTGGTCTCCAGCTGGAGGGGTCTGAACCAGATTGTGCAGTCTGGCTGGAAGGTGAGAGCTGCCCTTCCAGTCATGTTCAACAAACTCAGGCAGAATGCAAACCAAATGACACCCACCTAACTGAGGACGCTGGTCTTCTGTTTTGGGAACTGTTGAGGATGATGGCTGAGTAGCTGAAAAATGGAAAAAAAACAAACCAAAAAAACCATGTAGTTATTTTTCCAGTTAGGAAGCTGCTCACCGAACCTATGAGAGATCCCTAGGCCTGGAACTGCTGCTGCTCTCTGCTCCAGGATAGACACAGCAAGGTTTAAAGCTCATAAAAAGCTTTTTAAGGCTCTTTGGTGATGGACTCGATGAAGTTGGGAGTTTAAGGAGGGATGTGGCTGTCCAGTGACACCTCCAAGAACTGCCCATACAGTTGGCTTTCCAAAAATTGTACATGTACAAATCCAAAACCCCTCCAGAGCTCCTGCAATTCCCTTTGGAGTCTAATCCATGTTTCCCCAGCTGTGCAGATGCTTTTACCTTTTGACTGAGGGCTGGGGTGGGTGTGACTCGTCCACGCTGATCTCCTGGCTTGCTCATAAGGCAAATCTGGGGAGGAAAAGGACACCTATTCATGCAGATATGGCATCAAGTGGTTATGTCCAGAAAGGGTAGGTTTAGGGGGGACTCAGGATTTGGAACATTACTGAAATAGGCAGGGAATTCTTTGCTAAAACCTCCCAAATTCAGCATTTAGCAGTATTTCCTTTTAAGAAGATAGGCTTTAGTTGATTTATTCCTTTCTGCTTCTTGGGACAAGCTCCTTAAATTTACACATCTAAATTTTCATTTCCCTTTCTTTCATTTACTTGTTACTTCTATTTTATTTCAGTGCTTTAGCATATAAAAAAAAAAAAAAAGAAAAAACTAAACCATAAAAGCTTTCTTCATAAAGCAAAAGTAGTAAATTCAAATGTTTGGTTTACCCTTAGAAATCTTTGGCAGTTTCCTGTGCTTTTCCACGGCTGACTTTAACACATTAGCTAAAATTACTGCCAAAATCAAGAGACTTATGGAACTTCCAGGATCTCAGGAAGGTAGCAGTGCCCACCTGGTGGAACTAAGTCAGTGCAGATGTCTTGACTCTCAACACTACTTGTGCTTTATTTCAGAATTCATGTTTGGAAATGAGACCAGTCAGAAAGCAAAGAAACAGCCCCAGACTGGCTCTGTGCAAGGCAGATCTGCCCCTTTCCAAGCACTGGGAGAAGCAGCATTGCATGGAAAGAAAGTGTAAAGTGTGAAATGCACAACCAAATTGACTTGAATTTATTTGGTCTGTTTGGCACTGCCAGCAGTTCCACCTCCCAGAACCCTACACTTCAAAACCTTTGCTTTTGCTGAGATTTGCAACTGATCTTTGTACTGCATTTTCAGAATGAGTAACCTTGTATCCCTGATTTCTTGAGAACTATTCCACAGCCTCAGAGAAAATAATGAGAATGTGCAGGTGCTCATTTCTGAGCAGAACACTGGGGCACAGCTGAATCTCTGTGACCTGCAGATGTCCTGCCCAGGCTGAGATCAACACTGCTGTTTACTTAGAGACTTTACCATCAGGCAAAAAAAATTCCAGAATTACTCTGGTCATAATTCCAGTGGGTTCTGAGTTCTGTCTGTAAGACAGAGGGCTCAGCTGTGGGAGGCTTTGATGTTTCTTGTCCAGTCCTGCCTTGCCTGGCCAGTTCCCTACCTCCATGGCAGGCTGTTCACCTCCTCTCTAGATTCCCTTGCCAGGCAGATTCTGGTGACATAAAGAACCTATTTTTCCCTCCAGTTTTTCCATTCCCTGCCCAGAAAGATGCTGTCCCAACCACAACTCCACCCACAGTCTCATCTCCTTTCTCCTTTCTCCTTTCTTTCTCCTTTCTCCTTTCTCTTTTCTCTCCTTTCTCCTTTCTCTCCTTTCTCCTTTCTCCCTTCTCCTCTCCCCCTTTCTCCTATTTTTGGATCTCCAAATTATCAGACACCTGTGTCCTGAGAGGACTGGGAGATGCTGTGTGTGCTTGTACTCGGTGGCACTTGAAACACGTTTGGTACAAATTCCAGTACAGTGAGAAAGATGTTTTGCCTTTTAACTCAACACATCACAAGATGATCTTTTGACTACGCCCTCTCCATGAAAAGAAAACCTGAGTTCTCAGCTTTTCTTGAAATAGAGCAAAGTTCCAGCTTCATTCTTAGTTCAGCATCGTGCCTTGATAAACACGTTGTTATTCCAGATAAGGAGATCTGTTCTTGTCCATGAGGTATCAGCACAACATGTCCTTATCTTGGACAGATCACTGATGGGAATGCTCCTGGTCAGAGAGACAAACCCCAACCAGGTGTCCCTGAGAGCCTCATTGTGTCACTGTCACTGAAACCTCATGTTCTGTTGTAAGGGTGACTGGAGAAACCCTCCTTTGTCACTGCAAGCCCTGCTCATTTCCCATTTTCTATTGTAGTGCCTTAACAATGGCAGTGCTTAATTACTCTCTCCAGAACTGCACCCCAGGATTTGGCTGATTCCCACTGAACATTATTTATTCCCACCTCCACTCCTCATTTTTGACCTTTTTCATGTCATCAAGTGATTGTCCCCAGGGTCTGCTTTTGCTCTCACATGAACAGTGCTTTGTTATGGGAAAGCTTCTTTGCAGTCTGGTTGAAATGTGACATTTAACTCAAAGGAAAGCCACAGAATAAGCCAACAAAACAGTTTCCAGAAAGAAAACTGAATTTCTGCAAAACTCCCTTTTTTTTCTGATTAAAAATTCTGACTTTGAAGACGTCCATCGACTTTCAGTTGTAAAAGATAAAATAAAACAGTGCTTCCAAAAGCACTACAGTTTTTTTGTAGAAAATGTTTAGTTCTGCACAGAAGAACAGAGCCACCCTAAAACCAAAGTGCAATTCCACAAGTAATTGTGTGAACACAGAAAGATGTAGACACCAAGCAGTTTGTTTCAGAAGTGTCATTTTAAATGCGAGTTAGATAAAAATACTGAAATGAAGGAGCTCCCCATGTCTGATATGTGCCTTAGGACTTTTTCCTCTAGAGAAAATTAACATTTTATTTCTCCATCACACATAGGATGAAACAAATATTGAAATCATAGACCTTGTCGGGGAACAAAAAATCCCAGTTTTCATTCAAGTCCAGTGGAAAATAGACTTTGCCTAAAATCCTCACAACTGGCATAGCTTTTCTTGCAGGACACCAGGTCCCTCTGGCCTTATGTTATATGTTCACTTCTGCTGGGAATTACTGAGAGTTTGGGGCCTCTGGATTTCTGCTTGGTAATTGTTTCTAAAGTTCTGCTTTGTTTTCTCATCCCTGTTTGTGCTGACACTCCCCAGTGCCACTGAGAGCTCCTGGGTGCCACAGTCTGCTTTAATGCTTCATGAAAATGTTTAATTTATTTGGAATATCCCTTCTTCTTAAACTGACACGAAGCAGGTGCTCTGTGACACTCTTTAATTTGGTAATTATTATCACGTTTCCTCAGCCCCAGACCGTGATTTGAACAATTTCAAACCTCTGTATCTCCCAACATGCTCCAAAGATTTTTCCATATTCCCACGGCTTTCCCAGGCGTTTCTAAGCACCTCCAAATTCTGCAAAGAGCCTTTTTGATAAGGGATGATTGACACAGCCTCCCACGCAGGGCCACACTGCTGGGGTATTTAATGGCACAGCCACATCTCCCAGAGTGGTCCTTCATTTGTTCACACTTCTCACTCTGGCCCACGAGCAGAGCAGTGGCTGTCACTGTGCCATAAATAAAGATGACTGTGTTAAGCTGGTCCTTCATGACTGAAGGGGGCTCATTTGGAATCAGTAAGATATGCAAATAACTCCTGCCTTGTGCTGCCTTTCTCAACTTGTGTTTTCAGCTGTTAACACATTGCCAAGGGGTTTCTCCCTAATGAGCTTCCTGGGTACCTGGGCAGGAATCCCTTAGAGGAATCTCTGGGGTTTAGGAAGAACAAAATCACAGAATCACAGAATGGTTTGGGTTGGAAAGGACCTTAAAGCTCATCCAGTGCCACCCCTGCCATGGCAGGGACACCTCCCACTGTCCCAGGCTGCTCCAAGCCCCAATGTCCAGCCTGGCCTTGGGCACTGCCAGGGATCCAGGGGCAGCCCCAGCTGCTCTGGGCACCCTGTGCCAGGGCCTGCCCACCCTGCCAGGGAACAATTCCTGCCCAAGATCCCATCCAGCCCTGCCCTCTGGCACTGGGAAGCCATTCCCTGGCTCCTGGCCCTCCAGCCCTTGGCAATTGTCTCTCTCCAGGTTTCCTGCAGCTCCTTCAGGCCCTGCAAGGCCACACTGAGCTCACCCCAAAGCTTCTCTCCCCCAGGCTGAACAATCCCAACTTAACTCAAGATGCCCATTATTGGTGATGGGCTAATTAACCAGCTCTTGATTTGTTTCTTATGATAGGCTGATTTAAATTCTATTGTAAATAGTTGTGGGGCATTTTGGTAAATGCCTTGTGAAAGCCAAACTGTATGCATTGGATCAGCAGTTCCCTTTTTAGCCACTAAAATAAACAAACAAATCTAGCAGAGTTGGATTTCCAAGGATCCAAACAGGTTGAATTTGTTGATGTAATGGCCTGGTAGTTGTTCCCTTATCTCTCTTTTCTAATTATCACTGAACAAATCTACAGACATGGATTTACACATGGATACAAGTGTATATAAAACAGTTATCTGCATGTGCCCTCCTGGGTTCTACCCTAGAGCACAGATAAAATAACTGCTATTCAAAACCCCTTCTTTTTAATGTGAGAATGTATCTTTGGACCACAGCTCAGCCAATTCCAGTGCATGTCCCTTCAGAACACTTGGATTTATGCCTCTGGCTCAGTAATGGATTTCCTTTAAATTCAGTATTTTGCTGCAACTCCTCCTGATGTCCCTTAGTACTCTGCACTCATTATTGGAAAAGCAAATGTCCAGATTAGGCATTTTTCCAGCATTTTTTGTGGTGAAGGGTGATAAAAAGAAAATCTTTTGGCTTCATAGCCATGTCCTCACCTTCTTTAATTATTCCCATTAGCCTTTCACAAATCAGCACATCCACAACATTTTCACAGGCTTCAAAATTTTGAGCATTAAGAACTTCCTTATGTTTTGACTTTACTTACTTAACACTCTTAAACTCACAATCAGATTGTTGTGGGTTTTGCTTGCCTCAAACATAAATAAAATGTAGACAGCAGGAGGAGCAGGTATCCTGCATTTTTAGGGTGGTTTTTTCCACACCAGACTTCAAATAAAAGGGAATTTTAGCCCCATTTTACAAACAGAGGGCTGAAGGGCATTGACAAGTGACTACTGGGACAATGCAACAGAACCAGCAAACAGAGCTCAGGTTTCTGATTCCCTGGTGCTTCAAAAAGTTGAAACATTTCCTTCAAAGACAGAGATTTGTGGAAGAAATGGACTTATTAAACTGCTATATTTGATTATTTCACTCTACACAATTACATGGTCACACATAGATGTGATGTAAGTATATAATGTGTGTGTTCAAAATAGAGCCTTGTATTTACAAAAGGGGAGTTGAAGGAGGAAAAGAATGAGATATTTCAAGAAATGAAATGAGTAAGATCACAGCACACAAAACGTGGTTATTGTTCATACCTGGCCTGGTTGTAATTCTTTGTGTTGCTTCTGGATAAACTGATGTGTTTGGAAAAATAAAAGTGGCACCTCCTGAAGAGAAAGAAGAGGACATAACACCTAAAGATTCATTGCCACAGTCCCTAAATCCACCATTGTTTTCCCTCCTGTAGTGTGAATGAATGAAGACTTGGAATAACTAATTTCTACCTTAGGATTGTTATATATAAAGATCATTCTAATAATCTTTACATCTATGTAAATCCATTCAAATGACTGGATAAAAGTCTGTGCAAAATTTGATTTAAGAAAGGAGTCTTGTCAAGTTCAGGAAATCCCTTCTACTTCAACCACCTCCACCTGGGCAGGTGGCTTTGTATTCTCTGAAATAAAACCTCGTTGCCTTCATTAGTGCATTCCCAGAAAGGTTCATATTTTCAACAGAGAGACTTTTGGGTCAGACCCTCAGAAATCTCATTAATCTTCCTCAGAGTGAAAAAATGAGAAACAGTGAGCTCGATGTAGGAAATGGAATTTCCCTTTTCTCAAGCATTGAAATTGCTCTGACTTCACCAATGGACTTCAAATGACCCTCTCTAGGAACATGAAAAAGGTCAATTACTGCTGATTTCAAGAACTTTTTTTCTAACTACTTTGTGGTCCACTGAAAATTGAAACAACTAATTTTCCATATGCTGATGATCAGCACGATATTATTCACACTCCCCAATGACAGATAACCTCATTTTGGTGAAATGAATTTCAGAATATCACTGTCAGTGCACACATAGAGAAAAAGATAACACACAGAACTGCTGAACAACACTTGGATATCTATAAGTGGAAACTGCTTGGCAAATTAGAATCTCAAAAGCCAGAGATGGAAAAGACCATCAAGTCTATCTATTTTTAAAAAGGACTTAAATCTTATTCCAAACCACACCAAAGTAAATAGAGAATTTTTTGTTGCCTTTGGTGGGGTTTGCAGCAGGCCTACAGCCCACAGCAGGACTTTGTTTGCCACTATGACCAGTGGCAAACCTCTAATCTCAGGGAAAAATCTTCTAATCTGCTGAATTTTGCCATGAAACTCACTCAGAGTGAAAAACAAAATAAAATATGAAAGAAGCATTGCAATCCAAGTTTTGTTTTCTTTTTTTCTTTTGCATTATCCTTTGTATTATCTTTTTCCTTTCTCAGAGAGAATTGTTATTTCTGGTCACTGTAGGTAACTAATACCCTCAGGCATGATCATGCAATATTCCAAACATCTTTTGTAGGGATATAAACCACATCAGTTGTACAGTTCCATGCCATCCTCTGTTGCACAACTGTTAGAGTGAGTTAAAATAGATTCTGAATTATTTTCATGAATATTTTAAGTTGCATCCTGAAAGACAGACGAGGCATGTGTCACTCTCCTACCTACACTCAACACTTTCCTGGGCCAAATTAACAGAAGGGTGAATAGCAAAAAAAATCATTTTACATTCAGATCAGACTTAGTGGAAATTCCAGCTCAAGTCCCACATAGCCAGAAAATGAGATGAGCTAACTGCCTAAAGAGCAATTTTATTGATTTGCACAATATTTACTGCATGGGAAGGGAGACACCCCCATTCCCCAGAGCCCAAAGCACTTTTGAGCTCCAAGAAGCTTCTAGGGATCCATGGAGTAGATCTGACAGGACAATGAGACAGAAGGACCAAAAAAATCCTCAGGTGGAAGGGCCCAGACCCGCAGTTTTATGCTGTGTCAGGGACCCCATTCTCTTGCAGGACACAAGAAACTTTTGCACCATTTTTGCACCATCTGGCCCTGCGTGATCTCACCTTTTCTCTG
This sequence comes from Monarcha castaneiventris obscurior, assembly GCA_026261815.1. Taxonomy (NCBI): domain Eukaryota; kingdom Metazoa; phylum Chordata; class Aves; order Passeriformes; family Monarchidae; genus Monarcha; species Monarcha castaneiventris. Next base: position 46,981,561 of record JAMPIT010000566.1, on the reverse strand, counting down.
TGTGTCTGTGCAGAAAACACACAGACAGCAGGGAGGGGATTCTCTCCTCTCCCTCCTGATTTACCACTTCCATTTTTTAGCAAGCAGCCCATGGAAAGGAATCCTGTGCTTTTAGGAGATGACCTACAGCAGTGGGAGCAGTGCCAGCATTACCTGTGTTTCTAGCATGCATTAACCGTGGAGAGTTTTGTAAGGCCTTATCAACATCATCTGAAGTCAAATGTGGAAGAGGAGCTACAAAACAAAACAAAAAGCAACACCAAAATGTAAAAAAAATCGTGAATTATCTTTTTAAACCATATTTTCCCCTGACAGGATTGCCTGAATGTGAGTTCTATCTTAACAGCCTGCAGTTTGGAGGGAGGTGTGTGGGCTACAGGGTAAATTAGGGCATTCATTTATCCAGTATCATAATTTATGACTATGAATGCACAAAATTTCTGGCTGGCTATTGACAGTGTGCGTGTGGAGGAGACTGCACCGCACTGGTGTTGCAATGCTTGGTGGTTTTTTTTCTCATGTTTGTTTTAACTTCTTTAAACTGAGGCAAATTTTCCTGAAGCTTAGGTGAAAGCCTTCAATCCAGGTAATCCCTAGTCCCTTTTTTTCCCATTGAAATTCTAGCCATGCACTACAATTAATTTGCATTTGGACTTCAGGGACTGTTCCTTTTTTTCCACTAATTTGCAGAATTTTTTTTTATTCAATTCCGTTAAATCTTCCCGATCCTATCCAGAGTACAGCAAACTGCTGCCAGTCCTTAGAATCATGCCTGGAATTCACTTTATGAATCAATGTTTGCACTCTCGTTCAGTTAAAATGGAAAGAAATGAGTATGTGACCAGAAAAAACATTAGCACTGAACCCCATGTGATTTTTCTTCCTATGGTGAGCTTCAACTTGATTTTTCTCTGAGATGGCTACGTAGAAGAGTCCCTAGTGCTTCTCTTTGATAAACATGAGTGAAATTAATGGGAATCTTTCCATCAAACTCAACAGGATTTGGGTTGGGCTCCCTGTTATGTTCTTAGGAACAGCAACACTCGCAACAGACATCAGAAAACCCAACTATGCACGGCAATAAATTCAGGACTGACTGCAGACACGACGGAGGACTGGCTTACTCTCTCTGAGGTAGTGTAGGTGTGACAGGAGGATGTCTGCATTGTAGCTGGGGGTGAGCCTCTGGAAGTCATCCTTGGTCATTTTGCAGAGCTCCTTGCCGTCGATGTTCTGGAAGAGCAGGATGTCCACGTCCGGCAGCCCGTACTCCTTCACCGCCCACTCCAGCCACTGGCGCACGTGGTCTGTGCTCCACAGCGTGGGGTCTGGGGGGGCCACAGAGCACAAAATGAGGCAGGGAAAGGCAATTGCTGAGGCACTGGGCCAGTGCAAAATAATCCCCTCTTCACTGACTGCTGGAGGAATTAATTTGGTGTGCTGAGTGCAAGGGAGAACTGACACTGGTAATGCCATAAATCAGCCTCTTTTGCTGGGAGAGGCCCTTTAAATTCTTTAGAGTCCTTGCAAGGAACTTGACAGACACATGAGGCAAACTCACATTAGTTGCTTTTTCAGAGAGTTGTTTAGTGTTATCAGCTACTAGCGTAGAGAAGACATAGCAGAGCAGAACATGGCAAGAGAAGGCGAGAAAATGGCCCCTTATCAAAATTCCAGAGCCTTTTTATAGGTAAATTATCCAATAAAAAACTGAAATGACAGATATTTTTACTTTTCCTCCGATGCTCAGTAAATCACCCTGACACGCAGGCCCAAACTCAGAACTTTTCATCCAATCATCCTAAACTACTTTTCCTGCAAAATATGGGGGGCTAGAAGAAGAAAGATGGGAGGTTAAAAACTACAAAGTCTCCTCCATCTTGGAACTTTTACTATTTATCTATTTACTACATTAACAATCCTAAAACTTCTAAATTCTTCACCCTGTGACATCCTTACATCATATTCTATCACCTAGTTCACATCTGTGTAGATTTTAATTCCTCCCAGATGGTAGGGAGTTTTCTCCATGGATAAAGGTCGAAAACCACGCTGTCCAGGGGGGTTTTTCTCTTCAAAACAGGCAGAGAAATATTCCCTGCACTCTGGATTCCCACAGAGAACAACTGTGGAGAGCTGGGAGCTCTGAGTGTTAACAACAAACCCTGTGCTGCTGAGTGAGCTCCTTCTCCCACTCAGCTCTTCTGCCTCATTGTTTTTAGGCATTTTTACCCACGGATTAACAGAGCTTCTGGCCCACTGACAGCACTGCAAGCTGCAGCTGAACAATTCTCAAAACTCTCTGCTCAATCCTTGTCTTTATTTAAGTGAAATTTCCACTCATGTCTGAACGAATCTTTCTAGGGTGTAGGCTAAGTAAGCACTCAGAGATTTGGGCAGTTATTTCATAAACTAGGGTGGGCCTCTAGTTAATAATATTAACTAGAATATTAAAATATTCTGCATTTTCTTTCCTAGTCTGCTGGGTTGCACATTGCTACACCCACGTGGGTTTTTACTCAATACCTGAAGTATTGGCAAAACCACGTGGGGACAAAAAAGCCCCAAACAGTCCAGATTTCTAGCAAAATGTTTTTTCATAAACCCTTAATTTTTATTTTTTTTTTCCCTCCAAACTCCTAATTTTCTATTTCTCTCCCATTCTACTTCTCCTTGTTCTTGAGCAAGGAACCAACAACACAAAGGTCCCTCAGCTCCTACCATGAAGAATTTACACTTTTTGCAGAGAAAACATTAAAGCCAAGGGGAAACAAATTCTTCAGGAGTTTCTGCCTTAGCATTTTAACAGTTCTGTGAGTTTGTGATATCCTCAAGGCTGAGAATGAAATGAAGCACATGGAGGTCAGTTGGCTGTTGCCCATCACAAGAAAATCTGGGACATAAATGGCAGCCTAAATAGCTTTTCTATGGCTCAACTTCAGTGCCAGTCCCTCTCTTTTGACTGTTGTTGAGGCTGGTTGGAAAGAGGTGGAAATCTCCTGAATTCCACCAGGAAATATTTAAAATAATGCCTCCAGCTGATACGAAATAAGCAGGAATCTGGAGGGATTCGAGTCTGGTTGCAAATCCTGGGTCTGGGTGGGATTGCCCAAACCTACAGCAGAGAACTCTGAAAACTTCAGTTTGGTCTGAAGTAAACAACCAAACACCAGGAAATTTACCAAAATATTTTGGTTATGTCTACAATTTTTAAACGCCCCTTAATTCTGATCAATAAAAAGTTACCACAGCTGGAAATGTGAATTTTTCTTTTTTACTTCTAACTTTACCACATGAACTGCCCACTGCCTATGCAGTAATCAAAACCAACGGATTTTCACCCAATAATTTCTTTAAGTGACCTCAAAACAGCAAGGCTGTGACTGTGACCATCTTCTTCCTTGAAAGTCATTCAAATCCACCTCAAACACACCTCCAGGAATACACTAAATAAAAAATCCCTTGCTGAGCTAACCATGCTAAGGATTATTCAAAGACTTTAAAAAAAAATAGTGCCAAACACCAAGAAGAAAAATGTTTCAGGAGAACATTCAAAAGTTGTGTATTTCAGGGTTGGCAGGACACTTGATTATTCAGAGCATCACTCTCCTGTGTCCAGAACAGAATTGACAATACCATTTCAGGGGACACTGCAACAGATTTGTCCACACCTTTCTTGACAAATAACTGAAATAATCACAGCTTGCAAAATTGGCCACAGTCAGTACTCTTGCATGTCTAAGCAACTGAAAAACTGTAAGAATATTAAGCAACATGGCAGAGGCAGAAATATTTCAGGCAGGCACCTCTCTGCTGGAGAGGAACCAGCAGCAAAGCATTCCCTCCTGGCTGCAGGTGTTGAGTTTACCCTGTGAGAATCCTGTGGTTTAGGAACACCCACAGATGCTCTGACTTGGAAATAGGCGTGCTAATTATGCTGCAAAATATACAGGTTTGTTTGGAGGACAAGGCAGCCAGCAGTGACAAGAAGGCAGCCAGAAGTGACAAGAAGACAGCCTTCTTGTGCCATGAAGTGCTGAATGCCACAGCCAAGCCTGCCAAGGCTGAGCAAGAATTTCTCAATTGTGCTCTTACATTGCAGTGGAGTTGTCAGTTTGCTTATTAAAATGTTTTATTGCCAGACTCAGGGGATAACCCACATAAAGGCTTTTCATGCCCTGTTTGGTCCCACAGAAACGACTGTGTTTTGATATTTTCACAGATAACCTTGCTCCAGTGATCCTTTCTCTCTGTCCCGCACACCCTGTGCCCAGCTTGTCCAAGGGATAAGAAATGGAAGTGGCTCTTCCTTTTGCCCACTTTAGGGTGAAATCCTCCAAAAGGAGCTACAGCAGTCAGATAAGATCTGAGCGCCTTTTATCAGCCCATTCTGCTGCTGAAATGGGAAGAACAGATTGGAGGTGTTCTCACTGTGATCCTTCTCAGCTCATTCTCTCAATAACCCCTAAAAATTACTGTTCTTTTCCTCCTGATCACCTGCCTCACTACTTTTCCCCAAACCCTCTTAAATAATCTTAGTGGACCTGAGGGAAATGCATTATTTTTCAGCTTGCAGTTTTGGTGTAGAGGGTCTAACCTGCTGGCACAATGACTCTTCGTTCATTGGTTGTCATGTTTGGGGGTGGAACGTGCTTCTCCTCCATGTAGTTTCCATAGTTCATCCCGACACTGTCTGAGCTGCTCACCATCTTCCCTCCTTTTGCCACGCTGCAGTCATCTGGAGAATTCCTAGGCATACAAGAAAGGTGTGCTTCCATTATTATTCCAGTCCTTATTAATATCACCTGCAGAGAATCACCTGGAATGAAATGGAAAACTGGGAATGGAGCACCTGGAAACTCAGTACCCCCCACCCAGTGACTCTGCTGATCCCTTCAGTTGTCTAAAAACACCAACCAGGTTCAATGGACCATGTATTTATTTTTATTATCACAGGATCAGGCTCTCAGATCTCTCCAGAAATTATGAACACTAATAATTTCATTCCAGACGTGGAATGGAGGTTTGGTCATGAGCTTGTTCAGCCTGGTGGCTGCAAGGAGATGCATTTCCCTCTGCAAATATCTCACAGACAACTGAGAAACACAGAAATGCACTAAATTCACATTTTTCTGGGGGAAAACTATTCTTCATTGCCGTTGTCCAAGCAGTCCAAGGCTTGGAGAGCTGCCCACCTCCACTGCCATCGTTGTTCCACGCTCAGTTGCACTTCATGTCATGCAATGTACTCACATTCCTACGTAAGGCTCACAAAAAAGGGGAACATTTGCCAAAGCCATGATCCAAAATACCACACGCATGAGTGGAAAAACCTTTCAGCTCCTGCCTAGCTCAGTCTCCATGGTACTGTAGTCAAGACAGGGAAATCTGCAGAGGATCTGCAACCAGACACCTCTTTAATTTTGGCTTTGCTCTCTGAATAGAGTCTTTAGGTTTAACATCCCACAGGGGGTTCCCTAATGGCATTTTAATTGCATCACAGTTTTCTTTCTGGCAGACACAGACATATTTGTCCCTTAATTTAATGTCTACAACGTGTTTCATCAGAGGGAGAAAAATTGTTACAAAATTCAAAATAAAGAACTCAGCCATGGGGAATACCTTTAAATGTAAGGAGCTTGTTTGCCAAGGCAAGGAGGGTGTTAGTTGGGGTTTGGTTTCTTTAGCAATACCTCATTACCAACAAGCTTTCTTTTAGTCCTGCCATTTAACTCCTGAAACTGTGTCGTGGTCTCACTAAACAAGAGGCAAGTCACAGATTCATGGAATCATGGAATCACAGCGTGGTTTGGGCTGGAAGGGACATTAAAGATCATCCAGCTCCACCCCTGCCATGGCAGGGACACCTCCCACTGCCCCAGGCTGCTCCAAGCCCCAATGTCCATCCTGGCCTTGGGCACTGCCAGGGATCCAGGGGCAGCCACAGCTGCTCTGGGCACCCTGTGCCAGGGCCTGCCCACCCTCCCAGGGAACAATTCCTGCCCAAGATCCCATCCAGTCCTGCCCTCCTTCAGTTTAAGGCCTTTCTCCCTTGTCCTGTCTCTCCATCCCTTGTCCAAAGTCCCTCTCCAGCTCTCTTGGAGCCCATTTTAGGCCCTGTGACTCAACTGCATTGACTGCTCAGCATTACCACAGCTCAGGAACTAATGCAGTTATGATTCTCATATGTGTGCTTTAAAAAAAATATCAAGTGCTTAGAAAGCTGAGATACTTAGTGTACATCAAATACTAAAAGCAATTTTTTTTCTACGCAGTGCTCCTACTAATTTTACCCTTCTGTGTTAAGGTAGGTGTTAAAGATAAAAATCAACTGCTGATGACTTTCAGTTTCAAAATATATATATGTATCACAGACATCATTCAATGGATGACAACATCTTCTTTAGGAGAAGGAAGAGGGCCTTGAATGTTGCCTGGAAAACGTTGGCTTAGCACACTTTTTCCAGGATGCCTCTAAACACATCACATATGAAATCTGCCCTGTGTAAAAGCCCTGCAACTGCTCTGTCAGCCACAGGACTGAAAAACAACCACGAGGGAAAACACAGTCAGCACCTGCCTCTGTGTGGTGGTGAATTCAGCCCTTCCTCTCACAACCAGGGCACTTGGGCAACGTTTTCTCAGGTTTACTTTTGCTCTCCTACCACACACCACTAAATATAACCCTGGGATGCAGCCTATTTCTGTCCAAACTGAGCAAAACAAAGCTGCTTTTTGTTTCAGACACAAACGCTGAAGAAGAGCTTTTGTGATGACTCCTTGTGAGTGAAATGTTGGCTTTTTCTGCTTCCCTTTCACAAATACAAATGGCATAAATGCATGAGTGAGTCTGCACTTTAAATTATGGATATTTGGAAACATCCTCCCCCACCTGTGCAGATGTGGATTATGACTCCCTGAAACAGTTCTGTTACAAAGAACTTTTTGGCCTATTCAGTGAATTTTTAGAAACAGAGAGTTAGCAACATCCTTTAGTTTAACTAGCACAGTTATTTAATTTTGGGGGGTTTTTTTGGGGAAAGAAACTTGGGATAGAGGGACTCTGAAGTGAAATATCCCATCAGTAGCAGCCTACAGCACTGCTACAGGCAATGGTGCATTAAAAACACTCTTGTAAACACTGAGCAGTAAATGATGTGAAAGATCCAGTAGCACACAGCTTTTGGCAATCTGACAGGGCTGCTGAGATGCTTTTCTGATCTGAATATAAACAGACAGGGGTGGGGAAGAAGATCATAAATAAGTCATAACTTTTCATTAAAATCCAGAAGCAGATGGTCAAGGGTTTTGTCCCCTTAGCTCACTGGGTGGACAAGCAAATCCCTCATCCATCAAATCTCCTAAGACCACGCTTAATTTCAGGCATGGGATCAGCTCTGTGGGACTTAACAGAACTACTCTGGTTCTTCAAATTGAGTGTGTGCCCTAAACCACTGAGCCAGTGCTTAACTCAACTGCCTGGAACAAACTTCTACAGTACAGAAAGCAAAACTGAAAACACAAGCAGACGCAAGAAAATGGTGTTTCTAGTGCCCAGAACAACAAGAGAGTGATTGTCTACAAAGGGGTTTTTTTAGGACTTTCTGTGAGTCTGCTTTATTTCTGCACCACCGGGGGAGCAGGGTGGAAAAGCAGCTTTTGGAAAGTGTGCCCAGAGTGAAGGGTGCAGCTCTGCAGTGATTCATCCCCAGCTCCAGGTCTGAAATGAAACCAGAGGTGTTTTTCTTCACGGCTGCCTGTTATTTTTGCCCTTTGTAAATATACTGTGTTACACCTGGAATTCACCAAAAAAAAAAAAAAAAAAAAATATTAAAAATTGAAAAGAGGTAAGACTACACACAATCATGGTACCCAAGAACACTTTGTCCAGTCTTGAGCTGATAGATGTCTGCTGACAAAGTATTTTCTTCTTGGACCTTGAAAGCCTCACCTTTATACAGGGTTACTCAAAATCGGGCTTATTTGATAGTTAAATTTATCACCCACTCCTACCAAAGCTGATTGGGGTTTTGCCAGCCATTGACTCTGATGAAAGCAGATGTAAGCTCATAAATAAGTGCATGAAACACACTTTTTCCTTTTTGCTATGCTACTATTTTCCCCATGTGACATAAAACACCTGTGTTGTGTCAAAGTGCAAGGTGTCAGAGAAATTCAGATTAGGAATCAGCAAAACCCTGCATGTGTCATTCCTGTAGTATAAACTGCTCTATTTAATATTTCTGACTTACAGAGGGAAATAAATGAGAAAAAAAATGTATTCTCCAAATATCTACGTGTCTTCAGAAGTTTATTTAATAAGCACAGTTTGGATTACAGAGGCTGCTACAAGGTCAGCTCATACTGAGGGCATTGCAAAGCTTGCTCAGCCTCATCCTCATTCACTGCAGCTGCTCACGTGGTTGTGAATCTGGTCAGTGCTGCCTCCCCAAAGAGTTTGTCACTGAAAAAGTGGCCCATGAAGAAAAAACTTGAAACTTCCCTGAGATTTGTTACTCTGAGGTACAGTGGGGACAGCCAGACCCTCCCTGGTGAGAAGGAGCCTGTGCTGAGACTCTGAAAAGCACTTCCAGGGGTGATTTCTGAGGCCTCAGCACTTGACAGAGAATCCCAGAATTGTCTGGGTTGAAAGGGAACTTAAAGATCACTCAGTTCCATCCCCCTGCCATGGCAGGGACACCTCCCACTGTCCCAGGCTGCTCCAAGCCCCAATGTCCAACCTGGCCTTGGGCACTGCCAGGGATGCAGGGGCAGCCCCAGCTGCTCTGGGCACCCTGTGCCAGGGCCTGCCCACCCTCCCAGGGAACAATTCCTGCCCAAGATCCCATCCAGCCCTGCCCTCTGGCACTGGGAAGCCATTCCCTGGCTCCTGGCCCTGCAGCCCTTGGCAATTGTCTCTCTCCAGGTTTCCTGCAGCTCCTTCAGGCCCTGCAAGGCCACACTGAGCTCACCCCAAAGCTTCTCCTCTCCAGGCTGAACAATCCCAGCTCTCGCAGCCTTTCCTCCTAGCAGAGCTGCTCCATCCCTCTGCTCATCCTGCTGCCTCCTCTGGCCTCCCTTCCAAGACGTCTTGTGAAAGCAAAATTTCCCACAGAGAAGTCCAGCACACCAGAGGCATGAAAATGCCATAAAACTCACACTGGTCAAAATCTCCCTGGGGTGTCCCACAGGCTCCTGCCCAACTGCTCAGTGAACTGGGCTGGGCAGCTGTACACGAAGTAGTAAATAAATGGGTGAGTAAGTAACTGGAAAAGGGATGGCCTGGGTGGGAACAAGCTGCCAGGTCTGTGGAAAGCAAGGAAGTCCCTCAGAAACACACCACTGGCCAAAGCTGCTTAAACTGCTGCTGAAGCCACGGCTAATCTTTGCTGTAAGGTGTCAAAAGCATTCCTAAGAAGGTAAAAGACAAGAAAAAAGAAAAGTGCAGCCTCCCCTGGGCTACTCAGTCGTGGCACTGCTCTGCTCCGTGTAGGGCTTTGCATGATCCAGCAGCCCCAACAGGCCACAGCCATGGAGAGGCTGGGAAGGAGGCACCCCCTGTGAACAGAGCACCCAAAACAGGGGCAAACACCTCTGTGTGGGGTGCCCTGGGCTCGGTGGGTGCTCAGGGTTACGTGGGGCTGGCCCAGGGTCACTCAGAGAAGTCACCTGGAGGCACCTCTGGTTCCTTTCTCCTGTGACAGCACACGCAGAGTTGTTGGCTTTCAGTGAGCAAAACAGAAGATGCTTTTTTACTGAGCTGTACACACAGCAACCATTCCTCTCCAACTAAACAACAACTTTGGCTAATTCAATCTTTTCCTTTTCATTTTCTTCCCCTTAGCTTTCCCCAGCTAACTTGCAACCCACAGCTGCCTCGAGCCTCAAGGCCATGGTGGCAAATGAAGGCAGTCAGCATCTGGCTCACTAGAGGCCAGTCAAGCTATAAATATTCCCAGCCTGGCTCTTTGTGCTCGCAGTGTGGGGAAACAGCTGGTTTAAGTTTGACTGCACGTTGTCATTTCTCCATTAGTGCAAACACTTCAATATTTCTTACGTGTCAGGTTGGAGTGAAGAAAAGGAAAGCAGGGAAGGGGGTCACGAAAAGCCAAAGCTAAGAAATGATGTTCTGTATATACATAATTTACAATTAGATTGCTGCCTGGGACAAGGCTGAGGTTTGACATGGTGATAGCTAGGCCAAAGCCACAACGACTTCCCACTTGGCCTATAACTTTCAGGACCTATTTTCTCTTGTTTTTCTTTTATTATTTTTATAGAAATTCTATTATGATGGTAATGGATTACATTTCTCAAATTGTATTTCATTTCAAGAGCTTGTAAGGCTGTTGTATTTGTGGTTTCGTAAAATATGAAATACCAGGAGACAGGGCCCTTCCCAAACCACATGTGCCTTCTTTTGTGGGCAGGGATCATACAGAAAGTTAGGAAAATAGAGCATGCCAGGCATAAACAGAAGTGACATCTTGTATGGAAACCATAATCCCCCATGTCTGTGGAATGTCTGCTGATTTTCATGATTAGCACTAAGGGGCTGAGAGGGTGCAAAATTCTAAAGCCCGTGATTAGCCACTTTTCCTTACCTTCTGTTTTGTCTTAAAAAGCTATTCCCAAACTTTGAATACTGAACACCCCCACTGATGCTGCCCTGATCAAAATGAAACACCCACTAATGATGGGGCAGAGGAGAAAACTCACCACCAGCTCTTAAGCGCTCTGGACACAGTAAACCCTGTGCAGGAAATCAAAAAAGCAATGATGGCAATAGTCCTGAATAATGACAGTGATCACAACTCTTGTGGGCTCCTATGTCATTATTTGAAGACTGTTTTTGTATTTCCCTGCCCACCTGAAAGCCTTTGGTTGCTGGAAAGTCAGTGGTCAATCGCAAATGTAGCCATGATAATTATGAATGAGCCCATTATCCCACAGTGGAAAGCTTCTTATTTAGCACCTGCCAGCCCAGCACCCCCCACAAAGCTTCCAAAAAATAAAATAGTTGTAGTATTAGTGAGCTGAGTTTGTTTTCCTCCTTGGCAACATGTTTGCCTCAAGAACAGAGCCAAACCATGCCCACACACGCACGCAAGTGCTCGTGTTAAGCTGGTGGATTTTCAGAGCAAAGAGGAGCTTCTTGAAGTAGTCACACATCCCTGACTTTGCCATTTTGCCAGTATTTTCCACCTTGGTAGCCAGCCACCCCACCAACCACCCAGTTTTTGGGAAAAAGGATTATCAGTCTGAGATAGCCAATGTGTTTGTACCCAAAATTAATAACACTTTACCCAGGCAGCTCCAATAAGGAAAATAATCCTCTTGAGGAGACATCTCCCAGCTCTGCCCTGGGCTGCTGTAGGGGCTGACTCTGCTGGAACAGAGAGAGCCCAGTGGCCTGCTGGGGGGTTTGGGCCAGGCTTGTTGTTTAGTCTGAGCTGAGGTTTCCCAGGAATCCCAGGGCTGGATGCCGGTGGTGTGCCACCAGATGTGGAAGGGACGTGGCACCGCGCCCCTGCCGCGGGGTTGTGCTCCAGGGGTGGAAAAAGCCGTGCCTTGGGAAAACAAAATTAATGTCAGGGGGAGGGCTGCACATCAGCCCTGTCCCTCCCCGTGCTGGATGCTCACAAGGTGGGGGTCAAGAGGATGTGGCCCAAATTTTCAGTGACAGGATGAGGAGCGATGGCCAGAAACTGAACCACGGGAAGTTCCACCTCAGCAGGAGGAAGAATTTCTTTACTTTGAGGGTGGCAGAGCCCTGGAACAGCTGCCCAGGGAGAATATGGAGTCTCCCTCTCTGCAGACATTCCAAACCCACCTGTGTCACCTGCTCCAGGTGACCCTGCCTTGGCAACAGGGATATCTCCAGAGGTGCCTTCCAACCCCAACAACTCCGTGATTCAGTGATTTTGTGATGCTGTGAAGCTGCTTAAATGCTCTAATTAGACCCACCAGTATCACACCATGATGCACAGGTGCCTCCTACAGCCTAAACCCTGCCAGCCTGGATCCTGGGAGCAGCATGGATCTGCTGGAATGCAGAATTCTCCCTCCCCAGTGCCTGGGCACAGCAGCTCTCACACATCTCGATAGTGCAAGGTACCTCAAGTGCTCCCCATTCCAATTTGCCAGCTTGTACAGCTCAAAAAAATCTACTCCTTAGGAGACTTTACATCAAGGGGAAAAGAAAAAAAAACACCAGCAAGAAAACTCAAGTTCACCCTGGACTCTGAAAAGTCCTCCTGTGTGTCAGACATATTGAACCCAACGAGTACAGAGGCTCTTTGATGAAAATTCAGGCAGTTACATGCAAAGAAAAATGGTATTTCCCCCAAAGAGCCAGCACAAAAGATGTATTAAGTGATAATTTCATTCTCAAATGGTTTTCAAGCAACAACTGGTAGCACTTAAATCAACATTTTGCACATGATTAAATCCTAAGGACAACTAATTATTTCTGGCATTTCTTTAAAACTTCTCTATCAGCCAAGCTGATGTTGGAAAGCTTCTGCTGTGCTTTCACTGCAGTTAACTTTCAAAATACTTCTTCAATGAAATCATCACGCTGCTCATGGCAGGAGAAATTTATCTGTGGCCTGAATAAGACTCTGTGTTCCACTTCAGCCTGCCTGAAAAAGATGGATTACCTACAGAAAATGTCATTATTCCAAGCTACCTTTGTGTAGTCCCACCCATGGGCACGGCAGAGCCCCATGGGCGAGTGTATTCCAAGATCACAGGGAAATCCATGGATTTAAATGTTGTTGAAGCAGTACCCAGAGCCTCATGAGAGCATTTCCATGGAGTGAATTTCTCCCTAAATGCATGACATGAATTGCACTCGTTGTGGCAGAATGGCTCGTGCCTAATTTGATAAAATATACAAAGAACAATAAACAGCAAAGTAACAGTGTGGCATATGCAACCTCCAGATTTATACTCCAGGGTGAATCTTCTGGCCTGACCCAGGAGCAAAAAATAGCAGGAAACAGGATTATTACATTCAGGTGAAAGATTGACTGTAGGGTGGCACAAAAGGTCTCATTAGATTTATGTACCTGGAAGGAACAGAATGGCTGCACCAACATGATGCACTTAAAGAAACTCAATTTGATACCTGTGACAACCTGCATTATATATGCAACAACAGCCAGGTAAATGACAGCTTTAATTTATATTTTTCTTGCTTTATTTAATTTTAGGTGAGCCCCCAGGCTATATTTTGTGGTGCTGGGCAGCGGGGTTTAGCTTGGAAAAATACTGTTATTGTTAAAGAAAAGTGGGTAGCTAATCCCTGTGCAGCACACTGAAAATAACCCTTTAATTTCATTCTAATGGCATTTCTTTGGTATTCACAGGAATGCCAGCTCTGAGAGCCTTAAGTTTTGAAATTTAATGTTGGGCAATTACAGCCAAAGTGTATCTGGGGAAAGTCCTAGCAGAGGGGACACATTTCTTCTCTGAGTGGGTGCTTAATTGGGGATGGCTAAGGGGTTCAATATGCTCCTAAAATTTTATATATATATATATATATATATATATACACACACATATACATATAATATATATATCTGTGTGTGTGTGTGTATATATATATATATATATATATAAAAAATATATAAATATATAAATATATAATAAAATTCTGTATATATATACATATATACAGAATATATGGCCAGGAAGCTCTGTCATAGGGGAGAAAGGAGAGCTGGACAGCAAAAAGTGGCAATGTTAACTTCTCCCTGGCCACCACTTTGTGGGATCTCAATCCCCCAAATTATTCAGATCCAGGTGGCCACGAGGGAAGGCAATTACAGAGGATAATGCACTTGCATGGCTCTGCAACGTGGGGTCATATTTTAGACTCCTCTGGGACAACCCAGGTTTTAAAATGGATCTAAACAGAGCAGGTACAGTTTTACTAAAATTGAAACACATCTCCAAGTGCTGCCTGTGTTAATATTTAACATACAAAACATTTTAAGAACTGAGGAAATATTATATTGAATAAGATCATTTAAGGAAATAAGTTTGTGGACTGCAAAAGAGGAGGGTGGGAAAGGCTTCTGCAGAAAAGAAATTGCAAAGCAACCTACAGAAAGGCAGGGCAGCACTATCTGACACACACTTTTTTCCCCCTAAAACTGGCAGGAATACCACATTCCAATTCCCAGAGTGCAATAACACTACATATTACATACACACGTCTGTGAGGTTTAGAAATGCCACAACATATTTATTTTTGTTGCTTTGCAATGTGAGTTTCTCCATTAAAAGTGAAGTATTAAGATCTGTTTTTTCAGGCATGAGTTAGGCCCTATAAAATAAAACTTCTCTGATGAAATGAGCAGTATTTTTAAACTAGAATTTTTTTATTATTATTATTGTTGTGTATAGTATGAGCATGCAATATGGGGATGCAATATTTTTTGCTGTTGGGCTAATCTTTTTTGGGGTTTTTTTGTAGCTTGCAAGTGATTTTATTTGTTTCTTTTTCAGTAAGTCATGACTTAGGAACTGTAGCAATGTATGAATTTTCCTTCTTGTCTCCAGTTAGGAACTCTGCACTGCTCTTTCAACAGGGAAGGCTGTAAAAAATTGAAGATTAATGAACAAACACCTTCCACTGTCCCAGGCTGCTCCAAGCCCCAATGTCCAACCTGGCCTTGGGCACTGCCAGGGATCCAGGGGCAGCCCCAGCTGCTCTGGGCACCCTGTGCCAGGGCCTGCCCACCCTCCCAGGGAACGATTCCTGCCCAAGATCCCATCCAGCCCTGCCCTCTGGCACTGGGAAGCCATTCCCTGGCTCCTGGCCCTCCAGTTCCTGATGAAGGGTCCCTCTCCACATGCACAAGGATTTTATGGGGACACTGCAGACACCTCTGAAGGAAATGCAGACACCCCTCTCCACAAAGGAGAATTCTGGCAGCTGAAACTGCAGCCACCTCCTGCTATTGACTGTGCAGGGAGCCAGAGCATCATCCTGAGTGATTCAGTGAATGCATGCACTAATAGAAATCAGAAAAAAAGGAGGAGAAATTACAGAATCACAGAATATTCTGAGTTGGAAGGGACCCACAGGGATCACCCAGTGCCACCCCAGGCCCTGCCCAGACCCCCCAACAACCCCAGCCTGGGCATCCCTGGCAGCGCTGCCCAAACACTCCTGGAGCTCTGGCAGCCTCGGGGCCGTGCCCATTCCCTGGGGAGCCTGGGCAGTGCCCAGCACCCTCTGGGGGAAGAACCTTTCCCTGAGATCCAGCCTAAACCTCTCAGCAACAAGCAACATTGGTGTCTAATAATAATTATCTACTCTAATGCTCCTTAGGGAATTTACACTGAGGGAAACTGATCAGTTCTCTTACAGAAATGCCAGCACAAATACTTAAAAGGCAATTTTAGGAAGCAGGTAAGACTGATTTTGAATCAATTCTCCATTTGTGATTATACCTCTGCATTTGCTTAGCACAAAAAAAAAATTAAAAAGACACTGAATTAGATTAAAGACATTTGAACTTCTGAATAAGCAGCCTTACAAGAAGACTTCCTCTAGTTCTTTGTAACTTCAGCTCACCGTTTATTTCCACATATCTCAAATCCTTGACTACTCACTGGAAATTCTGATTTGACTTCAGCACAATTTCCATCCTCAGCACTGAACAGAGGAGGTGTGATAAGCTGTCAGACCACTTTGCCCTGCTTGTGGTGCTCATCACATCAGCACAGCAAGTGTGAACAGCAACCACAGAGCCCAGGGCTGAGGTTTTCCTGAACAACTGATCCTGGGAGATGAGATTAAAATGCAGGTGTTTGTGACAGAGAGATGTGAAGCACAGGCTCCACTGGTGCATCACCAACAATTGTCAGCAACTGACTCTTCTGGACCTTTGCCCTTCAGCAACACCAAAGGAAAACTGTTTTGACAGTCAGGCATTTTAAACAGGAAAGCACTTGTTTGGATAGTTTCCTTGAGAAAAAAAAAAAAAAATACAAATCTTCATTGTGTTTTTTCAGATGTCCCACAGGGTGCTCCTAAGCTTGGGAAAGCCACCAGTCAACATCCAAAAATCCACTGCAATACCTTTGCAGCCTAATTGATTCAAGTCTCCTTTATAGTGACATTCCTAAAAATAAGTCCTGAGACAACAGTTAATGCACGGACACTCTGTGGCTACTGCCTGTTGAGCTGAGTGATTTCTTTTTCTGTTCCTTTCTGCTCCCCTGCCTGCCTCCATATTTATGTTGCTTTTTCAGCCCATTCTTAAATCCAGCTCCACTTTTTGGCATTATAGCTACAGTAAATATGAAAGTAAAGAGCAGTAGTTCACTCCCTCTGACATTACAAGAATTTAATTCCAATGTTTCCCTGTTTGGTTATATTTGGAGCAAAGGCAACTGCCCAAAAGGCTGGATTTGACAACTTCCATGCAGGGTTAGATCACACACACCACAGCCTTCAATGGACCAGTGGTGCTGCTCCAGGCTACAGCAAACCCCCACTTTATGAACTTTAATATGTGCCCTTTCACCTGGTGTGCAAAGCAAATTCACATCCAAAAATTACCCACACTCAGAGGAAAGGTATTGCACAAACTCCTGAGAAGTCTGTGCCTGTAGCACCATTTCAGACCCTCTGCAACACCTGAACAGGGCTGGCAGGACAAAGTAGGGCAACTTGGAGCCTTCTGGGATGGCAGCAGTGGCCTGGTGGGACATCCTGAGCCACCTAAAATGGTGCTAAACACACAGATTGAGACAACTGAGCCACACCCATCACCAAAAAACCCATTCTTGAGCCACCACCAGCCTTATTACCTTGACCCATTAACCTGGTTGGGGTTACACTCCATCTTGATGGTGACTCTGGCCGGGGGCTGTGACAACCAGTCCTGCTGGGGGACACGTGGGCTCATCTTTGAGGTCTGCCCATATTCACTGGAGGAGGAGGCCGTCATCTCTGTCTTGGCGAGGTGGGGTGATCCGTAGGCACACTCAAACAGGGACTGGTCTTCGCTCACCACCGATAACGCTTCCTGCAAAGCAGAGAGGGGTCAGTGCAGCCACGTCTCAGGGCAGCCATCACCATATTCCCCAAAGGAAAAAGGGCTTGTCCATCTCTTGTTTTAGTTTTGTGGAGGTGAGGACCCTTGGGGACAGATGCTGCCAGCAGAGTAAAAGAGGACAAGGGAACCTCTCCCTGAAGAGACCCTTCCCACAGCAGATGCACAAACACACTCTGCCAAACACTTGGGAGCAGTGGCCAGCAGCTGGGAGGGAGGAGAGGGCAGGATGGGCAGCAGAGCTCGGGTCTGTGGGGTCTCAGCAGTGATGCAGAGGGTGAGATCTGCTGGATGTAGCAAAAATTGCTGCCCCTGCAAGGAACAATCGAAAGCCAGGCCCTGCTGACCCACTGGGATCCCCCTTTCCTTCCTCAGGGACCAAGGCCAGGTCCTTTCTGGACCAGGAGCTGAGACATCTGGGCACAACCTCCAATCCAGGGACATCATGCCCACCAGCCACCTCCTTCCCTCTCATGGCAACTCCTCCTGGTGGAAATCCCACTCCAGAGCTGTGGGAAGGGCTTCACACTCTCTTTGTGGCAGCACTGGGGTTATGGCCATGGAGGGCAGCAGGGCCCATCAGCTCCCTCAGTGGTGGGACAGCTGCCATGTCTGTCTGGAGGCCAGACAGACACCAGAGGGAGGGACAGACACCCTCTATCCCCACTGCTGAGCATTCCTGCTGGCACCAATTCCTTCCCCAGACTAGCTGGAGTTGAGTCTTGTGAGTGAGGCAGTGTCTGGGCCAGGCTTGGGATGGTGATGTGGCTACCACATCCATCAGAAAATGCAGGAAGAGCTGGAGCTCCTGAAGGGACACATTGATGCCTCCTCCAGCCACCCAGAAACAGAGACTAGACAAGAGTAAGGGAATAAAGGTCGGTGTTTATTTGAAAGCCTTCAAGGTACACCCTGGGGAGCCAGAGGCTGCTTCCAAAAATGGACCCCAAGATGGACCCCAGCTCACGAGTTCTTCACACTTTTATAGGTTTGGTTCATTTGCATACCACGGTTAATTCTCCAATTAAAGCCCCAGTTCAGTGATGTAATTCCCCTCAGCTTGCTCCCCCCTTAGAGTCTTTGGTTTACACATTTTGGGCCTAGAAGAGTCTGGCTGTCCTTGAAGGCAAAGCCTGGAGAGGCTTTGTTGTGTCTGCACGAGAGAGCAGAAATTACAGGCTACAAGGAACTTCAGAGTTACACTCTAAGCAGTACAGAATTTGAAAAATATAAAAGTTAAAACCTAAGGCATCAACATCCCACCTGAGATGAGGCTCCTCAGCCATGAGAGCAGGTCTAGGCTGCCACACTCCTGCTGCCCTCCAGCAGTGCACAGCCTCAGGGGGCACCCCTCAAAAACAGAATTCTGAGGAAATTCCCCCTCTCCAGGGGTCACTTAGGGTGGACAAGGTGCATAAGGGTGCAAATTCAAGCACTGGAAAGAGCTGCCCAGGGAGGTTTGGAGTCCCCATCCCTGGAGGTGTCCCAGGAAGGCCTGGACGTGGCACTCAGTGCTCTGGGCTGGGAACAAGGTGGGCATCGGGCACAGCTCGATGGCCTGGGAGGGCTTTGCCCACCTCAGGGATTCTGTGAAAGGACAGTAACCCACTGTGTGACTCCATCCTGCCACCCTGGCCCTGTGGCACGGAATGGAGCAGGGCTGAGCCCAGCACCTCCTCCCTGCCATTGTGGGGACAATCCCCAGCTCTGGGTGGGCGAGGAGGCTCCGTGTGAGCCCAGGGGCCGACAGCAGCCGAGGGGGAGGCCGGGCCAGCTGGCCATGGCTGCGAGTGTGGGGGCCAAGGATCAGGGAGTGGGGGGAATCCTGAGCCAGACTCGGGGCAGGGAGCTCCGTGAGGCAGCGTGTGTGGGCTGTGCTCCTGCCAGATCTGCTGCTGACGGCCAGAACTGCGTGGTCCTGTCAGCAGAGGAGAAAGGAGAGAGAAAAGGGATGGGAGTTCCCCAGCTCTGGGAGGGTGGGTGGCTGTCTGCAGGCTCCCACCCTCCTTGGCTGCTAAAAGAGGGCTTTGGTGAGCTCCAGCAGTCACGTGCTGCCCTAAAAATCAGTGTTTGTTCATTTCAAGGCCCATGGTGTGACTCTTGCAGATGTCCTAGGCAGCGGTAAGAGCTGGACTCCATCCTTACGGGTTTCTTTCAGCCCCAAGATATTCTGTGATTCTCCATTTCTCCTTTTTATCCACCTGGTTTGTGAGCCCTTTGGGGGCACTCTGTTCATATTCACAGTTTGCTCTGCAACTGCAAAGGTGGGGACATCACTTCTGGCTTCTTACTGCTCGTGAAAACTGAGATCACCCCCAAATCCCCGGGCTTGGGGAGTGGGATCTCAGGCCCTCCAAATGCCCTGAGACTCGTGATTGAATTACTGAGTTCAGGCAGTGATCTGCACCTTTTTACTGCTGATTTTCAAATGTCATTTGAGTGCAAAGATCACCACTAGGCTGCCCCCAGTGACTCCCCAGTGACCATCCTTCTTTGTGTTCTGCACACTCTCCCACCAACCTGCAACCAGCTACTTCTTTCTCTTTGGTTCTGTGAGACAAAAAAGATGCCAGAATAACACCTCTCCTTTTTGCCATGCCTCTCATGCCAGAAACCTTTGCTCTTGGTGGTCTGAAGCTTTTCTGATCAGCTTTTTCTGGGAAAAGCTGCAGACCAAGGAGGTGTGGGGGGGAGATGGCCACTGGTCCCTTGTTCCCCAAAGATTCTTCCCTGGCTCCACTAAGAGACAGCAGGGAACTTGATGTGCTTGGATAGTAAAGTAGCATGGATCATGTAACCAGAAATAAAGAAAGAAAATGTTACTCTGGAAGGAAAATCAAGACTTCTTTCTCAGCAGTCCATGAGAGTTTTTCAGGGAAAAAAACCCCTAAATTAAAACTAAATTAAAACTAAATATATTTAGGCACAAACACAGCCTGGCCAGATGATCACAATACATCCCATGCCTGACATCACTGAATGCACAGTTCCCTCTTTTCTGCCCCAATCCATGAGATGAAAAACATGTAACATAATGTTAATTTTGGAAGAGTTAGCTCCAGTAAATACACTGAAGTGTGAGTTATACAGGAGAAAGCTGATACAGATTGCAAATAAAACATTATTTTACTTTGTACACCATTTACTACAGGACCTTTTCAAAACAGGCACCAAGCACTATATAATGGATTTATGTCTCATCCTCCCCTACAAAAGTGAAACAAAGCACATTTTTCTGGTTCCTATTAAAGATTACTCCACCTAATGTAAATTAATTTATGGATATTTAGGGTAAGTATAAATGTAAACAACAACAAGAAAAAAAGGGGTTTCTATTTATTGGCATTACTAATGACAACAAACACTGCTTGTACTATGGGTACCCATTATGTTGCCTAATGAGGGAAAGTACAAACATTTTAACTTCCTGAGGAGCGCAGTAAATGCTGGAAATTTGAACCCAATTACCTAGGGCTGTGTGAGCATCTATACAACCATGGACACAAACAAGACAAACATAAATGAGCCCAAGAGACAAGACTTAAACTTCACCTTTTGGAGGAAAATTTATGGACAAAGCAAGCTCAGCCTGAGTTTAGCTCTGGTTTAATAGCACTCATCTGTACTCCATCCTGCTGGTTATCAGTTAGTGCTCGCTGACAGGTCTGGGAAGGCTCTGGAGGAATAGCTGAGCTCCTGCCAGCTTTGTGTGCTGTGGGTCGGGCCCTTTGTGGAGGCTCATTAATGTGAGCTCCACAGTGGAGTGTCAGAGAGCCTCTGCCATTCACCCTCCCTGGTGCTGGCTGGCCTGTCTGGAAGGACAGCAGGACATGGGTCACCCCTCCCTGGCTGCCAAAAGCTGCACTGGCCATCGAAGCCTTCACAAAATGTTGAGGAGTCAGGACAGCTAAAGAAAAGGGCCCAAGCTGGAATCAGCTTCACTTCCTGTTCAACCTCTTCTTCCTCTCAGTGATCTTAAATCACAGAATCCCTGAATGGTTTGGGTTGGAAAATCATCCAGTGCCACCCCTGCCACGGCAGGGACACCTTCCACTGCCCCAGGCTGCTCCAAGCCCCAATGTCCAACCTGGCCTTGGGCACTGCCAGGGATCCAGGGGCAGCCCCAGCTGCTCTGGGCACCCTGTGCCAGGGCCTGCCCACCCTCCCAGGGAACAATTCCTGCCCAAGATCCCATCCAGCCCTGCCCTCTGGCACTGGGAAGCCATTCCCTGGCTCCTGGCCCTCCAGCCCTTGTCCCCAGTCCCTCTGCAGCTCTCCTGGAGCTCCTTCAGGCCCTGCAAGGGGCTCTGAGCTCTCCCTGGAGCCTTCTCTTCTCCAGGTGAACACCCCCAGCTCTCCCAGCCTGGCTCCAGAGCAGAGGGACTCCAACCCTGGGATCAACTTAGGCCACTTAAAGGGTGAGGATTTCTGGCCCGGGTTCTTCTGAATCCACTGACCTTTCAAGACCCTTTCAAGACGCTGAACAACCAGAACTCAACCAACCTGACACAACCTCCTGTGAAGCTCATCCTGGGGAAAAGCATGGAAATGGCACCCAGCAATGGGCAGCATTTCTCAGCTATTCAGGAATGTCCGACAAGGGGCAGAACTTGGTATTCCCAAACCATGAGCTGAGAAAGGAAGGCTCCAACAGCAAACTGCTCTCCCAGAACAGCTGACAGAAAGCAGTGTGGGTTATTTCTTTCCTAAATACAGGGACTTAAAAATCTGCTTTGTGTTATAATTGCAAATGCAAGCTCCTGGACCAAATCTAATACAGAAATTGTCAGAACTCACCATCATTAAAAAATAGCGGCATGGTCTGGCCACATATAAATGTAAACAAAGCTATTAATACTGACAATGTTTGGCAAGGTTTTGTTACATATGGATGCCAGTTCTATTCCTAGTAAATGCTTTTCATTACTCATTTACATGTTAATCTCTTTTTCTCATCCATATTAATGCTGTCTCTGGAGCAGTTTGGCAACATCAAGCCATAAGTGGGATAAAGCAATGTAAACATTAATAATTATTACAAAATAGATGCATTACAGGCTTCTTTCAGTTTTGCAAAGGTTTGTACCCTTGTGGCAATAATTTTAGCAGTGAATGGGGTCATCTTCCTGGATTTCACGTGATGTAACATATTCTCATGGCATCTCAGAAATGAAGCCTTTAATTTCTAGTAATTAATGTCTGGAGTAAAGGGATATGAAGAAAGGAACACATGGAGCTTAAAGCAGAAGGTGGGAAGGGTCAGCAGAGCTGTTGGTATCTGAGGCCAATATTGAACACAAATTTTCTTTATTTCATCTTCCTTTCTCCACATATTTCCTCTCATGACATCACAGCAAAAAAAAACCCCCACAAAACCCAAACAAACCTGTGTTCCTTCATAATATTCCTTTTATATTTTAATGGCTTGTACTATGCCAAACCTGGCTTCTCCCTTGGACTTTCTGTACTAATGATAAAAGAACAAAACGATTTCTCTATTTGGTTTTGACTTACACTTCACTGATAAGTTTAAAAAAAGAAAAAGAATAACAGACTGACAAATCCGTAGAACAATAGGTACAGCAACGCCTTTAAAGTAGGCATAAAGTCATTAGGACAAAGGTGTTTACTTAATCAAATGCAAGATTACTTGGCCTAGAAGCATGAAGTTACAGGAAATGTGATTGAAGTAGTTCCCATCATGAGAAGCACATGCAAGCTGCCCTCTCCTTCAAATGCAATGTCAGGAACTAAGGACAAAGAGTTTTTTTTCCCTTAAAGTTTGGTCAAACTTAAGAAATGGCTACACAAGACAATAAAATATGTGGTTGTGCAGCAGAATTTGCTTGGGCTGAGGGATAGAGGAGAATAAACACAGCAGCAGGATTTTAAAATACTTTGGAAGCCACTCTAATACAGGGGTTAGAAAGGACAGTGGTTTTAAACTGTGAACTGGTTTTGTTTTCATGAGCAATGGTTTTAAACTGAAGGAGGGCAAGTTTATATTATATTTTAGGAAGAAATCCTTGGCTGGGAGGGTGGGCAGGCCCTGGCACAGGGTGCCCAGAGCAGCTGGGGCTGCCCCTGGATCCCTGGCAGTGCCCAAGGCCAGGTTGGACATTGGGGCTTGGGCAAGAAGTGCACCCAGGGAGGAGGATGAATGAGGGGACACCAACACAGCAACAACCCTTGTTGTACACTGAGATGCTACAGAAATAAAATGCATTTTTTACTTGTTCAGACAGCATTCCCACGCTCCCAAAAGGACCTGTTACCCTTGGCTTGCACCAACACTGCAATAAAGAACTTTTAATTAACATTGCATTTGTATCATCTATTTTCGACACCAGTTTTATAATATTTCTCCTCATCGATGTAAACACATTTTACTTCTTCTCTAATCTGATTTCATGATAATACATAGATAAGCACAAGCTTTGACCTCCCCACAGCCACAATCCATTCAGACATGGGCTGTTTCTTATCACTTCTCAGATGTCTACAGTTGGTCAGAAAAACCTCTCTAAAACCTCTCTCTTTGTTCTAAAAAGAATTCTGACACACTGCAACTTATTTTCATCCTAAATTAGACCAAAAGCTGTTATACAAAAACTTTCACCAAACTGTTTATTATGAGGATTAATTGTAACACACCAGCGTGTGTTTTGCAGATGTTAAAAACTTTCTAATAAACAGTCACATTTGGAGAGGAGCTGTGTTTTCTGAGGGAAGATTGTTCTCATTAAGTCCGTGCAATTAGCTCCTTAAGCGTTTCCATGCTTTAGTGCTCTGGGTATCCCTTGTATACCTGATAACATTTGCTGCTGAAGCTTTGTAAATTGAATTACAGCTGTCACTGAAAGAAAGGACAGGTGGGAGTGGAGAGGGGATCACACAGTGCACAAGATTTGACCAAATCACTCTTCTTGCTTGCTGCTCTTCTACCTCAGACTGCATCTTCTGATGCTCTAGGAAGCTGCTCATCTGGAGAGAAAACCTAATTTCAAACAGGCCAGGAATGTCATTTCCAGGCTGGAACAGAGAGCACAGGGAGGCTGGACACCAGAACCTCCCTGAGCAGCAGGAACTCTTCCAGTCTGAGACTCTGCTCACGTCTGCAACAGGCACCACTGCACGAGGAAACGAGCTGGGGTTGAACTGCTTAAGAGCCTAAATTTGCAGCCCTGCTCCAAAGCCAAGCCTTTGAGCCTTGGATTCATCACATCCAGCAGCAACCGGGTGAAACAAAAGGCAAATGATTGATGTTTTAGCCTTGCTGTAGCTTATTAATCATGATGCTTGTACAAGTTTCTCCTGACCATTTGCAGAAGAAGGATATTCAATATGGTGTGGGGAACATACTGGAAAACGTTACTGCTTAAAATGCAGTCACCTGAGTCAGGAATTGCACCACACATCTGGAATATGTTTTCCTTCTAAATCTCCGAGTCTTGGATTCATTAGATCAGACAAAAACCCACATATTATATTCATGAGGAGAGTTCAGGAACAACAAAAAGCCTTGGCAAGTACAAGATAGGAAAGACAGATGTTGTCCTCACCTCCACCCATGAGAATCCAATTGCCAGCTCAAGCCAACATCCTCCACCTACTTTCAGGGAGCACTTGGAGACTCCGTGTTAATCCAAACACAGGCCCAGTGCTGCCACTTATCAGCTCTCCTCACCTCTCTCTGAGAAAAATACAAGGATGTTTGGAGCCCCACTTGAAAAAAGGAATAATCAAGCATCCATCAAGTTTATGTTATGAAATTGCAGGCTGGATTCATTTCTGGGAAACAGCAGCAGATGTTCGAGGCCTGATCCTGCAGCTCTCTTTGCGTAACTCTTGACTTCACCGGTAACGTGAACAGAGGCCTCATGGCTAAGCCCAAAGGCTTCATATTTTGTGTCTTAATGAACAAACTCTGAAATACTAGAAATTCAAACGCAGGCCCTGGTGCCTTATCACAATTTCTAATAAACCGTCATTCCTGAAATGTCAGCAAACCATAAGGTAATATTTGCAGCATGAGCCTTTCAACTCCACGTCTCCAAGTGCTTCAGAAAATAAAACATCGCCATTCCTTTATTGCAGATGGTGAAACTTTGGTCAGAATTGCTAAAAATCAGTCTTAGAAAACATACCTCCCTCATGCCAAGCTGTGTGCTGTGTTTGGGACTACCCTGAATTTCACACACTAAAATTATCACATTGATTGCAGTGACTTCCAGAGCAGGCATGAACACCTGATTTGAAGAGCTGCCATTTCACAATCAATTATTTCATCTGCCATTTTTATCTGACAGCAAAGTGCAAGTGAATAGTTTAATACCAAATCAAGATTTAATAAAGGGAAGTAGGAGACTCTTTCATACACGCCACAGAGATGAAAACTCCCACCCTGCACCTGTCTCAACCATCTCAACACCTGAGGGGGCCTCAAGCTGCTTGGAAGCAGCTCTGCCCATGCACAACCACCAAAGAACTGCACCAGGCTCCTGAGCAAAAGTGGATCTCAAAATTCTCCTCCTGCTCGAGCAAAGTGCTGGAAAATGACTTAAACACTGAGGCAGCACCGGGTTTCATCAGCAGCACCATGAGCTGAATGAAGAGGGTGCAGGGTTGGAGCAGCACAATGATCAGAATACGTATTCCTGAATGATTATGTCAACCATAAACCACCAGGGCTGGAAACAATGCAAATATATCCTGCAGATTGTATACTGCATACAATATATTGCTTTTTCAAAGAAGCTGTAGCTTTGTATGCTTATTTTAGCACTTCCATCCATGGAAACCGCTCGAGCAGTGAAGTTTGAATGACTATTTTTTCAGTCAATACAATAAGACTTTTTTCCTCCTTTTCATCTTGAGAGTATTGTCAATTACAAACTTTGAAAGCTCAGAGTTTTTTGCTCCTTCATGCTTGGCTGCTAACTTCTAGGCCTTCAAAATGCCTAGAAAACTGGGAAAACTTGGATGTAGAACTCTTTTATTTCTACCTCAGCCCAGGGCTAGCCTGTTGCTGCTACCTTGCTTTTCTAGCACAGGACCGTATCAATCTGAAGGAGCAGCCAACATTCTACTTTGTTAAAAAATACAAACATCTTGAGTGTTTTTTCAGCAACCTTTCCAGCAGAAGTTTGTTTGGCAAAGCAGGCTGCAGGTTTGTAAAGTGGCCCAGAGCCCGAGAGGAAGGGAGCTCAGGCTGCACACAACACCTGCTAGGAACCAACAGATCAAAATGATATTGGGAAAAGAACCTTGGGAAAGAGTCTTGGGACCAAAACAGTGCCCAAAATAAGGCACTGATCCTATTCTAGACCATCAATCTTAACCATTTTTTGCTCCCTCTTAAAATCCTTTGCATCTTGGGCAGCCCCAGCAGCTCAGCTGGGGTTTCTTCAAGAGTTACTGGGTGTTAATCAGAGTTAAGTCTCCTGGCCAGAATTAAATGCTTTGCTTGTACACTGTAACTACCCTCAATAAAGTTTGGAAACTTTATTGAGAACATTTTTAACATGATTTTTTTTAGCCTTATTCAAAAGATTTGTGCAGTGTTATGGTAACATTTGCAACTCTTTTCCCTAGCATCTAAGGAAAACAACAAGATTATACATTACATTTAGAATTTGTTCTACTACATTCAATATTTGTTCACTGTGGTGGGTTCACCCACAATAGATATATTTTATATATAACTCCATACACTTATTTTATATATGTAATATATATATTATTTATATACACACACCCTAAATATACATATTTATATACACACACTCTTAAGTATATGTACACATGCACATTTTCAGAGAATCCCACCCTCAACCTCTGAGCAAATCTTTAAGTAATATTTGAAAAAATATTTTAAGTATTTAAAAAAGATTTTAAGTATTTTAAAAAAATATTTTAAGTATTAAAATACCTTTCTCTAAAGCATAGCATGTAACAAGGACAAGCAAAGTGCTTAGAAATACATGGGAAGGGCTGAAGAGATCTTTACAGCCATTGCATTGAGGAAACCTGAAAAAAGGCATCCAAGCAAGTTTCCTTTCCAACGAAGCTTAGTTTTTTAGGAATGCCTGAGAGCAGGAGGGAAATAACACTTGGATGGAGGCCAGGAGCTGAGCTCCTCGGTGACCCATCACTTCCCTGCAGGGTCTGTGCGTGGTGTTTGTGCACGTGCACACACGAGGGTGAGCGCGGCTGTGGCATCAGGGGGTCACTCACCTTCCTGCTGCAAAGCCTGCACTTCCAGGGCAGCCTTAGCTCCAGATAGTCCCTACCCCCAGGAAATCACAGGAAAACAAAAGGGTGTCTGCTGGGTGTGTGACCAAGTCCAACCAGCAGCACTCTGGGGAATCTCAGATGATCCCCTGTGTTCACCTTCATACGTATTTTAAACTCTCATTTTCCTGTTTAGAGAGCACTGGGCACATTCAACTCTTAGAAATCTCCTCGCTTGAAACCTTTGGCAAATGCTGCTCAAGCCATCTTTATTTGTATGGATGTTTTTATTCACTTCCAAGTGTATTTTGTCTTGATGGAATTGCTCCCTGGGAGGGTGGGCAGGCCCTGGCACAGGGTGCCCAGAGCAGCTGGGGCTGCCCCTGGATCCCTGGCAGTGCCCAAGGCCAGGTTGGACATTGGGGCTTGGAGCAGCCTGGGACAGTGGGAGGTGTCCCTGCCATGGCAGGGGTGGGAACAAGGTGATTTTTAAGGTTCCTTCCAACCCAAACCATTCCATGATTCCAAAATTCCATATATTTTACTGACCTCTCCACATTAGACAACTGGAATTAAACCGTAAATTTCTGCTGCTTTTAAAAAATTTACTCTGTTAACAGCCCTCTCCATTTTTGCACAGCATTGGAGCAGAAAATCTTTTGTTTACGTTATTGTCCCTTCCTTTTCCTCAGACACCTTTTATTCTGGAGCTCCCATGTATACACTGGATAAATACATATGTAGTATTAGATGCCTCTCATGGTATTCCCCATTTCAGGAGCATATGGAATATTGCTCAGATGGGTAATCCTTCTAAATTCAGAATGAACTTTCCAAATATGCCCACTGTGTATGTAAAATATGACTTCCTGTCACGATAACCTTTGCAGTGCATAGCCCAGCATACTTTCCTATAATTGTTTATAATGAATATCTTGATTCATACTTCTGCACACATTATTTTAGTCATCTGCCACAAAACATGACTAATGAAATTAAGGCAGGGTTGAATGTCACAGCATTAAGTCATTTCTTTGGGTGCAAAGACTCCCACAGGAGAGGGTTTAGTGAAACAGCAATAAAGTTAAGTGCCTGCCTCTCTTTAAGGATATTTAACCTGCTCTGCTGAACCAGTATAAAATAAAGATACTGTTGTTTCAGTTCAAATATTAACTCCTATCAGTCCAACAGACTGGAATTGTTTTTGATATATTGCAGTTAGAGAAGTAGCCAAACCAATGAATTATAAAAAAATGTTGTTTCATACCTATGGCAGAAAAAGGTTGGAGTGAACATTCCTGTTTGTCCCCAAATAAATCAAAACTGAACCATCCCAAAAAGAAACCTTCACATGCACACAAACCAAATTGCTTTGTGTGTAAAAAAAAATCCAATCCCATTTACACCTGTGCTTTTGCTTTTAAACTAAGTTATTACTTTATTTAAGGAATGTCTTTCTAAATAAAATCTTCAACCCCGAATCACGAAATATATGAAACCATTATTTCAGAAAAAATTTCAACTGTTCCATTCTTTCTTCTTTTTCTAAGAGATCTGCCTCACAAATTTAACCTTTATCTTCCAACTCAAACCATTCTATGATTGTATGAGCTTGTGGCTCTCTGCTGAATCTCACATGCAGCAGAAACAGGCTGTGGCCCATTTTTAATTTTACACGTGAAGAAGAAAAGGAAAATGCACGTGGCAATATCTTTGATGTGGTGGCAAGAAAAATCCTGCAGCTTTTCCCTATGGCAATATTTCTTCCAAACTAGTGATTACCTAAGTTATCAGTCAAGAACCAGGCCCTGCAGCTCTGACGTTGACTGGTTTTTGCAACAGCACCAACATCAGCTCCAGAAGGACAAAAAAGATCAGCTGCTGCCACTGATGGAAAGGTGAACTGAAAATATCAACGCAAAGGAAGAGAATCTCCTGTCCAGAATCATGAGATCTGCATTTACCACAGCCATAGAAACCTTTAGGATGGTTTTCACCACCCCTCACTAAGAAGTGTCTAATACACATTGCTACAAGAAATGAAGCTGGGTGGATGAAAAGCTTAAGATATGCTAAAAGATAATATTTTTAATTGCTTTTCTTTGGGTTGAATTGAAAAATGACCCCCAAAATGTCTTTACATACTTTACACTCAGGCCTTCCAACATACAGGAGAGGTAGAGAGGTCTGCAGGCTGTTTCTCTTTTATTGTTTCCCCAAACAAACCCATTTCCTACAAGCTGTTCCCATATCTTTCGTGCCATGTCCAGCTTCCCAGAAAAACAGCAGGAAAACAAAGTGTGAACTCCAAACAACCCATTTCCCCAGAACAATGTGCCATACCAAGGAGAGAGAGAGAGATAAAGGGGAGGAGGGCTTGGGGGAAGGCGGGGAAGAGAGGGAGGGAGGCAGAGGAGCTGCTGTGATGCTGCCAAGGGACCTGGAGAAAAAAGGAAGGAGGAACTTTTAAAAGTCACAGAGGGGAAGAGTTGTGAGTTGTGTAACTGTAAATATGCAACAGGCAGGTTGCCAACTATTTCAAAGGATTTGAGGTTTCAAAATCGTCCAGGAGGCTTAACTGATTTGCTCTCTGGGTCTGGAGCTTCCAGGAACACCTTTACATGTCTGAGAGGCAGAAACTGCCCCATCTTTTTATAGACCCCTCAAGCCATACTTGGTCAGCATTTCAAGTTGAATCAGTAAGGAATGTAAACAGACACCATTTATGCTTCTCTGCAATCTAATAAAATGAAAGCATGGACTAAATAAAGTGAAATGATAGATGTTGTTCAGTAAGAGGGGAAAACCAGATGAGTTTGTTCATTTAGTTAGTTCCTGGCTGACCTCAGCAATCTCCAGTGCTCCTGCTATTCAGTAGACCAAGAAAACCTATGCACTGAGCTCCCACAGAAATAAAAACCACTCACTGAGACATGTGTGATAAAAGAAAATGGTAAGTGTAACCATGACAGCTTAAAAACCTGTTCCTGTATTTGCAGGAATAAAAGTAAGGAAGGAACAAATCATTTCAGCCTTTCTGTCCATGAGGATTATTCAAGCAAGAAGAAAACTTGTGTAGAATCAACACAATTGGAATGTTCCTCCCCAAACTGTGCCCTGGGCTGATCCCACAGTGTGGGCAGCAGGAAAAGGATTGGGATTGTGCCCCTGTGCCCTGCTCAGGTGAGAGCCCACCTGCAGAGCTGCCCCAGCCCTGGGGCCCAGCACAGGGAGGAGCTGGGGCTGCTGGAGAGAGGCCAGAGGAGGTCATGAACTTGATCCCATGGCTGGACCCCTCTGCTCTGGAGCCAGGCTGGGAGAGCTGGGGGTGTTCACCTGGAGGAGAGACAGCTCCAGGGAGTGCTCAGAGCCCCTGGCAGGGCCTAAAGGGGCTCCAGGAGAGCTGGAGAGGGACTTTTGATGAGGATATGTAAAGAGGGTAAAGTTAGATTAGATATTAGGCAGGAATTGTTCCCTGGGAGGGTGGGCAGGCCCTGGCACAGGGTGCCCAGAGCAGCTGGGGCTGCCCCTGGATCCCTGGCAGTGCCCAAGGCCAGGTTGGACATTGGGGCTTGGAGCAGCCTGGGACAGTGGGAGGTGTCCCTGCCATGGCTGGGGTGGCATTGGAGGATCTTTAAGGTTCCTTCCACCCCAAACTATTCTATGAATCCATGAAATCAAGAATCTGACCAGCTTTGAAATCTTTGGGTAGGGAGACACAGCCTTGGTAATGAAAAACAAAAACGTGGTTCCTTTCTTTTTTTTCTGTTGATGAAAAGATGCAAACCCACAGATGTTGCAGGCAGTGCAATGAAAACCCAAACACAACCATTTGTCAGTGAGACCTGGCATTACCATGAAAGGTGCACTCTGCAGAGAGGGAGATGTGGGGCAACACTCATGTCACAACGTGCTGACTTCCTACTGTAGACTTTCACTGAAACTGCTGTAATTCTGCAGCAAAAAGGACCTTTCCAGTGCCTCAAAAATATTTACTATTTACTAACCACAAATTTTAGGCAGTGCTAAATGAAAGAAATAAATGGACTCTGATGCCTTGGGCACAGAACTAAGGCAAAGGATTAGACAGACCTTGTCAGAAAATGCTTGTAGCTAACACAGAAGAGACACAAACTGAGGGAAATAGATGCAAAGCACAAGTTAAATGCAAAGTGTGACCAGTGTGACTGACACAGTTGTGCCAGAGGTTATTTTTTCAATTTGAATGACCAGAAAATAATGAATAATGAAAGGCTACTACGCATGACAGGCAAGAAGTGGAATGAAGGTGAAGAGAAAAGCCTGAAGAAAGGGGAAGGAGAAGCAAAGGTTTGGGTTGGAAGGGATCTTAAAGATCATCTAATTCCAACCCCTGACTGTGGGCAGGGACACCTTGCACTGTCCCAGGCTGCTCCAAGCCCTGTCCAGCCAGGCCTTGGACACTTCCAGGGATGGAGAATCCACAGCTTCTCTGGGCAAACTCTGCTCTCTTGACATGACAGCAGGAAGGTGGGATTTTTGTCTTTTATTTTCCCTCTGGGAGCTTGGCAGCCTGAAGATTGGACTTTGACCAAGAAAAGTCTTATTCTTTTATTAATACATCACTCAGCTCACCTGGAATACATCCATGTAGTGAGACTTTTGTAGCTGGGGGTGATTGATACATTGGCAAGGCAAGGAGTTAATTATGATGCATATGGAGGTATCCAGTTTCGGGTATCAGAGAATCCCAGAATGGTTTGGGTTGAAAAGGATCTTAAAGCTCACCCAGTGCCACCCCTGCCATGGCAGGGACACCTCCCACTGTCCCAGGCTGCTCCAAGCCCCAGTGTCCAACCTGGCCTTGGGCACTGCCAGGGATCCAGGGGCAGCCCCAGCTGCTCTGGGCACCCTGTGCCAGGGCCTGCCCACCCTCCCAGGGAACAATTCCTGCCCAAGATCCCATCCAGCCCTGCCCTCTGGCACTGGGAAGCCAGTCCCTGGCTCCTGGCCCTCCTGCCCTTGTCCCCAGTCCCTCTCCATCTTTCTTGTTGGTGTCTCTGTCCGAATTGGGCATCTGTTCAAAGCATCAGTTTCTCAAGACCCTAAATTTTCAGCCAGCCAAACACAGATTGTTGAGGATTTCACACACTAATTTTACCAAAACAATTAGCAAAACTCATTTTGCTCCATCAGTGTCAGCAGAAAGACTTTACTGGTTTTATCAGGAGAACTCTGACTCTTCAGAATGTCTTTTAAATATATAAAAGCTTTCTTTTAAGACACTTCCAGTGGGACTGAAATCTAAAACAGATCTTTAGAAACCAACTCTTTTGTAAGAATATGGAAAACAGATCTAAAGCTTCAGTAAAACTTTTTGCTTCCTCATGTTGAGTATTTCATCACTGTCCAGGCGTGTTTTAAAGCTGTTTATGACCCTCTGAAGCTTCAGGCTTCACACACAATTGTGGATAAAATGTTTGCTAGAAACATTTAAAATTCCCACTACATCTTATTGTATTTTCCTTTTTTTACACATGGGTTTTGCATGCTGAGTACATTAATTATTATATTGGTGACATGTACAAGGAGATTTTTAAGTCAGTTAGTTGAAAAATTAGTTCTTATTTATTTCAAAGTCCAGAGCTCCTGATTCTGTATTTCTAGGAACACCTCTCAGGATATTTTTTCTAATTTTTACAGTATTTTTGAGGTGTCAGTGAAATCATTAATCCTTGCAATGAAAACCACACCGCTCATTTTAAAACTTGGTAGCTAAAAATTCCGCATTCCAAATTTATCTTTTATTTGAGCACTTCTATTGCCATAGATAGAACTATTTACAAGTAAGAGCTCTAAGTGCATCTAATTAATAGATGTTTCTCAAAGCACCAGAACAACTTCATCATTAAGTGAGCTTAGTGGTAGCCCATGCAATTTTAGCAGCTGAGCAGAATAATATCCCATTTTGTCAGATGAAAAGCTATTAATGAAATAAAGGCTATTAATGAAAATTCTGTGGGAAATAGAAAAGCTCTGAAAATCACAACGAACATGAAAATAAACTGTTTCTGAAAATACAGAGTGATTTTTTTCATGTCACAGTGTGGATCTGTGGATGCAACTGAAAATTCTCTCTCCCAGTCCTCTGCCAGAGCCAGCACCCATCACATGGAACTAAAAAAGCCAAAATATCCCATCCACCAACAACAGGAGTAAACAACAGGCTGCTGATTATACATTTGGGGCTCTTTTCCTCCCTTATTTTCATTGTTCAGAGGGAAAGATTTTTCCCACATGAGCAAAGTACTGTTAGAAACATTTCAGCAAGACTTGAATTTGCCGAGTTGGGTGAACTGTGTTTCTGCTGGGAAGGGGTGTAAGATGGTTGTGTGAAGATCACAGAATCATGGAATGGTTGGGGTTGGAAGGGACCTTGAAAATCATCCAGTGCCACCCCTGCCATGGCAGGGACACCTCCCACTGTCCCAGGCTGCTCCAAGCCCCAATGTCCAACCTGGCCTTGGGCACTGCCAGGGATCCAGGGGCAGCCCCAGCTGCTCTGGGCACCCTGTGCCAGGGCCTGCCCACCCTCCCAGGGAACAATTCCTGCCCAAGATCCCATCCAGCCCTGCCCTCAGGCACTGGGAAGCCATTCCCTGGCTCCTGGCCCTGCAGCCCTTGGGAAAAGTCCCTCTCCAAGAGAGACAAACAGTGTAAAACCAGTTCTTCCTCCAGAAATGTGTGTTTATCAGTTGAGGGCAACTGAGGATTAAATAAAGGAAAGAAATTGCAATCTGAGTGAAAAAGAAAACAGAGGAAGAGATGAAGTGCTGCAAAATGAGATCAAAGAAATCTGGTGAAGAAAAGACCAATAATGATTAAAACTAGGCTGAACTCTGTGACAACAGAGGGTTCTGCTGGTGGCTGCAGCACTGGGAAGGTGTGGAATTAACCAGGGAATCTCAGACACTCAAGGGTAACTGAGACATTATTTTGCATAACACTTCTTTGTTTGCAAATCTAGACTTTTCTGGAAGTTTGGGCCTGTGTTCTCCTTTTCTTGGCCATTTATTTATTTGGCCATCATTTATTTAAGCAAGCCTGGTGATTGTAAATGGTCTCTGAAGCACTGGAGATTACAGTTTATACTCACTGCCATGGAAATTCAGAGCATAATGACTTTGTTTTTCTTTTCTGATAGTGTCTCTCCTATACTAAGCTGACACTTTCAAAAAAATTGAAAACTTTGCCCTTCTTAGGACACTTCATGACTCAAAGAACTTCCTCAACTGATTTTTTTCCCATCTTTCACTTTGGTTTGCAACACTGACTGGCACTGATAATTCTTCAGCTGTTCATGGAGTAGTTGGAAGATTATTTTAAACCAAATTTTAAGTCAAGTTCCTCCTTCTTCTGAGCATCTACTTTTAGCATCTTTATCAAGCTTAGGAATTTCATTTTCAGCATCATCCCAATCCTATCTAACTACAATTTCAAAAGAGTTAATTCTGAGGATTTATCAAGCTTCCTTTTTAACAATGGTGGCTGCCAACTTTCATGATCTTACTGAACCTCAGGTTCCTCTGAACCTAAATTCTAGAGTCAGCTAAAAACACTGTTGGTTTTCATTTTCAGTAAAAGATTTTGAATTAGAAAGTAGATAAGATAAACAATATATATATATATTATTCCCTGAAATTCCATGATTTT
Source organism: Monarcha castaneiventris obscurior (assembly GCA_026261815.1). NCBI lineage: Eukaryota > Metazoa > Chordata > Aves > Passeriformes > Monarchidae > Monarcha > Monarcha castaneiventris. The sequence goes on along the minus strand of JAMPIT010000566.1, from coordinate 46,946,558 downwards.
TAAGGTCATGTCACTGTGAATTCTGAGTATTTTTACTGATAGAAAATGTAACATTTTCTATTGTCACCCTAATTTCAATATCACATCCCACTGCTTTCTGCCTCTACCATGAAACTTTCATATAAAACTTTTTGCAACATTTTGACTTGTCTTCTTACTCCGCCATCTGAATTTCTCCTCTTTTCACTAACAAAAGAAACAGAGAATTAGGAGAGGAAAAAAAAGGAAAGCAATGCCTTGGAGCTCACAGACATCCCACTTAATGTCAACCTTTCTCAAGCAACCTAGAGCCCCCTTAACTGATCCTCTCCAGTGTCATAAAAGCCTCCAAGCCCCCTAAATTGCAATATTTGGAAGGAAAGTTTCTACAAATATATCAGTAGAGATGCATTTTCTTTAGCTGTGATTATATATCACAAATCTGTGATGCAAAATTTGAGTATTTTCAAGCTTTAAAATATGAGCTGAAGCTTTTGGCACTCACTACACAGCAAATACATTTCCCCAAGAGGTTGAGCTGCCAGCTTTATTTCTTAACACCTTCAGGAACAAGATTTAATCTGATGACAAGAAACCATCTGAATCCCAGGTTGCAAGCCAGAAACATGACCAGAAAGATTTTACATCAGGCCTTGGAAAAAAAGTACTTAAACCCAATGTGTTTTGGGTCTGCATCTTGGCTTTTAAGGTAAAATTTTTAGAACTAGAACCTTTTGTCAGCGAAAACTGAAGACTTCAAGTGTTCACATAATTCAAGAAACTGCCCTTTAATTGCTAAATATCACAAGATTCCCAATAAAAATGGTGAGAGCTGGCAAGAATTGCATCCTCCAAGAAGCAGATGAGACTGACAGAGATCGAGGCCAAACAAAACCTCTGTGAAAGAGGAAACCAGGATTATGAAGGCCCAAGCTCAGGAAAAAAACATACTTGAAACTGAATTTGGTCTGGTCTGGGTTACAAAAGGTTACATTAAATATGTGATGAAGGTGTGGAGAAAAAGAAGTAAAGCTGAAGACAGGAAATAAGGGAGACCTTGTGATTCTCCAAACTCCCTGACAGGAGGGGGCAGCCGGGGGGGGTCGGGCTCTGCTCCCAGGGAACAGGGACAGGAGGAGAGGGAACGGCCTCAGCCTGGGCCAGGAGAGGCTCAGGGTGGACATCAGCAGCAATTTCTCCATGGAAAGGGAGGTCAGGCCTTGGAAAGAGCTGCCCAGGGAGGTTTGGAGTCCCCATCCCTGGAGGTGTCCCAGGAAGGGCTGGACGTGGCACTCAGTGCTCTGGGCTGGGCACAAGGTGGGCATCGGGCACAGCTGGGACTTGGTTGTTTTGGAGATCTTTTCCAACCTCAGGGATTCTGGGATTCTGGAAGATTTCACATTCACATTAATTGAAAAGGATCTGGGCACCACTGCAGAGAGAAAATTCACACAGAATGAGTTTAAAGTCAATAATTTACATGTACATTTTATAGATTGTGCTTTAGCTCAGAATATTTCCCACATCTATTTAAATGATTTTTTAAAGATGTTGCAGTTGTCAAATCTGCAACCTACTTGTCCAACAAACAGCTTTGGAATTCGCAGTTCATTTTGAATGTCTGGATCTAAAAGCTTCCTATTCTAAGTGAGAAAACCAAATCATCACAGAATCATGGAATGGTTTGGGTTGGAAGGGACCTTAAAGTTCATCCAGTGCCATCCCTGCCATGGCAGGGACACCTCCCACTGTCCCAGGCTGCTCCAAGCCCCAATGTCCAACCTGGCCTTGGGCACTGCCAGGGATCCAGGGGCAGCCCCAGCTTCTCTGGGAATTCTGTGCCAGTGTCTCACCCCCCTTACAAAAAAGATTCCATTATTTTGCTAAACAAAACCTTTCCCTGGAAAAAAAAAGATCTGACTACTTTCAATTTCCTTTACTTTTTCTAAGAAGGTGCTACTGACAAGGAGAGGATTTCTCACATCAGGTAAGTGGCATAACAACAATTCCCAATTGTGTGTAAGCTTCCCTCTTCAAAAATCCATCTGAATTCTCACTGAGCACAGACAGCAGGAACTCTCAACTCGATCAGCATCTTGAAAAACAAGATCCCTATTCAAGGCTCTAAGCAAAGATTTAACAACCTCTTAGGGACTCTCTTCTTTTAAAAATCATTCAACCTGGCCCATTTAAAAATGTTCTACTAAACTTGCCTCCTTTGGCATAAAGCACCAGTGATTTAGTTGGCATTGTAAAGATTTACTATGCACTTTTCCTATCTTATTAGAACCAGTAATGGAATTCACTCTCTTGAATTGCTTTGGCTCTGAATGCACAGTGCTGGAGAGGATGACATCCAGAGGTTACATTCCTGTCTACCTTTCATTTCAGCTTTATAACTGGAGCAAGTAAATTTCCTTAAACCCTGTGGATTCTAAATCAAAGGAAAACGCATTTTTAATCTCGCTAGTATGAGAAACCCTAAGAATTCAGCACTAAGGTTATTAGACTACTTGATGATTAAAAGAAAATTAAATAAAGAAAATTAAGAAATTTTCAGAAGCTTGTAGATAGATGTTTCTTAACATAACTTGTTTTTTGATATAATTTGTTCGTTTTGTTGCATGTTTATAAAAAAAATTAAAAATAAACCATCCAATGAATGCTGTGCAGCCCATGACCCTCCACAGAGCTGATTTCTGGGCTGGGGCAACCCAGCCTGACTCAAAGTTCAATGAGACAGAAGTCAATGGAGAGACTCAGCACCATCTGAGGCAGGATGGAGCTGATCCCAAGCCAGGACAGGAAACTCGGAGGAAACATCAGAGCGACCCTGTTTGTTGCCTTGAATATTTGTTTAGTGTTTTGGAATTTACTGACTAAAGCTGCATGGAAGAAAACTTGGCAGCCAGAGCCTTCTGCCAAGTTGTGTTATTTTGGTTGTATCAGAACTCCTGAAATAAACCCAAAAAATCCAGTGAGACTTTGGTGTTCGTGCTGCAGCCTCCTTGAACTCAGTCCATCCCAATGCTCAGGATGAGCCTGGACTGGCAGAGCTGCTGCAGCCTTGGCTTGAAATGCAATATTGTGCTAAGAACATGATGTGCCTGGTTCTCCTCTCACTTTACACCCACCTCATGCCTCTGTAGCCCACTGGATACAGTGCATCCAGTTCTGAATTAGCCCAGCTTGGAAAAGGTGGAAAATTCAACAGGTTTGCTGAGAGCCCAAGAAAAAACTCCCAAAGGTTGGATTTCTTTGAGTGGTCACCACGATTTCTTTCCTCTCACTTAGGCATTAACTGAAGGCCTCTTCCATCAATCGACTGGACAGAAGCATCTTGGGTTCCACATCTCACCAGGGGTGCTTTGTTGGCTAAAATTTTCCCCAAAAATACACTTTCAGACCTAAAAAACCAGGTCCAAAGAGAAGAGGTGAGACACAAAAAAAGGAGCCTACGAGTTTGCGTCCACGAGGAGCGTTAACACAAACACTCCTGATTGTTTCTGTTGTTTATGAATCTCGACCTTCAGAAGAGCTCTGAAATGTGCTGTCTCCTAAAGATGTTCCCCGCCGATATGACACACGCTCTGCATTGTTTCACTGCTCGCAGGCATTAATATCCCAGAGGTAACCCACCCTTCTCTTAACGGCTGGTGACAGCTCCAATGGCTGAGCAAAAATCAGTTGGAGGAAAGGGAAGTCTTGTCGGAAACGAGATTAATCTTGTAACGAGTGTTCAGCCCTGATAACCCATCTGTGCAGAGAACTGCTTTAACTGGAGAGCAATTAACCTTCACCTGACAAGCTCTGTCCAACCGTTATAAACAACATTAAAGGCACAGGATCCCCCTCGTTTTCCCCGCTTTACGTAGACTAAACAATCGGGTTCTGAATTCCATGAAAACAGCAGAGGTAACGATGCCTTGATGACAAATCGCAAGGAAATTTTTTAGAAGGTAATGCCTGTGTGGAAATAATGTGAAAAATGTCTCTGGCCACCACTTTAGTGAGTTGATCTGATTAGTAAAAAGCAACAGTTTTGAGCGCTTCCAAGGGAATACCTGACGCATGAGGAAAGCTGATGTGAGTACGCCAAAGATTAACAATAATAAAAATTTATGTGAGCAGATAAGAGCTGACTAAACCACATCTGAGGAACATTGCTTTCAGGACAAAGTGTGCGTTTCCCTGGCACCCCTGTGAGCCCAAAGCCAAGGGGAAACTTCCTAGAGCTTCCTCACCCATGGCCTAGGGAAAATCACTTGTCATAACCAACTTCCAGCTTGCAGAACCCTCTGCAGTATCTGGGCACCCACAGGACCAGCCCTTCTGTCCCACAGCCAAGGGATCTCCAAGGGATGTGTTCACCATGGTCTCTGGAAGGGCCTGGGAATCCAGCCTCAGATCCCAGGCCTGTAAATCCAACCTCAGATTCCCAGCCTCATCCCAACCGGATTCTCAGCTCCCACATACAGAGCACAACACGGATTCAGCAGTCTGAGGAGGTAACTGAATGTGGGATACTCTTCCCTGATCAAAAGGTGGGATATAAATGAAGCCACAACAGCACAGGACTTCTCAGTCCTGCAGGGAAAGGCCAAGATACCCATCTCAGCCATAGTGGCAGAAACCAGGGGAATCACTGGCAAAACAACACAGAATTTTTGGTCTGAACTCCTGAATAACGTGGGGGAAAGCCTGGCCCCAGTCAAATCACACTGTTGACTTCATTTTGGCCAATTTCATTCCAGGTTTCATAAATCTTCATTCATCCTACTCACGTGCCTGAAACGAATTGCCCTGAAGTTATGATTAGCAATGGAGGTTTTCTGTCTTTATTTCCTTTCCCTTTGCTTGGAATTTCTCTTTTCCTCAGCAGACCTTGAAACACACAGGTTAGTCATGGTTTTATTGCCCAGCACAGTGAGGCAAAACTTCTGTTTCAGTCATTTTTGTTGAATCTGTAGAACACTGTGGATTCCAAGAGCTGGCCATGAATCTTTTAAGATCTCCAGAACATGCCCTGAACTATTTGTTGGAGAAGTCCAACACAACTGCTACTGAAATGTGTATTTCACTTGGAGAAGTACAGAAATAAGGAAAGGATTTAGGCAACAAGGAGTTGGAGGGAGGATGCTTGTTTTTCATCTGATAAAATGAATGGATTTTGAAGCATCCTGATTATAAAATGCAGGGGCATTTTTCCTACCACTGCAGAGAAGAACTCTGGTATTTCATAGTCCAGGATAACAGCATTGGTTTGAAATTTATTACACCAACAGATGCATTGTACTGGGGCTCAAGTGTTTAAGTGGGAACAGGTAGAGCATTACCTTTATACGAAACAAGAAGGGCTTAGATCTTTCCAGTGAATTAGATATTAACAGATAGGAAGTTCCTATTGAAAGCATTTCCTGTATTGGTAGTCCCTGATTTTGGCAGCTTATCTGGGTAGGAAATGAAGCAGGAAGTATCTGTCTACAGACCCTTTATCATCAAGGTAATTGCTGTGGCAGCATTTTGCTGTTTATCAAGGTAATAAACAGAGAGTCTAAAAAAAGATGTTTTTCAGCTCTGAAGAATGAGGTTTAAAAAAAACCTCCTGCAGTTATGCAAAACCTTCCACGTAGAATTAACGTGCTGCTGCTCGTTGTAACGAGGGATTTGTCAAACAAAGCATTTCCATCCTCCTGGGGCTTTGTTCTCCACTCGTGGTGCTGAGTCTCTGCCCCTCTCTCCTCCCTGTGAAATCAGGCAGGTACCTTTAAAGGGTCCTGCCACTTCCCGAAAAGAGGGACCCACCCCTTCCTGCAGGTATTTGCATAAAGCCAGTCCCTGTCATCTGTTGGCAGCCCACACCTTCGACTAAGCAAGTCAGCTCCTCTCCCAGGGCCATGAGGCTACGCCAGCCTGGTGACACCACTTCCCACCCATGGCTGGAGATAGCACTCCAAATAAACACACACTGCAAGGGGAACACATCACGTCCTAGGCATTCCTTCCACTCACTATTCCCAAAAGACCATTTCCCTTGTCCACTCTGAGTCCCCCAGTCTAGCCCTTAAAATAAAAAAAAAAAAATCAAATCACTATTAGTCATCACTCTTTTTTAACTTTTCATATTCAATGGCATTCTTAGGACAATAATTGTTAATTTAGTCATTTTACTTCGAATAGTGGTAATTACCAGAAGTGGTAATCACTGGTTCACACACAGCAGTTATTAAAAACTAATATTATATCATGAATATCACAAATATTATATCACAAATATTATTTATTTACCACTAACATCCCTTCCCTGAAAGAAATGTCCCATCTTTCTCTGTGCATAGTAAAAATTGGTAGCCCAGTGCCTAAGGATGCATTTAAAGCAGAAAGGTGATGTTTGCAACCCAAATCTCACCAGATTTCCTGAAACTTCTCCCTCTGTTCGTAGTTATAAATTATTTACAGGATTAGACAGTCCTCCTAAGGGAGCAGGAATAAACTGAGGGACACAGCCTTACCCAGCCTCAGGCAGGTTTGGTTACAACATTTAAAACAACCCCTCCAACCACAAAGCCATCCATTCTTTGAGGAAAGGACTGATGCCTTTTTCACAGAAGTTCTTCAAAGTTTTCCTATCTTTGTTGATGCTTCCAACACAAGATTTTCTTCAGTAATACACAAATATATCATATATATACACATCTGTATAAATGTATATCAAGGACAACAGGGTGGCTGTATAATTATCTACCCAAAGAAATTAATTTTTGGGTAGTTAAAGATGGATCTGATAGAAGTCACATTGCAGTCACTGAATTGGTTACCCTGACAAGGTTTGGCACTGCATGTGATATTTTCTACTGTATCACCCTTATTTTGCTAAAATTCATAATACAAGTGATACAAAACCAGATTTTCTCTTTTTTTCCCTTTTTTTTCTAAGTAATTCTCTTGGTTTGATTTAGAAACTTGCATTATAAAGGCTACTTCTTCCTGAGTAAACAGCATTATATATTTTTATTGAATTATAAAGCGTCACTTGGAAAATAAATATCTTTTTTTGGCATTCATATTTTGCAAAACTACTCCTGTGTTTATCTTTCAGCAAGTCATTCTCCAAGAGCACTTGTTTCTTTTAACATTATTTCTGAAAGGCCTTTTGTAACACAGGGAACTTGCTGAAAAACATTTTGTTAAGGGATAATGTAGTTCTTGTTCAGGAAAAACAAACAAAGCAACAAACTCAGACAGTCAAACATATGCATTTTCCAGCTGTTGTTCCTTGCCTGGGGACTTAATTCTAGAAAGCAAAATCCTTGTATTTCACTTCGTTTTGGCATATGAAGACACAAACCAAATTGAGTTAAATGACTGCTGATTAAAAGCAAGAGAAAGCAACACAAAAATTCCCCCCCCAAACAACTTCTGCTCATTTCTGCCTTGAAATTGTACATTTGCATTTGAGTCAGAAGTACTGCTTTACCTGGAAATAATTATAGCTCTGATTCTACTGCCTTTATTGGAATCAAAACCTTCATGGAATTGGTGGGGAGTTTGGATTAAGGAGGGGAGGATCAGGGAAGTGCTTTAGGGCTCTGCTGCAGTTGCTGCCCCTGGTTCACCAGAGCCCTTTAAATGCTTTAAATGTGCAACATCACCAGAGCCAATGGAAGCATTCACAGGCTTGAGGTTAAATATGCCATGGGGTCATCTGCTAACTGAGATGAGGGGGGGGAAAAAAAAAAGATAATAATCTTTGTAATTGTTCTAATGCAGGGAACAAAAGTACAAATTACTGTATCAGCTCTGCTGGACTCAGTGCAGATGCAATGCTCTAAACAAAGCCTTAAACATTTCCATACGCCAGGAACAGATTTATTTCTTAACTGTCTCCAGCTTTCAGAAGCATTTGAGTGGCTACTTAGAGTTTCTAAAAGAAAGTGAGAGAAAAGTAATGCTACAGAGACAAGCACAGAATGAAATTCCTCAAAAAAAAAAATTAATCTTGCCCCTATATTCTGCTTTAATCAGTGCATCCACACCCTCAAGCCTCAGAAACCACAAAGATTCTCCTGTCCTTTATCAAATACACAGACCTCTCTTCACAGAAACTGTAGATTCCATATGAACATCACTTTAGAAAATAATAATAAAGAGTGGACGTGAGCATATTTAGGTGTAACTTAAAAGAAATGTCCACAAGTATAACCAATAAATCACTATTAAGTCAACTTAATGAAGAGTTTTTCTAAGAATAAGCACAATAGCACTGGCAGGCAAAGAGGGAAACAGAGCAAGGCTTGAACATGGCAAGGAATTAGAATTCTGGTTGTTCTTTTCTATTTAATGTTCTTTCCTCCACTATGGGATGGATAATGGGAAAAAAACACCAAAATGACCTCCAGGATAACTCTTTTTACTTCACCCCAAGGTAACACTTAAATAACTTTTGCTCCATTCTATTAAAAAAGAACCACCAAAACACACAAAAAAGACTGATGCCTAATTCAGATATGTTCTACAATTGTATCTACAGTAATGAGTGTGATCTGTAAGTACAAATAATGGTATTTTTTTGATAAATAAAACAGCTTCAGTGCCCTGCACTTCTCTGCCACTGTCAGATACCACCTGAGCCAGAGGGACACCTGTCAGCGCTGAAACTTTCACTCTTAGGAGACTTTTTCCACTTGAAAAACCACATTTTATCCTTCAGGATGCCAAAAAACATAGCAGAGACTTCAGCTGAGTGTGCACCAGGTATTGGGATATGAAATATCAACCCGAAATCCTGGCTGGGGAGGCACCTTCTTGCACCACCCTCCCTTTGCCAGTTCCTTGTGCTGCCCTATTGACATCCCTGCTCCGGAGATCCAAGGGAGAGATCCCTGGCCTGGGCAAGGAGAGTCCAGTGGGAAAGTCAGGATTAATATTATCCATCCATGTCAGAGCCTGGGGAAAAGGCACTGCTGCCTCCTCATCCTCATCTTCATCCTCCTCCTCAGGAGAAACTTCCCACCGCGGCGCTTTCCCCTTCAGGGGAAAAAAGGAACAGGGGGCAGCAGAAAGAGGGCAGGGGATGAGGAGAGAGCGATCCCCTGGGAAAACCACGCTCAGGACATCAAACCCAGCACCCAAAAACTCCCATCAGGGTTTGCCTTCCCAGATTCCAGCGAGCCCCAGTGAGACCAGCCCAGTTCCTCCCGAGCCCCAGTGTCCCAGGGGTCTGTCTGCAGGCTGGGGAGAGGGAGAGGATGAATGGGACACCCTGACTGTGAGGTCACCTCTGCACGTGTGGGGGCTCTGAGAAGTCTCTGCCCAGCTATGAACAAATACAGAACCATTCACATCCGAATTCTGAAATTTAATGGCTCCAAGGCTTCCCTAAAGGACAGAGTGAATTCCCAGGGATCCCAGGTAAGGCTCTCCACCTTCCTTAATCACACTGGGATATTCACTGCTAGCACACAACACAAGCCATTATATTCAATCTATTATTAAATCTATATATTATTAAATATAACTGTTTAGCAAAAGCTAAACAAACACCTGCCTGGCCTTCAAACGGATTTTCCTCATTTCAGAAACCTTCCAGTTAAAAGACTTCTTTATCCACTCCCTAAAGAAGAGGAATTGAAAATCTTTGGACTGTCTCAGCCTCATGTCAGAGCCCATTTCCTGCACCTCGAGTAAAAAGCACCTGTCATTTCTTTCCAGTCACTTCACATTTTGCACTTGCATAAATAAAATTCTTGCTACAGCATGCAAGGCCTTCCCAGCACCCTGGGCAGCAAAATCCTCAACATTCTGGGTTTCCTGAGACCTCCTGCAAGATTCACACTCCAGATGAGGAGAGAGAATTGTACATTTTTCCACTTTGCTGAGTACATTGCATTACCAGGCCGTATAAAACAGTTCTCTCAGTGTAAGGTGGAGGTTAAATAATAACAATGAGACCATTTAACGATCTTCTATCCTGTTAAAATCAGCCAATACAAAACATAAAGGAAATAAATAATAGGAGTTACCTAAAATGCAAACAGCATCCAGTCTTGCGGTGCCATTATTTTTGAAAATAAATTTCGCATCAATATTCTCACAAATAGGAGCAAACCCAGCATTAAAACCTCAGTACACGGCCCTCCTTTTAGCCAAAACTTGACTCCCTGAACCTCAAGATTTTCACAGAGTGCCAGTCATGTCCTGTGTGCTCTGAAATGCACGGAAAAACCAAAGGGAATTCAGTTTCAGGAGCTACCTAGCATTTAATAGATGCTGGCCAGCAATGCACAGCAGAGTCAGATCTATGTCTCTATTGATAGCCCCATGAAAACATCAGTGATTGCAAACAGAAAAAGTTCATTAGACTTTTTAATCATATTGCCCTCAGGCAAGGCTGTCAGATTCCCAAAACCATAACAAAAAAGCATCAAATGATCCCTAAAATGTAAACACTGGAGCTGAATTTACTGAAAAATCCAAGTGCAGCCCTATTTATCCAACGGCCAGGCTATTCCATATCCCTTATGAAAGCTCTGACATAATTAGAAAATTACAGAAACAGACAATGCCACGAAGAAAACAAATACCTCAGTCCTGAATCTGATACCTTGATCCCAAACCTGATAATACAACACCGCAGAGTCCTCCCTGCCCGAGCTCTTTATGTAAAATTAGTTTCACTATCACCAAGCGCTTAATTACCATTACATTCTGCAATTAATCACAGCTATTGCTCTGTTGGTAACTACTGTCCAGAGAAACAAAAACTAGACAGACAGAGAGGTTTATTCAACTTTCTAAGTGACACGACACAAAAAAACTCAGCAAAGCCATTCTTAAAAAAAAAAAGCCCCAAAACCAACAAAGCATGCACCGAGATCAAGTTATGCACCAAGAAGAGACTTTTATTGTCCAAAAAATTAAAACAAAAAAAAAGAACATGCCTGTGAGATCTTCCCGCCACCATTAAAATAACATTCAGAAAGGTCCAGAGTTTAAACTTAAAAGAGTTTCTAGAAAAGCACATAATTAACACCTGCATGAGAGAGAGAAAAACAAGAGCTGGTGCCTCTCCTTCCCGCTCGCTAAAATTTGTGTCCCCATCCGCAAGAGAAAGAGTTCAAAGTATCCAAAAGTTTAGTGCTCTTAGGAACCCGCTTTTTCCTTCCAGTGCACACCCTCTCCCCTCCTGGCAGTCCACAAACACATCCAAGTTGTCCGAGGGATACCTACAAGAAATTTCAGAAGCTCTCACAAAAGGGCTTCGCCTATGCAATCCACACCACTGAACAGTGAATTTAAAAAACCCAATTTTTTTTCCGAGTTTGAAGTTTTTAAGCCTTGCGGATGGTTGGAGTAGGAAAAAGGAAATTTACTAGGCAGTACAAAGGAAATCTTGTTGTCCTCTATTGTGGCAGTGGGGGTGTTGCCCAATTCTAACTTATCTAGGTTGATAAAGGAAACCAAAGAACACGCCAGTGAAAAAAAATTCCAACAAAAAAAGGTACCCCCTCCTTACCTTAATAGTGCTTGCCATAATGTGATCAAGATTATTGATCGCTAATAATTGCTAATAATAATTATTGCTTCGCTCTGACCAGAAAGAAGTTTTGATGAGGTTGTTTAGAGCGGATGAGATTGTGCTAACTCTGGGAAATGAAGTCAGCCAATGGCAGGAAGAGGTTTCTATTGGTCCTGGCCACCGCAGCTCGAAGAAACAGGATATTTGGGAGTGAAGAGATAAGAGTCCTAAAACAATGTTGTTTTTCTTGATGATATGTGACTAAATTTTTTTTTTAAATTTTTTTTGTTGGGTTTTTTTTTTTCTTTTTAAACAAAAAAGTCAATTGCCCGTGGCCGGCTGGGCAGGTGTGATCTGATGTGCAGTAAGTGTGACAGGCCACTTCGAGGCAGGATGCAGATGTCAGATGCAATGGGCCAAATTCAGCAGTGGTTTGATGCAGGCTGTGCACTGGGGAATTGCTGATCCAGGGCCAAAACCAGGCTGGGTATAAATGGGTGTAACTCCAAATATGTTAATGAAGCCTGGCCCTGCTTACACCACGTCTATATTTGGCCATTAACCTCATTCCTGCATTCCTGAGCTATTGACACTTTCCAGCCCATCTGATTTAGCACTTTTCTTTTCCGTAGAGAAGAAGCAAATTGGTTGGAGATAATAATTTCTTTTTGATGTCTCTTGCTTAGTGAGGAGAGGAAGTCACAAAAAGACATAAAACTTCAAATGCCTGAATGCCATAAACAGTCTTAAATCTTCCATGTTCTTCCCTCAATTCACAGCTCTATCCATGCATGGAAATGAGATGGTTTCACTGGTGATTCCCTTCCTGGTTAGAGTGTAATGGCCATTTTTTATTCAGTGGTGTATTTTTATTTGTCCTTTTGGAGCAGTCCAAACTTTGAACCTTTGGCAGTCATGGGGCACCCCAGAACTCCCAGCTGTGCAAACAAAACACTGTCCCTGTCCCAGGCCTTTGTGTAAGAGAGCTGAACTTTAAGAAAAAAATTTAAAAAAAAAAACAACAAAACCCATATATATATATATATATATATATAAGAAAGGCAAAGTGCTTCCACAGTGCCAGCCAGGGTATTCCGCTCAGGATCCAGGGCTGGCACAACCCTTTCACACTTAGGAGCCTCACAATGTTCTATGTTTTCATAAAAGATACAATTCCTGGTGTCAAGAGATTCTGAGCTTTCAGCCTGAAGAGAAAAGCTTGAAAGTAGAACCCTTAAAAGTGGAAGGAAAAATGAGAACGTGTCAGAATGTATTCATTTTTTAAAAACCAATTTTAAAAAGCTGATCCTGCTCTAACAGGTTTGTAATTTCTCACTGCTCCCTGTGACAATGATGCCTTAGGTTTTAACTTTTATATTTTACAAATTCTGTACTGCTTAGAGTGTAACTCTGAAGTTCCTTGTAGCCTGTAATTTCTGCTCTCTTGTGCAGACATAACAAAGCCTCTCCAGGCTTTGCCTTCAAGGGCAGCCAGGCTCTTCTAGGCCCAAAATGTGTAAACCAAAGCCTCTATGGGGGGAGCAAGCTGAGGGGAATTAAATCATTAAACTGGGGCTTTAATTGGAGAATTAACCCTGATATGCAAATGAACCAAACCTATAAAGGTGTGAAGAACTCGTGACCTGGGCTCCATCTTGGGGTCCATTTTTTGGAAGCAGCCTCTGGCTCCCCCAGGGTGTGCCTTGGAGGCTTTCAAATAAACACCGACCTTTATTCCCTTACTCTTGTCTGGTCTCTGTTCCTAGGTGGCTGGAGAAGGCATCAACAACACCCAACCATGTTGGACAGGTTGCCTGGAAGACAATTCCAGCTGTACTAAGGTCCTGCCCTCTGAGCAGGGACTCTGGTACGATAAAAAGAACGAGGAATAGTGAATGGCTCGTTGCAGCATTATTTAGTGCTGCATGACCTCAGCCTCTCCCAACGCCGCCTTCTCCTGCTCCTCAGGAAAGAAAAAAAAAGGAAACGGGAGCGTTGTTCTGGAGCTGGTGATGACTGCTGGCATTCCACACGCAGTTTTTCCACACAAACACAGCACAGAGTCCCAGTTCAGTTTTCTCCTCCTATCCTGACCCCAAAAAGGTGAAATGCACTTTCCCAGAGGTGCACACAGAGTCCCTCGGTAACTTGTCCTACAGGTGCTGCTCCATCTCCCCCAAAGCAGGGCAGAGCAAAGGCTCACCCACCCTCTCCTGCTTATGGGAAGGGCTCAGCCATTACCAGGTCCCAGGAAACTCTCATTTCCAGGTGTCCCATGGGGACCACAGGGTAAGGAATCCCTGGATGCAACAGTGACAAACAGAATCACTAAGGTGGGAAAGAGCTCCAAGATCATCAAATCCAACCTTTGGGACACAGGATCAACTCCCCGCACAAGATCAGCTCAGTTTTAGAATTCACTTTAAGGAGCTCTGGTTTCTTCCAGTGTAAAAATGATTTTTGGTTGCTTTGGAGCAGTCTGGAGTCAGCACTGCCATACGATATTTTATATTCTCCATTAATTGGTTCATCTAGAAATGCAGTGTTGCACTGCTGAATGTGCTCAGTCTACATCCACCAAATTACAGTGCTCCTGCAGAGTAGGTAACTTTCCTATTTTCATTATGAACAGTATGAAAAGAAAGCAATTTATAGTAATTGTATTTCATGGGGATGTTGATTTCCTCCCTTTTCATCTCCAAACAATGAGCAAGACAGCCAAAAGATTAGAACCTTTCTCTTGAAATTTCAAAGCATTGTATAATGTTTCAGTTGGGCGACTTCCACTCCAGCTAAGCCCCTGATATTTTGGTTTTCCCTCCAATATATCAAGAGGTTGCAAGTATCAGCTCCAGCTCCCCAGTGGACAGGATCTAACAAATTCATTCACAAGCAGGTTTTAGTAATGATTCTTCTCCATCCCACCTCCATATACACAAACCTCCTCTTGGTTTACACAGGGATTTTGGAAGCATAAGGCACTGCTGAGCTCTATTATTATTATATAAGTTTTACAGAGCCCACAGCCCGGTAGGGATTTTGCCATTTTAAACTGGCACATATTCTGTGCCAAAGAATCCAGTGGAGTTTATTTGACTTTCAAACTAATACCCACAGGCAGATTTCTGAGTGCTTACACTGATGCCAATCCAATTGCAAGCAGAGCCTCGGTATTGTGAGGCAAGGAAAATATTGGGTTATCAAATCACCATCATCCAGTTGCAAAAGAAAAGGAGTACAAACACTTCTACTATTTTCCTCATATTTTGATATTTTTTTAAGGTTAAAAAGAAAGAAAAAAGGTTTTTGTCATGTTAGGCAACTCGGTGTTACTGTCTGAAACAATGCTCTGTGAGTTTGAAAAACTTGGTCAACAAACAGGATAAAGCCATGAAAAAAAGTATTAAAAATCCATACCAAATGCTCCCCTCTAATTTCTCTCTCAAGCTTGTCACCCAAATTTGTCCTGGGTCCTTTCTGCTGGAATATTCTTCTACCTTCAGCCTGCGTCTGGAAACTACGGAGCAGCAAAATTCCCCAGCATGTGCTGACACTGAACATGTGCTAAAGTGTCTTGGTCAAAGCAGGGGGGTTGCACAAGCTTTAGAGCTACAGCTGTGCTTAAACTCTTTCCTGAACACCCTTAAACTCTGCCCGAAGTGCTTTCTACCTTTAGGACTCAAGAGTTCCCTCGTTAGAGAAGATCTTTCTAAACTGGAGATGAAGGATCTGCTCCATGCTGATCTAAGCCTGCTTAAACCAACAGGGCCCTGGGCAGACCTGAGGATTTGGTCTGACCATGCAAAAGAAGTGATTAGATTGGGTCCTAAAGGAAGATGATGAAATTCCAAATAAAAAAAGTTGTTTTGCTTGTTGAATCCTTTCTAGGCTGTACTAGGAATGTGCTCAGTGTGTACACACCCACCTGAACACCTAAAATCTGTTTTACATGTGCTCAGGTGAGAGGGACTTGGCACACGGGCATGGAGTGACAGGAAAAGGGGGGATGGCTTCAAACTGAGAGTAGTTTTAGATGGGATTTTGGGCAGGAATTGTTCCCTGGGAGGGTGGGCAGGCCCTGGCACAGGGTGCCCAGAGCAGCTGGGGCTGCCCCTGGATCCCTGGCAGTGCCCAAGGCCAGGTTGGACATTGGGGCTTGGAGCAGCCTGGGGCAGTGGGAGGTGTCCCTGCCATGGCTGGGGTAGAAATGAGAAGATCTTTAAGATCCCTTCCAACCCAAACCATTCCATGATTCTATGAAATATGAAGGAAATACACTGCAATATTCCCTATGTAAATAGATCTGTAATCCTTCTGTCTGGGAGGTAAACCAAGAACTCTGAGCTGACCAAGAGATTAGAGACACACTCTGCAATGGTAATGATGTGACCTTCATGCCTTGAACTGTACAAAAATCCCTGGGTAAATAATTGGCAAACTGGAGACACAGTCACCTTTGTGTCTCCAGATGTGGCTATTAGAAGAAAAGACAACAGAGAAAAGTGAGTTTTGTTCCCCTTGCCAACCTTCCCAGTGGAAAGGAGGTTCTCCTCTAGGCAGAACCACGCTACAAATCAAAAAAACTGCAGCACAATAAAAGAATTTGCACTGCACTTTTTGGAAGCAGATTTGAAGAAATCCAAGCAAATTAGTGCTACTTCATGGCACACAAAGACACATAAAGGCATCAATCCTCTCAAAGAAATTCAGCATTTTGCTTAAATGCACCTCCCAACATCAGTTTGGCCATGCCCAGTTTGGTGTGTGAGGGTCAAGGACACCTTCAGCTGGACTGTCTCCCTTTAATTCCCAGTTTTCCACTGGCTCTGAGGAAAATATCAATAAATCTGCTCACAGAGGAGTAAAATCACCACAATGAGAGGTCTCACAATTATGCTTTCAGCAGTGGCACAAACAGAGGTACTCAGGAGAGAAAGGAATCCCAGCACTCGCCCGAGGGGCTGCAGGATCAGCAGCTCGGGGATGATGGGCTCTGCTCCCCAGACCCCCTGGTCCCCTGACCCCGGGACTGTTGTGCCTTTGGGGCTGATGCAGGGACCTCTTCCTTCCATGCCTGAGTGGCTCTGATGCAGAACCAGGTCTGAGGGCACAGGACAAACTCTGTGCTGGCAGAAATGGGATCCAGTTCTGGGATGGGCTCACAGCCACCGACCCACGGCTGGAAATGGGGGGGTCAGCTCCAGGTGGAAGGCACAGTGAGGGGAGTCAGGCATTCCCCAAAATCCAAATACCACATGCAAGCCAGCAACCCATAAAGCCACGTAATTAAAGTAATTATCACTGCCTGATCACGGGGACAACAAAACTTGCATCCTACAAAAAACATCCTCTCCTCCAAGTTTTTCTGCCTCTCAGTTCCCTCCCTGTCAGGTCCTGCAGCACAGAGGAGGAGCAGGGAAGTGTCCTCATGCCTTTTTTCCCTGTTCCCTGCCCTGTGGGCAGCCCTGTGGTCACTAGATGGTGCTCCCTGCCCCTGGAAAGGAGCATCCTCCACACCAGGCGGTGAGCAGCTCTTGCCCAGGGCAGCACTGATGCCTTTCAGTAAAGAGAATACTTTAACAGAGGCAGGTAAAGGATTTTTTCCTGCTGCCCTGGCACCCACCATCAGTTCTGTACTCAGGGCTGGTTGTCCTTAGTGCATTCCCACTTTTGCTTCCCTTCAGCTTTGGAGGGAATTCTCCAACCATTTGGAGAATTAATCTCTTCATGACTTCCCCCCCATCCCCACCTTCCTTCCTCTCACAATGAATTCGCTCGCCGGCAGAGCTGAAAACTTGGGAGAGAACCTGATTTGGGGACACCTTTTTTATTTAACATTTACTTCATGGGACAACAGCAGTCAAGAATGGGTTGTTTTCCCATGGAAAATGCTTTACAGAAAAGAAATGCTGCAAGTTTTCAAAGTGAAAATCCAAGTACTTCATTTACCAACTCTTACCTGTGACCCAAACTACGTAAGATTTTACGAGCCAAAATATTTTTGGTGGCTTCACCACTGTTTGCCCACCTTTTCTAGAGACCAGCTATAGCCTCTACATAAAACAAACACAACAGAGCTGGGAAATGAAACTGAAGCTCTGTTTAGATGACACTGGAATTATTTTCATGCATGTCCTTAGTAACAGGGAAATCCTGACACTCGTTTGCAGGGAATTGAATCCCTGTCTGCTGAAGTGGGATTCACCTCATCAGACTTCAAGAATTTTAAATGTAGGTGTCAGAACTCCTCTCGTCCTCCAAGATTTCTGCATTTCCCAACACAACCACCTTCATAATTTTGTTCAATCTCACCTACAACTGCTACTTGAAAAAGACGATGAATTTCACCTTTAAAGTGTTTCTCTCTCTCTCCACAGCCTAATTCCCAATATTTGACAGCTCTGCTTATACAAGATAAATCTCATCTAAATGTTCCTTCCTTTCTTCCTTAATTTCCCACCTCTGAAATACCAACAGTTGTACCACCAACTGCCAAGGGGTGCTGTGTGGATTGATTAATTAATTGAGGAATTAAAGTGCACTGAAACTTTCAGCTGGAAGTTGTCACTGATATGAAAACCTACTTGGTTTATGTTTGATGCTCATTTAAAGCTGGTTATGTGACACTGATAATGCAGGACACACAAAAAAATCCCAAAACAAGACAAAACACCAAACCAAAATACTTCCAAAAAGCAACTTCTCTGCAAGTAAAAAAGAAGCAACTGTGAGGGCAAAGGCCAACATCTTTCCTCACTTTCTTCCAAATGTTTTAGATAATTTTAACTGAACTTCACAATAATTTGAAGAGGTTATTGGACAGTGTCCTTCAAAGTCCTCCCATCCCTGGATTGAGGGCCACTACACACAGCAAGTATGTCCGGAATATTGGATTTCTACCCTGTATTAGTGAGGCTGCTCCAAGATTTTCATCAAGAATGGAACCTATTAAAGTGTCTCTCACACTCTGCTGTTTGGGACTCTCTCGATATTGTACTTCTTTGTTAGTGGCTGCAAACAAGAAACAGATGTGGAATATCTGTGTTTGAAACTCAGTGACCCTGAAAGACCAGGGCTAACCCAGATCATTCCTAAAAACTCGAATTTTCCACCCTTTGAGCACCTCGAGGTGCGTGCCCACACTCAGGGATAGCCCCATCCCCACCCTCAGACACAAACAGAAACCCTCAGGATGGTGGAACACCTTTATGCTAATGATGAACTCAGGTGCAGTTCAATATCTGAAAAACACCAAAAAAGGGATTCCCTGTCAAATCTCTTCCCTCAGTGTCAATCAGCCTCTTTCCACTCAAGACAGCTGCCCTCCACTAAAGGGGAATTCTCTATTTTGCCTAAAGATTCAAAAAAATAATTAGAAATTAAGCACTTGGCAAGTGTGATGTTACATCTTCTAGGAATACTCCCAAGACCAGGCTGTGTGGTCCAAAAAGGATAAAATTCACACATTTCTGTAACTGTCTGGTATTTTTGTCTCTTTCTAAGATCCACTAATACCACATGCCTTGTGAGGGAAAAAAAAAGTTAAAAAATCACTGTTAACTAACACTGCTTGGCTACAGGGTTTTGTAACAGTTACAAAATTAAATTAAAAATATTGATCACCTTGGATCTGTAAGGCCCATTGTCAAATACCAACTATTCCAAACACACAAGAAATTCCATGTTAAGTCCCACCCGATCTGATTTCCGTATTTCCAAACCTCAGTACATCTAGAGAAAGACATTTCCAACAGCATGTAAGAAAATGAGATTATTATCTTTAAAGTACTGCAGTGAAATCAAAGGACTTGGCAACGATAAACCAAAGTATTTTCTCCTGGGGACTACTCATTTACTTTAATGGATAAAAACTGTGGGCTTTTAGGAAAAAAACACTGAATATAGTGAATTGCCAAGATAAATCTAACTCAGAGCTTTTACAGACCTGGGATTTGTCATGATCATCACAACCTTTTTATCCATATCTAAAGCACTTTGTAGGTCACAGAGTGCTTTAAGAAATAAATATAGAATAAGAATATAGTATTAAGAAATAAATATATATAAATGAAAATAAAGACAATGTCCTGCTTCCACCAACATGAATGGCAAAACTGCTTTTGCTCCAATGGGATCAAAGTTTCAACCCACTGAGAATTCAACAAAATGACACATTATCAGAGTTTTCTGCAAACTGGAAATTCGGAGTTTTGGAGGGCTCGGAGTTGATCATGTTACAAGACACAAAAAGTACTGCCCAATAACAAAAAATGAGCAGAAATGGAAACAGGGAGGGAACCAATAATTGATAGGATTTAATGCACGATTTAAGGCTGGGGAAAGAATCCCTAAAGCCTTCCCCTACTGTGAGAAGCTTGCTACAACATGTGTGTTGAATTACCTTGGTGGCCTGTGGCTTTCCCAACAACCACTCACAATGAGCTGGGATCCAGCAGAACAGGAATTAAATTCTGTATGCAGCATTATTCCATGGAATGGGGCACTTATTCTGACAGGATCTGTGTTTTGGGCCTTGATCTAGAAATACCAAACTTTTCATGGTGGTCACCTGCATGGTGTGTCTGCATCTTCATCTCTATTTCAGCTGAAAGGTGGATTTTTAAATTGTCCTGTCTGGATCTGGCTTTGAATCACTTGATTTTACTCACTGTGCAATTAGCCCAGAATTCCTCACAGTGCAGGATAGTGACTGGTCCACAGAAGAGATTCCTGGTTAAAACACTTGGATCTAAATTCCTACTGCACTTCCCCAAAAGGAGCAGTGGAAATCTGGGCAGGATGTCTTTGAGGAAAGCCTCTCCCATGATGTCCCTCCAGTCAGATTTGAGCATCTTGATGGAGGGGTGATCCTCTTTTCCCCGATGAAGTTGTAACCAGCATCCCGCCCACAATTCTATCTTAACAACCCAGACAATGAGAAAAGGCTGTGAGAGCTGGGATTGTTCAGCCTGGAGAGGAGAAGCTTTGGGGTGAGCTCAGTGTGGCCTTGCAGGGCCTGAAGGAGCTGCAGGAAACCTGGAGAGAGACAATTGCCAAGGGCTGGAGGGCCAGGAGCCAGGGAATGGCTTCCCAGTGCCAGAGGGCAGGGCTGGACGGGATCTTGGGCAGGAATTGTTCCCTGGGAGGGTGGGCAGGCCCTGGCACAGGGTGCCCAGAGCAGCTGGGGCTGCCCCTGGATCCCTGGCAGTGCCCAAGGCCAGGTTGGACATTGGGGCTTGAAGCAGCCTGGGACAGTGGGAGGTGTCCCCACCATGGCAGGGGGTGAATGTGATGATCTTTAAGGTCCTTTCCAACCCAAAACATTTTGGTTTGTAAGTGGCAAATAGGTTATGATGGTAGGGCAGAAAAAAATGTTATTCATGCCGCTGTCATTTTATTTTTAAGATCCGGCATTTAAAAAAAAAGAAAAAGAAAAAGAGAACAGGAAAGAAAAAGTAGAAAAATTTTCCTTACGCTTTAAAGTAACCAAGATTTATGTTTTAGTTAAGTGTTAATATTTCATAGCTTTTCAGTTCCTAGGTTCAACAAAGGACACTGCTGGTACCTGTGATGTGTCACTTGGTGACTGTAACCGCTGGATTTCTTTTTAATGATCTCATTTTGGGTTTGAAAATAACACCACAGACGTGAACTCCAGTCCTGCAAAGACTCACAGCTGGCTTATCTTTACACAACTGAACGCTACGTTCTCACTGAGTTCAGTGAAGACTACATAAAATATAAGGAACAAATTTATGGATGTGGTTTTGCAGGATTGGGACGTCATTTTTTTGAATTTTCACTTTGTATGAGATGTTTCATTGTAGCTGTAACTAAGGCTGTGTATGTTCCCTCACACCCCACAGGCACAAATGATTGAAGCCACTGGTTTGTATGCCAGGTGTGGCTCAGTCACCTGTGAGATTTAGCAGAGTTATAGGTGATTTAAACAGCAGGTGAAAAAAATGCAGAAGAATTTCAGAAAACCTGGACTTTCCAGCCTGATGTGGAAAATATTCTTCAATGGACTTCTTTTAGAGGTGAGTCGGATAAATGTCACACCAAGAACATAGGAAAATGCCACTTTGAAAATAACCCTGGTACAGATGGATCAACCTTCCACTGTGAGCTGCTGACACCACTGATGGTGCCAGCACTGCCTCAGGAGTTTCTCAGCAGATCAGCCTATTTTATCAACTAAACACAGGTATTTAGGGTGGCCACGAGGTTTAACACCTGAGCACTCAAACACAGAGCTCCTTCCCCTTCAAGGTTCCAGATTTTCCAAGACCTCTCACCATATGCATCACTTCCATCACAGCTCAGTGAAACCATATTTATTTATGGGCAGTGCAGTTATTTGCCAAAGAATGTGGTTTTGGGGACAGCTGAAGACATTTGTTAGCTCAGGACAAACTTGCTGGGTTGTTTTGGCCTGAACAAAAAACAACAGCAGGCTTTGAAAACACCAGACATTCCCTTGAGCTGGGATTTTTAAGTAGTTTCCACACTTGGTTTTCAGGGCACTTGTGAAAGCAAAGGAAGGAAAGAGGATGATTCCCGAAGTTTTCAAGGAGGGAACCCCCAGTCCTTTGCCCACAGCAGCCCAGGACATGCTCAGGCACAGCACTGGGATCATCTCCACCCCTGAACTTCCAGCACAGCAGAGCCAGGTGAAGATTCACCACTCAGTACCTCCCTCCCCAGCTCAGCCTCCCACGTGCTCCTTAATTCTCCTGTGAGAAGCGGCACAGAAGGAATTCCAAACTCCAGAACCACAACATGAAACTTTTGTCAGACACTTTCCTGAACCAGAACCTTCAATCCCAAACTCACCCCGGGTCCTGCACATCGGCAGCCCCAGGTCTGGGGGTCAGGGAAGCTTTGTTTGCCATCAGAATATCAACAGCACAAGGGAATAAAGTTAGGAAGGAGTGCATTTCCCTCCAAGTTCTGTTTGTGCAGGTTTTGTTCGAGCCAAGCATGTGCAGAACCAAAGCATCTGCCAACATCACAAGCAGGATCCAAGCAAGTCCATGGAGATGCTGCCAGCCACACAGCTCTCTCCACCAGGAAAGAATTTGGAATGCATTATTTGACACAGAACCATAGAATTGCAGAGTCAAAAATCACAGTCGGTGGTTCTCATCAACTGCCAAGAAGTGGGGTATTTTTCTGGCTTGAGCTTCTAATAGAAATATAAAAAAATGCAAAAGAGTTACAGCAAGGCTGACGTTACTCAGCTGTCATTCCAGAAATTGGCCTTCAAAAAAAAAAGTTGCAGGGGATAACAAATAAAATGATACGAGTTAGTTCAAGTAAGGTTGGAAAACAGACTGCTTTTTCAAGCTTCCTATATCAAACCACAGAACTTTATGCATATCCAAAATCATATGTGGTAATTTATGTTATTAATTTAAAGACTGCACAAAAGAACTCAAAACTATCGACTCTGCAATTACAAAGATGATTTTTGTGTATTCGGCTCTAAACGAAATGTTCAGCTGCCACAGGTGAAGGTTCATTGGAGGGATTTTCACCCTCAGGTTGATTTTCTTATTGCCTGCAGTGCCTTTTTTCTTACACTTTTAAAAAAATTATTTCTTTTAAATTACTCAACCATTTTTAAACACCTACAGATTAAGATGAATCTCATGCATTAAAGTACCTTATGGAAATGATACACATAAATTCATGCTCTAACCACAGTTTTATTTCAGGCTTCAATCTCGTGGTGATTCCCTGGGCAAGACATGGAAAGAGCCTCCTTCCTCAAATATTCAGAATATCCGAAGAAGGAAATGCAAAGGATACAGCAGGGTGACAAACATCTTTAGGCAGTGGGTAAATCAGGCTGCAATAAAACAGATCATTAGGGATGGGACTTCACTGGGGGATGGTTTTTGAGGAGAACTGCTGACCAACGATATCAAAGCAGCAGACTGAAAGTGAAGGAAACTTGTGGTTTCTTTATGAGTCGGAGATGAATTCTTTCATCAGATTAACCACTTCTGAGAGCATCCGGCGTGTCTGACACACTCGAGGGACAGCCAGGGTCTATTCTAAGGCAGTGCATGCAGGGCTGACTCAGGGTAACATCCTTATTCAGGAAGGACATTTAATTTTAGATTTCACTCTAAGCAGATGCTCGAGCCCCATTACATTTGGTGAATTTTAAGTTTATCCTCCAAGTCAAGCACGTGCTTTGGCTACTTCCTGAATCCAAGATTGGTAGGCAGACGCAGGCAGAAATACATGGAACTGCAGGAATCAGTGGAAGAAACAAAAACTTCTGATGGCGAGCTAATAAAATGTTAATTATGATACAGAAAGTTCCCAGAAAATGAGGAAGAAAACCCAGGTGAGCAGGAGTAGCAGAAATGCGGTCTCCCACCCAAGATCCTGGGGCACCAGCACCTCTCCAGATCCAACCCTGGGAGAATTAGAGCTGGGGGCATGGATAAAAGGAAAACCCATCTCTGCTTCATAAGAGCCAGGCTTAAAAATTAGAACATTTTTTCTGGAAAATGTTCAAATTCAATGCAGGCTTCAACATGGAATCACAGAATCATTAAGGCTGGGAAAAAATCTCCAAGATCAAGTCCAGCCTTTGACTAGACACCATCTTGTCAGCCGAACCACAGCACTGAGCCCTCCAAAACTCTGAACTTCAAGTAATCGAGTGCATGTAAGTCAGAAGAAAAACTCCAAACTCTCCAGATTTGGTGACCAATGATAGAGTTGGAAATTCAGATAAACATTCAGGTAAGTAGACAAATTCACCAGAAATTGATATGAAAATAAGAAACGGTTGATATGAAAATAGGAAAACAGTTGATATGAAAACAGGAAACAGTTGATATGAAAACAGGAATTAGTCATTAGGGAATTAGTAATGAGGGAATGGCCTTAAGCTGCAGGAGGGAAGGGTTAGATGGGATTTTTAGGAAGGAATTGTTCCCTGGGAGGGTGGTGAGGCCCTGGCACAGGGTGCCCAGAGCAGCTGGGGCTGCCCCTGGATCCCTGGCAGTGCCCAAGGCCAGGTTGGACATTGGGGCTTGGAGCAGCCTGGGACAGTGGGAGGTGTCCCTGCCCATGGTAGGGGGTTGGAACCAGATGATTTTTAAGATCCCTTCCAACCCAAACCATTCTAGGATTCTCTGATTTATGGTATATCAAACATCCACAAGCCAAAAAAAAACTCCCAAAAACCAACAAACAAGCCAGAAATATGTTTCCTAAAATGGTCACTTCAGATTTCTTTTGCTCTAGAAGACAGCTTGGGCTGCAGAGAACCAATATCCACCCCTGAGAGTGTCAGAAGAAATACTAAGAGACCACTCCAAGCTGTGTCAGGGCTGTCTGTGGGTTGGCCCAGCCTGAGTGAAAATGAAGCCACCCAGGTGAGCACAAAAGCAAAGTTTATCCTCCACCAGCTCCACGCAGGAGCTGTCATTGAACCTCTGCCCTTTGGTGGAATTTGTGATGGATTTGTAATCTAATCTAATAATAAGCAACCCAATATCCTACAAGGTGTTGGTCTCCTTGTGAGACTCAACTTTTATGAACATCTGCCACTGGGAAGGATGTTCCACATTCTTGGCTTCAGTGGGTCCCCAGAGCTTTGCTTCATGGAATAATAACAAAGTACAAAGATATTTGCAAGGAAAAGTTGATGCTATTTCTTATCAAGTGAAATCATTTTAGAAAATAATTAAGAAATGATCACACTTTTCCTCTCCCAGGAAGCAGGAAAATGTCTCTAGTCTGCCAAGAGAAGCAATTAGCTGAGGGAAAGCAGTTTTACCAGACTTTGGAGAAACAAAACAGGATTCTCTGGCAAAGAATGGAAATTGCTGGTCAGCAAATTATTCGGGAAAATAATCATGGAAACAACCAAAATATATTTTAAAGGATTTGCTGGTGGGAAAGAATATTGCCCTGCTGGCACAAGGATACAAACATTTGTGAAAAACTTAGGACACAGTTAACGGAGGAGAGCTCAGAGTAAATGTTTTGAAGAAAACACTCTTGGAGGAGGTAGCATTTTGTATTACAATCTCCACTTCATTCAACCTCCAGGAAAGGTCATTGATTTAATCAAAAGCTTTTTTTTTTTTGGTCAGACTCCCAAATGCACATACCATCAAGATCTGGTGCACAGAAATAATTTGAAGCAAATCTTCTAAAAAAGGTTTTGAAGATGCCTGCCAGTAGAACATTGTGCCTCACAGCTATAATATCAGAAAAAAAGCCATTCAATTTAAATTAATATATTTGGCCAGACAGCTATATTAAAATTCTTGTTGTTTTTTCAGTTATAATGGTAGCCTGTGGTATGACTAGCCCTCCTCAAAAATCTGCGCAGTTATTGCCTTTCTCTTGCCTAGGGTGCATCACATGTTTCTGATTTGGATGATCTGCATTGCGCTACCTCATTAAAACAAACATTTATGCAAAACAAAGGCCGTGTATCACAGGGCAGGGCTTGGGAGCCAGCTTTGAAGGCTGCAGCCTCCCGAGAGCATCTTTCAAAGCAGAGCTTCCGCCGGCCCAGCTCCACTTGTGTTGAACATTTGTGGATGATGTCAGGCGTGCGGTGCCCTCCGAGTTCTGCGGGCAGGGAGGCTTCAAAAAGCGATGCTGGGAGCAGCTGTGGAGCAGAGAAGTGTTTGCTGGGGGAATGGGGAGGTCGGGGTTTCTCCTGTCCCCTCATGGAGCAGCCGCCGCGCCCTGAGGAGCTGGAGGTGCTGGACAGCTCCGCTTCTCCAGGGCCACAGCCCCTGGACAACCTTGCCCTCTTCCCAAAGGCCTCCCAGCCCTGAAGGTGGGGAAAAACCCAGGGAAAAAACACTTCCAGAGCATCTGTGCAGGGAATCAGGAGGATGTATTCTGTAGGAATTGGGTTTCCTGGGTCGTTTGCAGCAACTGCTTTCAGCTGAGGTTATTTTTGCCCTCAATAATGTCTGGTTCCCTCCCACCGCAGGAGAAAATTCCCTCACTTCAAAAAAAAAAAAAAAGGACATTGAGGGGCTGGAGCGTGTCCAGACAAGGGAATGAAGCTGGGGAAGGGGCTGGAATGGAAGTTTGATGAGGAGAGGCTGAAGGAGCTGGGAAAGGGGCTCAGCCTGGAGCAGAGGAGGCTCAGGGGGGACCTCATTGCTCCCCACAAGTCCCTGACAGGAGGGGCAGTGAGGGGGGGTCGGGCTCTGCTGCCGTGTCCCAAGGGAAAGGAGGAGAGGAAAAGGCCTCAAATTGCACCAGGGGAGGCTCAGGTTGGAGATTGGAGACAATTTTTCCCTCACATACTGGAAAGGAAAATTTCCCTGCCAGAGTGGTGAGGCCTTGGAATGAGGTGCCCAGGGAGTGGTGGAGTCGCTGTCTCTGGGAGTGTTCAGGAGGAGTCTGGATGTGGCCCTTGGGGACAGGGTTTGGGGTGATGCTGCTGCTGCTGGGGTGGCACTGGGTGATCCCAAAGGGCTCTTCCCACCTCGATGATTCTGTGATTCTCTAAAAAGAGCTTCAGATAAACAGTTTAAATGCAGACATTAGAGATGTCTGAAGGCAGGTGCAATGAAACCCAAGAAAAACCCCCTAAGGTATATGAATCTGTGTATACATTTTTGGTGGCTTTTCCTAAAAAACATACAAACAAACAAACAAAAACCCTCAAGTGCCAAGGTTAATGCTTTTCATCCAAATGTCCCAAGCTGCTTCCATGCCAAACTACATCACTACTAATTTAACAAAGTTTACACATGCTGGATTTTGGAAGGTATAAAGATGTTACAGAACCTCAGTGATTATCATGGTTTTGTAGAATGTATTCCTAACACTAATGCTTTATCATGATGCCAAAATACATTAATCAGTGCAGGCAAGTATTTGCATACTTAAAATAAAATATTTACTGTTTGGCAATTTCTGACACTCCACAAGCTCATTTTTAATCACTTATCTTCAAGAGTCAATAAACACTGCTAGTAAAAATTCAGAAGAATTTTCTACAAACTCCCTTAACATGTAGCACAATTAATGCCTGTATTTATAACTCAATACAGAAAAGGAATTACCAGCCTGTGTGCTACCTCAACCTTCCAAAATAAGTATGGCTAATCCACATATTCTACAGTTGTAAAAGAGTAAATATTTTTAGGTTTTTGATGTGGCACATTTTGAAGTGACTGACATGAAATTATGGCGAGACTCATGTTTTGGAGGCTGAGGATACAAGTGACTTTTCACTGAGTATTTATTTGTGGGAGTTCTGCACAGAAGGATGATTCCAGTGGAAAATGAGCCCTTCTAGACTTGTTTCTGGCCCTGCAGCTTGGACAGTTTCAATGATCCATTAACAAAATTCACTACAGGAAATGCAGGGAGCTGACCAGTCCTACAGTTTGAGTAGAGGTTTTTAAATCAACTCAGTGAATTCAGGCTGGAGCTTGCTCGAGCTATGAATGGATTGATTAATTGTGGGAATACTTCAAAATAATATCTGTACAAATATCTGTACGTAGCTGTACAAATACGCAGAAAGTAACTCCATGTTCATGGATAACTATGGAAGAAAGAAAAGACAGTATTTAGAACTTAAAAGAGTTTGTTAAAATATATTCAAACACTTGGCCTTAAGGGCTCTACTCACCAGTTTATCTTGTCATCTCCCTCTGGATGACTCTACTATCTCCTTTTTTTTTTTTTTAATGGACTAATTATGCTTAGAAGTGAGTATTTAATTTCCTTTTACAAAGCTACCAACTTGACTTTTAAAAATACATGCTATTATCTAGCACTGAAGCCTGCCAAAATAAAATAGCAAGGAGTGATACAGTTCATCACCAACAGAAAGTATATACAGAGAGCTAAAAAAATAGGGTGAGGGTTAACTCCTGTCTCTGTTAAAGCCAGGGGAGTTTTATCACTGTCCTCCTCAGAGCCTGCACTTCATTCCAGCTACTCATAACACTTTTCATATTTGATAGGGAACAATTTAAAGTGATAAACAGCAGCCAAATTGCACATGTGTGTGAGGAGGGGAAGATTTCAAAACAGCCTCAGTGTCGAAACTAAACTACTTCTGTCAGTTTGGAAATTTTTTGGCCTACCAGGCTAAAGCTGAGTTTAAGAAGGGGAAAATATTTCTGCTTATGCTGGTTATCTAAAAGCTCCAGGCTGGTCAGACTGGCTCCTTCTGGAGCCACCTACTCAGATGTGAACTTCAGGCTTGCCCAAATTTCAAAAGGGGCCACCAACCTTCACTGAGAAAATGAAGCTATTTCTATTAATGTGTCTATATATCAGTTTAAGATCTAGTTTCAGGCAGAGAAAAATTGCCTGACACAATTGCAAAAAAATTTATGCTTTTTCCTCATTTGCTGTTGGTAAAACCTTTACTGCAAAGTCCTGAACCTGAAGCCACATTCACAATGTCTGTAGCTGTGTCCATCTGGAATGTGCTGCAAAATTTCACCTTTGAGACCTAGTACCCACTGATGGTGAACCAACCATCATCATCATCACTATCATCATCATCATCAAGGGGGAAAGAGGCTTTCAGAATCATCCACTCCCAGCTTTCAAGGTAATTTTACATTACTTCAATTTTATTCCATTCAGAGAGCAGAACTCTTCAAAGCAGGGAAGTTTAATATCTCGTATTGCTTTCCTGACAGAGTGTTCAGTAACATCTAGCTTTGAAATAGCAATTTCATTTACTCAGTCCCTTTAAATGATTTATAATTTTTTGCTTCTTAGAAAAAAACAAACAAACAAAAAACCCAAAAAACAAAAAAAAACCAAACAAAAAAAACCCCCAAAACCAAAAAAACCCCACACTAAAACTTTAAAGGCATTTCTTAAGAGAGTTTTGCTCTCAAATATAAATATCCAGATTGGATAAGAAAACATGTTTATGCTTTGGAGTAATGAAGCCAACAGACTTTTTGAGAATGGATTTCTACTGATTGGCCACCTGAAAATCAAAGTCATTAAAATGTACGCTGACAGCAATGAAAGTTATGTAATTACAGATTCCTTCCTTTCTTTAAAGCACCTCTCCCTTCAAAACATGTTTCCTCTGCTCCCATCAGTGAAATATTTCAGGAAACTCCCTCACAGCTTATCTCTGGAAGAGGGAGGAATATGATGTGTGGTGGCTTCTGCCCACACGTGTGAAGCCGATCCTTGTCTCCCACATCCAAGGCAATTTTTAGCCAAAACTGTTTGCTGGCCCAGAGGGAATAATGGTTTCACGTTAAAGCCACATGCAGAGCAAGACAGAGAGAAGAGATGCTACCCCCTGTCAAGCCTCTCAGATGTCTGGCTCTAAAAATACTTTTCTCATGTGTGCCATGCCAAAAACAGTAATATTAACAGCACTGCTATTACAGCCAGCACTTCCAAAACTGCCTTCTCGTTAAAGTCTCTCACCCAAAACAATTGAAATGGTCTGGATCTAAACCACATGAAAGTCTGTAACAGTGGGGACAGGCCTGGTTTGCTCATCAGGATCACCAGCAGGAACCAGTAAAGCATCTGAAATCACGGGCTCACTGTCCAGTTTCCTGGAAAAATGCTGTCAGCCACACACTCTCTTTTACACAGCTCCACCCAGGCTGTCACAGCCCTCAATTTTATCATATTTTTTCAGAAAAGCCCAGCTGACGCCGTGGGAAGTCCTGCCTTACCACATCCCAGTGCTCCCATTAAACCTGTCTTGGAGAGCCTCTACTTAAGGCATGTATTTAGAAGATCATGAGAATTTGCACCTCTCAAAGACAAACCCCATCATTTTGGAGCTGCTGGTTCATTTCTTCAGGTTGAGATTTCCCTCTGCTATAAAGGGCAATGGATGCCAGGCCTGAGCCTACAGCTCTGACTCAAACAGATTTTAAGAGGGGCATGAGAAGAGAAATTCCTTTCAGAAACTTTCACAAGGGAAAATCACTAATTTGATTTGTCTTAAATGATGTCAGGAAGCTTTGATTTCTAACACTGGGCATCCAACAGGGTGTCAGAGGATGCACCAGGCTCTGCTCAGTGGTGCCAAGCAATGGCACCAGAGGAACGGGCAGGAACTGATCCCAGGAAGTTCCAGCTGGACATGAGGCAGAACTTCTGCCCTGGGCAGGGCCCAGCCCTGAACAGATTGTCCAGAGAGGCTGTGGAGTCTCCTCCCTGCAGATATTCCAGAGCCATCTGGACACAGCCCTGTGCCCTGGGCTCTGTGCTCTGGGATGGCCCTGCTGGAGCAGGGAGGTGGCACCAGTGCCCCACTGTGGGCCCTTCAGCCTGACCCATTCTGTAATTCTGCATGGATTACCTCAGAAATTTTTATGGTGTTTTTTTTTTTAACTTTTGCATCCACATGGCAGCTCTTTGCCTGATAAATTCACCTTCCTAAAGGATGCATGAAGTGGGAAAAACTTCTGCCTCCTTTGCTGGTCAGGTGCAATCTCCCCACTGCACAGCAGGCGACTGAAGCACAGGAAGAGCTCAGGATGGAACAGGGAACTGGTAGAGATGTGAATCTGTCTGAGGATCAACAAATGAGGAGAGGAGAGAGGCTGAGGGCACTTGGTCTGTCCAGCTGGAGCAGAGGAGACTGAGGTCAGAGCTCCCTGGGGACAGCCCCAATCTCTGCCCCCTGTGACAGGGACAGCACCCAGGGAGCAGCTGGACCTGGGCCAGGGGGGATTTAGGTTGGATTTTCGGGAAAGGTTCTTCCCCCAGAGGGTGCTGGGCACTGCCCAGGCTCCCCAGGGAATGGGCATGGCCCCGAGGCTGCCAGAGCTCCAGGAGCCATTGGGCAGCGCTGCCAGGGATGCCCAGGCTGGGGTTGTTGGGGGGTCTGGGCAGGGCCAGGGGTGGCACTGGGTGGTCCCTGTGGGTCCCTTCCAACTCAGAACATTCTGTATTTCTATGAAACAGAGACCACCTGGGTTGTTACCTCCACCTGGTGTTGACTGTAAGGATAAGCCAAAAACAAAGCTGGTTTTTCCTCCCCTCATCCTGAAGTGGGAAGGGTGAGGAGCCTGCCCTGGCTGCAGTTTATTCACACCTTGTTTATTCACACTGAGGGCCTGGTCTCCCATGACCAATGCCATCACAAATACCAACAATTTGCAGAGTGCTCCCAGTCTTTCCAAAGTGCTGCAGACTCTTCCAGAGGCTGCAGGGACATGGCAACCATTTCCTCTGAGTGGTTGCCACATTTTCTCCCAGCACCGGCCCTGCTTCAGCAATGAGTGAAGGGACTCCTATAAAAATTGTCTGAAAAGAACTCAGGGATTGCTTCAGGATAAAAGCTGCAGTTCCTCACCATATGGTGCAAATGGCCAGGAATAATGTACCTCCTTGTCAGGAAAAGCTAAAATCTGCAAGAGGGAGGCGCAGGGATCTGTGCAATGATACCATCAGCTTGGGCTGGAGCGTTGTGTATTTGGATCTATTTGAAAGGACATCTTTCCAGCACAGACAAAAAATAAAGATAAAATTATTGAATTTTTAGGCAGATCCAAGCAGGCACCAAGTGTTAAAGCAAAACATTTCATTGAGCTCATAAAAGGGACAGGATTAAATATATTTTTTTTAATTATGAGTAATTCTACTAGTGTTGGTGAAAGGAAAATTAACATACAGAAGGAATTATGAAACTTTAAAAATTCACAGTCCTGTCAGGCCATGAGAGACTTTTGCCCTCCTATCTCACATAGAATACATTAAAAAAACAAAAGTAGTGATTTGTAAATCCAAATTGCTAATCCCTGCACCTCTGACACCTTTAACTGGCTGCTAAAACTACCCAAAACAGCAGTTTGAAACATATTTGGTAGAACTTTTATTCCATCTGGCCCATTGTTATAAAGTTAGCATGTGAATTTTATTTTAAGAGAACTTTTCAAACCTGTGAATGCACCTTTCCACTACAGAATCAAGAAGCAGCAATGTATGCAAATCCTTTAGAGAGATTATCTTTACCTTACCTTAGCTGCCCAAAAATTCGACATCTAGATTAAAACTGTTGCCTTTGAAAATCTATTTTAGAATTGGATTAAATACTCTTAGGATATGCCAGTATTTCATGAGCTCTGAAGACAGGTTTAGCTCTCAGAGTTAGGTGAGATGGATCTTGATCCTAAAGACATAAAGTCTCTTTTCAGTGGTGCCCAGTGACAGGACAAGGAGCAATGGCCATAAACTAAAACTCAAGAAGTTCCCCCTGAGCATGAGGAAGAATTTCTTTCCATGGAGGATGGCAGAGCACTGGAACAGCTGCTCAGGATGGGTGTGGACTCTCCCTGTCTGGAGACATCCCAAACCCACCTGGATGTGCTCCTGTGTCACCTGCTCCAGGTGACCCTGCCTGGGCAGAGGGTTGGACTGGATCATCTCCAGAGATCCCTTCCAACCTCAAGTAATTTGGGATTCTGTCACAGTAATGGCATGGAATTCAGAGCAGGGTTTCATAGGCCTTAGCAGCAGGACATCAGGAGGCAGAAATAATCGGAGATGGGAAGGCAGAAAACACATCCTACAAAGCACATGGCTTTGTGCCAGTCAGTGCCAGCCGCTGCAGCTCCTGACCCGAGGGAACTCACAGCACACTGGGATCTCACTGACATAAGTGAGAAATCAACTTGGCTCCCTCTGCTTGAACTGATACTGATGGGAACTCTGAATGAAGCATGTGGCCACTGCTTTATGCAGCTCCCCAAGTGCAGATACATCCGAGAGCTGAGGAAGCTGTAAATAGGAATTGGGTCACTCACATCACCAGTTTAAGTCCAGCTCAGCAGACAGGTGCTTATTTAGTGGTGGTTTTAGTCCAGGCCCCAGAAAACAAGACGCTGTCCTCACCTTGGGTCACACCCTTGCCCTGGCAGTCTCCTCTGGAAAGGAAAAGGCTTCCTCGAGGGACAGACACTGAACTACTCTCTCATCTTGCAGTGAGTGTCTGAGGCCATGCCTGAAAGGCACCGATGTGATGGAAGTGATGCTCACACAGATTCCTCCTGCTCCACACTGTTCTCCCAGGCAAAAGGGCTCCCAGTCCCTTCCCAGTGCCCAGTCCACATGCAAATGCTGGCATGAAGCCTGAGTAGAAACTTCACAGCCTAATACAACAACTTGCAGGGGCCATAGCTGACCCTGAGGCTCCCTCAAAGCATTTTTCCAAGGACGTCACTTGACAGTGTGGCCAGAGACCTTGATTGTCACGGTCACGGAAGAAGTGAGAATTCCCTGGCCAGGAGAGAGTTATAAAGTGGATTTCTAATACATCACTGACCACCAACTCTTCCGTGTTTCGTTTTTGTATTTCATTTCTTTCTTTCTGGAATCTCTCAGCTGAGGCTGCTCAGCCTCGAGAGGAGCCCCAGCTGAGAGGGGCCCTCAGCCCTGGCTGGCCCTGGCTGCAGGGAGGGCTCAGGGCAGGGCCTGGGCTCTGCTCCGGGGCCCAGCAATGGCACCAGAGCCACGGGCAGGGCCTGAGCCCAGCAATTCCCTGCACAGGAGGCACAACTCCTGCCCTGGGCAGGGCCTGAGCCCAGCAATTCCCTGCACAGGAGGCACAACTCCTGCCCTGGGCAGGGCCTGAGCCCAGCAATTCCCTGCACAGGAGGCACAACTCCTGCCCTGGGCAGGGCCTGAGCCCAGCAATTCCCTGCACAGGAGGCACAACTCCTGCCCTGGGCAGGGCCTGAGCCCAGCAATTCCCTGCACAGGAGGCACAACTCCTGCCCTGGGCAGAGCCCAGCAATTCACTGCACAGGAGGCACAACTCCTGCCCTGGGCAGGGCCCAGCCCTGAACAGATTGTCCAGAGAGGCTGTGGAGTCTCCTCCCTGCAGATATTCCAGAGCCATCTGGACACAGCCCTCTGCCCTGTGCTCTGGGATGGCCCTGCTGGAGCAGGGAGGTGGCACCAGTGCCCCACTGTGAGCCCTTCCAGCCTGACCCATCCTGTGGCTCTGAGTGATGCTTTTAATCCAAATCAAACCCCAAGTAATTTTTACTCCATCGCAGCAGCTCCAAAAGCTGATTACGGTATTAATTACCATCCCTGCCATTTGTCAGCCACTGCAGCACATGGATCACTGCCTGGCCCAGACAGGATACAAGTGTGCCACAAGCTTAGGACTTTGTGCAGAGTAACTTCAAGAAAGTTATCAAAGAGAAATGGTTGTCATAGGATGCAGGTTCGTATTTCACTATAAATTAGAACCTGATAAGCGAAGAGCCAGAGATCAGTTTTCAGCATGGGAGAAGATTAATGCAGTGTCTCAAAAGTGTATTTAATTGCAGTGATAGTTATTCAATGGCACAGGTTTTTTTTACATTACTTTCTCAGATGGATTTGTCAGAGTGCAGCGCTTTCTGCTTGGCTTGGTGAAACATTCTGTATTTCCTTCAGTTTGTCCTGAATGACCTAAAAAATACATGACCATGGATATCA
Source organism: Monarcha castaneiventris obscurior (assembly GCA_026261815.1). Lineage (NCBI taxonomy): Eukaryota > Metazoa > Chordata > Aves > Passeriformes > Monarchidae > Monarcha > Monarcha castaneiventris. The sequence goes on along the minus strand of JAMPIT010000566.1, from coordinate 46,911,604 downwards.
TCTCAAATCTGATTGGGGTCTCACTTCCTGTTTTTCAGCTCGTTACCAAATGGATTAAACAACACCAGATTTAGGATGCGATTTGAGACACCTTGCTACTGATCTCGAGTGCCAGCCTGAAAAATTAGTTTTGACTATTATTTTCATGGTTTTTCCTTGTTATTTTTTCTTGTTTCTTTCCTATCCATTTTTAATGGCTCACCAAATGTCACTTTTTCCTTTGACAAGAAAGCTTTTCGAGCTGTTTTGTAAAAAAACAAACCCGTTCTTTCAAATCTGCTCTTTTTTCTTGCACGATCTAAAAAAATGTGCTACAACAAAGACTTCCAATTTTTCTTTGGAAAATATGTCCCACTTCATATGGTTGATGGAGGAGGTGTATTTAAAACTTTGCCATTGTTTATTATTGCGACTGGTTAGGTGTTATTTTTGCCCTGCAGTAAGGCTTGGAGGTGCTTCCCAGCTCTGCTCTCATGTTTGTTTTTAAAAGTAAGTACAAAGACTGTCACTCTTAAGTTCCCCACTTCCCCTGAGTCCATACATTTGTGTTGTGAGCAGCTCAGGCACTTCATTCTTCAGGCCTTTCCAAACTCCTGGATTAATACCATTAGGTCTGGGTAGCTTGTTGCTATTTAATTTATCAGTTTGTTCCAGCATCTCGTCCGTTGATGCTGGCAACAGAAGCAAAATGCTTTAAGGGCGCCTCTAGAGAAGATATCTAAAGAAAGTCACACACACATCCCTAAAAAAAATCCTCACTCCAGCAGCCAGAACTGGAGATTAGAGCCTGGTTCATGGATGTGAGTCCCACCAAACCAAAGGGGGGGTCCAAATAACTCAGGTCTTTCTGCTGCCAAACGGATGGTACCAAGTCAAGGCTCTTTATAATTAGCACAATCCGTAACAGATTTTTCTCCCACTAGTAACCATTCTCATGCTTTATTCAGCTGAGGTGGCTGCTGCTCTGCTCCCAGCTGTGTGCGTGTGCAGGCTTTGTGTGTACCACAGAGACTGCCCCGAGCACGGTGTGCTACAGCTGAGAGACAAACCTGACCTACAGTAGAGAATCGTGGAATCACACAATGATTCCGGTCGGGAAAGACCTCCAAAATCATCAAGCCCAACCTGTGACTGATCCCCACCCTGGCAAACAGAGCACTGGGTGCCACGTCCAGGTGTTTCTTGGGTCTCCACCACCTCCCTGGCAGCCCCTTCCAAGGCCTGACTTCCCTTTCCATGGGGAAATTGCTGCTGGTGTCCAACCTGAGCTTCCCCTGGCCCAGGCTGAGGCCGTTCCCTCTCCTCCTGTCCCTGTTCCCTGGGAGCAGAGCCCGACCCTCCCCGGCTGCCCCCTCCTGTCAGGGACTTGTGCAGAGCCACAAGGTCCCCCCTGAGCCTCCTTTTCTCCAGGCTGAGCCCCTTTCCCAGCTCCCTCAGCTGCTCCTGGGGCTCCAGCCCCTTCCCAGCTCCGTTCCCTGCCCTGGACACGCTCCAGCCCCTCCAGGGCTCTCCTGCAGGAACCACAACTGGGCACAGCCCTCGAGGGGCCTCTCAGTGCCCAGCACAGAGGGACAATCCCTGCCCTGCTCCTGCTGGACACACAATTCCTGATCCAGCCCAGGGGCCAGGGGCCTCTTGCCCACCTGGGCACCCCTGGGCTCGTGTCCAGCCCCTGGCACCAGCACTCCCAGGTCCAAACCCTGTTCCTGACAGAATCACCGTCATTATGTGGGTATCATCCCAAAAGCACCTATGCTCATTAATTCAACCCCAAAGTACGGGCTCAGTGCTGCTGGCCACATTTGCCACTTCCTTGCCCCAAAGCTGTGGCAATAAGAACAAACTGAAGAACTGGCCAGGCCTGGGCACCTCTCTTGACACGAAGCAGCCTGGAGACAGACAAACCAGGGAGGGAGGGAGCTGACCTGGCAGCAGCCCCTCAGCCCTCTCCCCCCATCCCAGCACTATTAGGGCTGCAATGGGATCCATGTGTGACCGCCCCACACGTGCACGGCGCTTCCTGTGCTCCCAGCCCTGCCGGGGTTGGGCTGAAATGACAGCATTTCATTTATAAATCTGCTGCCAGAGGCCTGCAAAGGCTGGGCTAATTCTGGACACCTGCAAGGTCTGTGCAGGGAGCAGCCAGTCAGGGAGAGAGGCAGGAAAAGCAGCGGGAAGAGAGAAGAGCAGCGCCAGCCCCGAGGCAGGAGCGCTGGGAGCAAGGAGAGCTGCTCCCGACGTGTGTCTTTGGAGCATGTTTTTTGACACCAGACAAAAACCCCATTAAATTTGAGGTTTGTTTGAGCTGTATGAGCATATCCCATGGTGGGGGGGCTGCAGGTCGTACTGCCCAGGCATGACCCAGTGACCACCTCCCAGGCTCCACAAAAACTCTGGGATCTGGCTCCTTTCTACCTTGAGCACATTAAACCAAGCACAGACAAAAGCAAAGGTGGGGGAGGATCAAATCTGTGCTACAGCAAACCACCAGAAATGCTTTCTCCAAAGCCTGCCTGATGGATTTAATACGACTGGTTTTGGAGGCTATCTATCATTTTCGTTTGGCATGAATATAAATCCAAAAATCCCTCGATCCCAAGAAGGCACTGAGGAGACTCAGTCAAGATTTCAGAAGGGATGTGCTCCTTAACTTGGAAAGTTGGCAGATGATTTAATTTCGTTAGCAAATTTGACAGTGCCATAGGAATTTTCCAAAATCAAAGAGCCCTTTCATAGGCTTCCCTACCCAATACTCAATCCAGTGCCTAAGAATAACATTCAGCCCTCATTAATTAATGATATCAGTCCGAATAATGTCAGATTGCCTCAGAGGCCTTGCCGGGAGGGATGAATCACACCCGGCTGGCTCCAAGGCTCTCCCTCTGACAAACTCCAGTGTGTGATGACAGAAAGCTCAGCCTGGAAACCTCTCTCCCACGGAGCCCCAGCAGCCCTCACCCCGTCTGAGGTGTGTGGGGCACACTTGGAGATGCACCCTGGCTGTATCAGGAAGGAAAATATTATTTTCACCCTGCTTAAATGGTGCTGCACCTTCCCAAGTATTTTGTGTGGTGGATGCAAAAATGGACTGCAGAGGTCCACTCATTTTTGGGATTCCCAGCACAGTCAAGATCGTATCCAACAGCGAAATACCACTAAGAAATCTCTGTGCCTTATTCTGGCTTTTACCAAAACTACAAACTCAGATTTCTCACAAGCCCTACTCAGCTGATCCTATTCCAACATGGGAAAAGACACACCAGCTGTCTCTCTAAATGTACAATTTTACTGAAGCCGTGATAATGTATGAAAACATCCAGACTGCTTCCAGAGTGCTCTGTCCTAATATTGACGTAAAATTGCTTCGTTTCTATTTGCAGCGTGATCACAAATCCACGACTGGAGTTTTCCACGGATCCGCACTCTGCTTTCTGTCACAGCTGCAAGCAGCGACTCCTTATCGGTCATGAACGTGAGGTTTGGTAACGTGTGCCTATCCCCATCTTTTCACGTCAATGCTGCATTCCTGGGCCTCGTCAGAGATCTCCAGGCAAGAACAACCGCGCTGTTTAATAAATCAGCATAAATATTTATCCGCGGACGTTCTCCCTTTCCCCTCGCCGTGGCCACGGCTGGCCAGGCACCAACGTCATCCCCGGTGTCCCATGGAGCACCCCGCTCCTGCCACGAGGGCCAGCCCGGGGCTGAGCCCGGCTCAAGCTAAACACGAGCTCAGCAGAAAGGCACATGTGGCCCTGGCTGCGGGATCCCGGTCACAGAGGCGAAGTGTCGGGCAGACAAAGCTGGGACTTGTCTCTTTTTTTTTTTGGGCAGTGTTTGTTTATCCGCCGCACACGTCGCGCCCGGTAACACGAAGCCACCAGTTTCGGATTACAAATATACCATAAATGCCATAAGTGATTTATTTTTCTGCCGCGCCTGGGAAAGCGAATTTGGCGGTTTTTTTTAAAAGATCTTGACTCTGATGTATTCTGATTGCCACTGCAAATAGAGATGTTTTTGTTAGGCACAAGCACCGTTTTGATGTGATGGCCAAAGCTCTCAGAGGGTTTGATTCTGAGAGATGGAGGCTTGAGAAAGACCCACCAGATTTTGGGACCCTCGCCACAAACAATTTTCAGTTCAGTAGGACTGGTCTGAGAACAACTTTAATGTGCTGTTTACTCTGCTGAAGCATGTTGGTTCTAAAAGCCACTGACAAGTTTCGCACACAAACATTTGTGTTTGGAGGAGGTGCTGCCAAGCAAGCCTGTAAAAACCATTAAATCTAGAATTTGTTACTTGGCTAAAGCATTCTGGAAAATCACACCGAGCGGCTGCATTTTGAAAAATCTGGTAAAGTTAATTTCACCCCTGAAATGTGATTTCTTTTAAAATCCTTTTTTTTTTTCCTCCATAGTCCCTGCCACAGGATCCACCCCAACATCTGGAGAGCAGAATCCAGGCTGACAGACTAATGCACATGTGGAGGAGTGTGTCTGCTCCTTTGCTGCTTCTCAGGACAGACACATTGTCTCCCTCTCCTTCTGCCTGTCCCCTCCTTTTCTTCTCCTTTTTTTTCCCCCCTTTTCCTTTAATAAGACTCCACATGTCTTGCAGCTCTCTGCTGCGAATGTGACCAGGATGTGATATTGCCTTGCACCGACACACAACGTCTGGCTTAGGTGATACCAAGTTACTGCCCTGGCTTTGAATGCCTGCAAGGTTATTAACCAGCACATCTGGCTCTCTCCCTAGGAGGGTGAGTTCTGCAGTGCCCCAGGAATTTCTTTCATACACCACTTTTATTAGCTTTTCAAAAGAATACGGATTACCACTGGAAGGGAAGACTTAGGTCGTTTGCAAACATATTGGTCCCCAACCTGCTTGCCATGTTTGAAAAGCAACAATAACCAAAACTCGTTTATTTGACTTTCAGAAGTAATCTTCCTTCATTTTAGCACAGTCTTATTGCTCTTGGTCTGCTTTACTGAAAAAATGGCTGTGATTTGTGATAAGTAGAATTTTTTTACAAATGACATTGCAGAAAGCCACAAGGATAACTCAGTTTGGAAATAAAGCCCCCAAAACATTAATTTCTAATCCTATTTTTCCTGCAGACCTCACTCAATGATCACAGAAGGGGAAGAGAAATGTGTTTCAGGCTTAATCAAAAGAGAGAAGTGCACGTGCAGGTCCAGAGAGCAAATTTATCTCCTTTGCCCACACATGGAAGTTGCACAGGACGTGAAGTTCGAATGCACAAGTGATATTACTGTAATTTCCCATCTGGACATCCCTATTTCAGTAATGCCAGAGAGGCCTTTTCTGGTTTCATTTATGTCATTTCCGAAGCAGTTTAAGACAAACGGGAAAACTACAAAAAAAAAAAAAAAAAAATCCATGTGGGGTTGTTACAGAGGGAGCTCCCCAGGGCTTTCCTTCTACCTGCCCAGCAAAGTTCAACATTCCTGGCCAAATTTCTCCTGAAAAAAACTCGGGAAACACCTGCCCAGCTGCCTGCCTGCCTCCCAACCCACCTGGAACTCCACCTTCCCAGGAGGAACCTCCCCCACCTGCCACTGCTGAGCACACCTCGAGTGCCGACAATATTCTCCATGCAAGCCCAGAAAAAAAGCATAAAATTGTTGGACTTGTTAATTAATCTCCTTTGGAAGCCACGTGAGGGCAGATTGTCGGAAGCTGTCGGCACTCAGCAGCTCCCATTGTTCCAAGTGGGAGTTGTTTGGCACTCCCAGCTTTTGTAGGGCTGCTCCTCCACGTAGGTGTTTAAACGGGAGCTCTGCTCTCCACTAACCTTTCGCAACTGCTTTTGGCCAGGCTGATCCTCCAGAAATATCCCACTGCAAAGAGCAGTGCAAAAACTCACAGGAAAGTCTATTTTAAACCCGAGCATAAATAGCCCGTACTCCTCCAGCCAGGGAAAAGAAACAACATTCTGTGATTTCCCCAGCCAGGCAAAAAGTTCACAAACTCCAGTAAATTCATACAATGAAAACAAAACAAAGATTCCTAATTATGCAAATGAAAACAGTGAATGTTTTCAAGAATGTCACAACCTTACGTGGGGATTTCTGCCAAACAGAGCAAGAATTTAAACCCATCAGATAAAATCCTGATTTCTTTAGATTAATATCCACACAAAAGGGATGCCTAGTTGAAACCTCGAACCATAAATTCTATCATCACATAAATTACAGCCAACAGAACATAAAGATCTTCTCACCTCCTCAGGTCTGAATCTTCTGAAAAGCCCACCTTGGCAGCCTTAGACTTGGCATTATTCAGTCAGCTCCAGCCTTCAAAATAACCACGACTCATTTGGTCCACTAAGGCTCATGGAAATCCTTACAGGGTTTTTTGTTGCGCCTGCCTATAAATTGCATTGTCTTCTTAAGGCTTCCTGTCCTGCAAACAGAGGCACCAGCACAGAGATTCAACTGAGATTGTTTTCCCCCTCTTCTGCTGCTTTTATTTAACACACACAAAAAAAAAAAGAGGGGGGGGGAGAGAGAGAACTGGTAGAAGTTCCTTACAGGAGTTGGAAGAGGACATCTGCAGGCAATTTAACATGAGGGTTTGTTTCTGTGTCAGCTGGCAACCCCTGGATAACTCTGTCATGTAACTTATATGCTAAAACATGATGTAGGACAACCAGTGAGATTGGGTAAATATGGCAGCACATCAGTTTTATTTGATTAAGATTTATACTTTTTCGAATGGAGCAGCCCTGCCATAAACTCTGAAAACAAACAGAACCCTGGAGCTATGAGCGTGTCCCCACCCTCATCTTCAAACCCACCTTCTGCTGCAGCCCAGGAACAGAAAACAGGTTTTTTTCAGGTGGAGAGGGGAATTTCTCCGTTCCCTCCTGATTCAGCAGGGATCCAGCTCATCCTCCTCCTCTGCAGGTGACAGCAGCAGAATGTGGAAAGGCTCAGACAAACACGAGGCTGAGCCCAGAGTTTGTGCCTCAGTTCACTGCTCCCTGCCCATTCCAAAAGGCAGCTCAGCAACACAGCCCAGTACTCCAAGGGAGCTCTGGAGACAACCCAGCTCCCCAAGTTCCCCCACCCCATGTGTTCAACTTCCTCCCAGCCAGAAGAATCTGGTCAAGTGAGGAAAGCTCATCCATCCTGGTTCCACTTCTGCCCTTGCATCAGATCTTACGTATTTTGACATTTACAGCCACGCATTTCAACTGAGGCCCTGATTAGATTCAATTGGTAAAATTAACTTCCTCCCCTTCCCTCCCCCTTCCTCTTTGTGTGTGTGCATGCTTTGGTTTAGATTCTTAGTAATTTAAAAATCAATCTTGCAGTTAAATGTTTAATGGCATAATTGCTCCTGTTGCCTAAATTTGTTTAGTTTGTGCTTTATTAGCATGTAATAACTGAAAGTATATTTTCCTCTGTCTGAGTTAATAATGTCTCTGTGATGGCTGATGCACTGTGAGGAGGCTGGCTGCAATTCTGGGACAGCTCTGGGGGAACTGCAAAGATTTCCTGAAGCTGTAACTTAGGAGTCGGTAGCTTCCCTTAACTGAATCCTCAGTTGGCCTCCACTTATGTTTTAAACAATTTTTTTGTTCGTTCTGAGCTCATTTTGAGGGCTTCTTAATCCATCTGTAGGGCAGGGAAGCTCTGTTGTCCCAGACCTGGACACGTGTGCCAGTTGTGTCACACACATGGGTCAGGCTGGAAGGGACCATGGTGGATCTTCTGGTGCCACCTCCCTGCTCCAGCAGGGCCATCCCAGAGCCCAGGGCACAGGGCTGTGTCCAGAGGGCTCTGGAATATCTGCAGGGAGGAGACTCCACAGCCTCTCTGGACAATCTGCTCAGGGCTGGGCTCTGCCCAGGGCAGGAGTTGTGCCTCCTGTGCAGGGAATTGCTGGGCTCAGGCCCTGCCCAGGGCAGGAGTTGTGCCTCCTGTGCAGGGAATTGCTGGGCACAGGCCCTGCCCAGGGCAGGAGCTGTGCCTCCTGTGCAGGGAATTGCTGGGCTCAGGCCCTGCCCAGGGCAGGAGTTGTGCCTCCTGTGCAGGGAACTGCTGGGCTCAGGCCCTGCCCAGGGCAGGAGTTGTGCCTCCTGTGCAGGGAATTGCTGGGCTCAGGCCCTGCCCAGGGCACAAGTTGTGCCTCCTGTGCAGGGAATTGCTGGGCTCAGGCCCTGCCCGTGGCTCTGGTGCCATTGCTGGGCCCCGGAGCAGAGCCCGGGCCCTGCCCTGAGCCCTCCCTGCAGCCAGGGCCAGCCAGGGCTGAGGGCCCCTCTCAGCTGGGGCTCCTCTCGAGGCTGAGCAGTCTATTTCTAAAAAAGATCTAAATTCAAGCCCCCTGTGCTCAGTGTAACTACACCAAGCCCCCATGTAAAGAGTGGAAAGAGACAGGTACTTCCCAAGGAAGATTATCCCCTCCCTAATACAGGTCTCCCCCTTTCTTTAAAAAGGGAACCCAGAAAAGGCTTAAAGTAATTGAATGGTTTGGGAAGGAAGGGACCTTGAAGAGCATCCAGTTCTAACCCCCTCTGCCATGGGCAGGGGCACCTTCCACTATCCCAGGTTGCTCCAAGCCCCATCCAACCTGGCCTTGAATATTTCCAAGAATGGGGCAGCCACAGCTTCTCTGGGCAACCTGTGCCAGGATTTCTCCTATATTATTCATAGCCTGGACAGGCCAAGTTTCTGGGATCTTGGAAAATCTCTCTACGTGACCAAGTCAGTATGGATAGAAACCTGTGCCAGCCCACTCTGGAGGGCTCACAGCCCAGATTTACCTCCCTCCTTCCCAGTGCTACTTTGAATTTGCAATAGCAGGTTACAGTGTCCCACAGAACATTTACTGCTGTTCAAGGATGTGATAATGACTGCCAGCATGTTTATCTCTTTGATCCAAGGCAATCACAGATGATATGGAATATACAACACACATGCCAAACACTCTTTTAAGCCTCAGCAGCAGAAGAAATTTATCCCTTTTGTGTCACAAAAAAACCCAAACCTACTGGAAGCAATCGAAGCACTGGCCTAGAGATGTAGGAGGGCAGGGATGGATGGGATATTAGGAAGAAATTCTTCCCTGTGAGGGTGGGCAGGCCCTGGCACAGGGTGCCCAGAGCAGCTGGGGCTGCCCCTGAATCCCTGGCAGTGCCCAAGGCCAGGCTGGACATTGGGGCTTGGAGCAGCCTGGGACAGTGGAAGGTGTCCCTGCCATGGCAGGAGGTGGAGCTGGATGAGCTTTAAGGTCCTTTCCAACCCAAACCATTCTGGGATTTTATATCTTACAGTAAAACTCACCCACATTAGCTGAATTTAAACATGCTGTAGGTCATTTTTAAAATGCCTCCAAATGTGGAGGGCAACATTTGGGGCTTACAGATTATTAGGCAGCAAAAACATGAATTTCTGAGCAGGACCTGATAGTGAAAAAAGCACTTACAGAGTGTCCTGGGAATGGAACTCACTGGCCACACAGACATGGGATTTTAGGGGCACAGCAGTCACCCTTTCTGCTCTTCTAGATAAGACAAGATATGTTTTTTTGATAAATGAACAAAATTTCACCAGGAATGCACGTATTGCACAGAATCTATTTCTCTTTCTAATTAAACACGTACGGAAATACCCAAATACTGGCTGCTGACTTGAGCCAAAGAAGATTTTCTACAACAAGAATCTGAATTTTCTTGGGAAAGAACACTGGGAACCTGAAAAAATCCTACAGAACAACAGGGAAAAGACTTATGGCAAATGATAAAACAGCAAGGTTGTGAAAGGTATCTAATCAAATGCCCATAACTGTTTATGAGGTAATGTCTGTATTAACAATCTAAAGAAGGGGATAAAACAGCACATCAGCCAAAGATACTGCACCCCAAAGTCAACTTTGGGACACCAGCAGGACCAGTGAAGTAATCCAAAAGGGTCTTGAAGAGATAACATGGTTAGGAAATAATGAAGTAAAATTTCAGATTTAAGGAGGACGGGGTTTAGAATAACTTGAAATACGAGATTTTCTAAAAAGGGAGGGAAGAGAGGGAGGAGGAGGAGGGAGAGTGAGAGAGAGGAGAGATTCACTTTTGAACAGAGGAAGCACATCACCAATCCAAGAGGATCATCTATCCCTGTCTGGGCTGCTGGAGCAACAGCCCCTGGGAAATGCCTGTGAGGTATTACCAGAAGTGAAACGAAGTGGTTATTTGTGACCACATTTGTGACCAAACAACCAGGACAGCTGAAATCAGGGCTGTAGAGGTAAGGGGCGAAGCTGCCTGACCCCCTCTGATGCCTTAGGTTTTAACTTTTCTATTTTTCAAATTCTGTACTGCTTAGAGTGTAACTCTGCAGTTCCTTGTAGCCTGGAATTTCTGCTCTCTTGTGCTGGGCAGACACAACAAAGCCTCTCCAGGCTTTGCCTTCAAGGACAGCCAGGCTCTTCTAGGCCCAAAATGTGTAAACCAAAGCCTCTAAGGGGGAGCAAGCTGAGGGGAATTACATCATTGAACTGGGGCTTTAACTGGAGAATTAACCGTGGTATGCAAATGAACCAAACCTATAAAAGTGTGAAGAACTCGTGACCTGGGGTCCATCTTGGGGTCCATTTTTGGAGGCAGCCTCTGGCTCCCCCAGGGTGTACCTTGAAGGCCCTTCAAATAAACACCTATCTTTATTCCCTTACTCTTGTCTAGTCTCTGTTTCTAGGTGGCTGGAGAAGGCATCAACAACACCACCCAAAATGGACTCTGAGCAGAACTAACGTGCACAGGCTGTGGGGGCTTGGCAACCTCCCCTCAGCTCCCCCTATGAATCTCCCTCTTTAAGAAGGTAAGGAGGAGCAAAGCCAGTGTGAAATTAAGGAGTTTGAATCCGTAGAGAGCTGAGATACAAAGGTTTGTCAAAGAGGGGAGCAGGGTGGCTGAATACAAGGAAACGCTTCACGATCGTGAATCATGGGGAATCATCTCTCAAGAAAGCTGAAAGATGAGCCATTTCTTGGGCTATCTGTGGCCAGATCAAGGCAAAATACAAATCCAGTGTGTATTAAACAGCAAACTCTACTTGCTGGGAGACAATCTCCACACATCTTCAGCATTTGCTCTGTAGATCTGTGTGAGGACAGTCCAGGGCAGGAGGCTCCTGTAAGAAGTTTTCAAGGAAGAAGGACAACTTTAGACAGTCCCAAGTCTGCTCCAGAGCCAGAGTTTCTTGCACCCCTTCCCTTCAGTCATCCCAATGAAGGGAATGGCCTTGGAGGCACAAAACAGCATTGGACACTTGGGCTTATGGATATGCTGACCCCACATGCCAGGGTGGCCAGGACCTAAGGAAGAGGGGACAAATACTGTGGCAGCAGGCTTGAGAGACCTTTCCAGGCTGAGCTTTGGGAGCCCTCAGTCCCACTCCAGGCCACAGAGCAGAGTAATAAGAACAGGAGGAATCTTCTTTCTCAGTGTCCCCAAAGTACAACCGGTTTTGTTCCTGTTCCAGTTTGTCTCGTCCGTCTTTCCCAACTTCTTCTCGCAGCTTCTCCCCACCCTCAGCTTCCCATCCTGGCTCTGGTTTCCATGGCCATCCATTTTATGATTTCTACCCATCACCAGTGGAAATGTCCAGACTTTCAACCGTCTGGCAGACTGCAGAAATGAGATTTAAACACATCTGACTCCATGTAACAAAGGGTTCATGTAAAGCACATCTATCAGCCAGAGCTCTGAAAATGCATTTGGTACTCTTTAGTTTGCTCTTTCCTGCTTATGAAGAAGATAATTTTTGTTTAAAAATGGCCCCACTTAAGGAATTATCCATGCCATTAGTCCCTATAACAATAGAGATTAAAGTCTCTAGACCATCCCCTATCAAAATAACATACTCTTCTTTGAACATGTCATTAACACTGTTTTCCATCTGGTTGTTGGCAGCAATCTTGGATTTGCTCCGAATTGCTGAAAGTTCATCAATTACAGCACACAGAAGCCATTATCTCTCTTTTCCTTTAGCAAGGAGGTATTTGCTCAGGCAGACAGAAGAGGTAGAGTTCAAGAGAAAAGAAAAAAAATAAAAAGAAGGAAGAATTTACTCACTGGAACTCTGTGGCAATCATTTGGTTACCATCCAGAATTTTCAGCTGCTGAGAAGTGAATCACAATTTCTGCCTAGGAGGGGATTCTAGAGCTCAAATCCAGTAGTGATTCTGGCATTATTACAGGTAACTGATGTGTGCTGACACAGGAGGGAAATAGCAGAGCAAATCTGAAGCCTGGCAGTGTGGGAGCTCTGAATGAGCACGAGAGGGGAGGAGAGCCACCCACACCCATGGCAAACTCTGTTTATAAACTCATCCATGGCAAACTTTATTTTCTGAGGACACAGAGTAAGCCGTGGGGATCATTCAAACAAGATTTAGGGGCTGTGATTCAGCACAGTGACACTCAAACAGTGGTTTTACCCTGCCACTACTAAAGCAGGGGAAGAGCTTTTAAAGTTTCACCAGGATAATGAATGAAGTCCACAGTGAGGGGTAAGAAAAGGAGATGGAGTTACAACTGCTCAGCTTCGGGGGCTGCTGATACTAAAACCTTTTCACATCTGTCATGGAGCAGGCTGGAGTTACCCCTGAGCAGCTGCCAGGCACCAGTTTGCAGCCCAGGTAACATCCAGGAGCTTGTTCAGCTCCGTGCTCTGGGGCTAAAGGCACCTTCTCCCAGTGAGAGGCCACTGCAGGACTTTTACCCAGGGGATCATCACCAATTCCTACCTGGAGCAGGGCTGGCTCATTGGGCAGCTGCTTTCAGGAGCAGTTATTCCATATTTTCTGGAAGGGATGGAGTGTGTTATCACTTGTGATTGAGCAGTGCTCCATGCTCCATACAAATCACCTCCTCACCCAGGCTGCAATGGCTCTCAGTTTACTTCACGTGGGGCTTTGGGCAAAGCTCTTTGTATCTTTGGCTCGGATTTCCATGCTCTCACTCCCAGCTGCGCTGCCCAAATATTGCTTTATAAGCAATGAAAGAAGTGCTTTAGCCATGTAAAGAATCCACAAGGACCAGGCTTCTGGCTTAGGCAAGACCCCAAAAAGAGGTGGGGGTAAAAGCCTGGCTTTATCCTCCTTATCCTGGAGGATAATAATAATTCTGTTGTCCTTCCCTTCTTGTCCCCCTGCCTGTTCAGGCAGAGACTGTATTGTGCATATAAAACTCCCAGCATAACAAAGTCTTGGATCTTATTTAGAGACTTGACAATTCCAGGAAAAATAACAGATTATATCAGACCCAGAATATGCTCCTTAACAAATAATACCAGTTAAAAAAAAAAAAAAATCAGATTTAACCATAACACAACAGATTAGGTATATCCAGCAGCATCTCTACACTGCCACAATTTGAAATCCAACATATTTTTTGGCCAATAAAGGAGTTCTGAGATCAGGTTTTGTGATACTTGCAGTGACAATGTGGGATGCTGTGCATGGAGATGTGGATGTGCCACCACAACTCAGGCAGAGCAGTGCTGAACTCAGAAGAAACAGCTATGGAGTAATTCTTTTATTTCTTCTGAGAAACCAGGTTTTCATTCATTGTAGTATCAGGAACAGCTTCCAGATTTGATAACCCAAATTTGACAGATTCGGAGGCAGCAACCTCAGTTACATCCACAGAACAAATGAGGTTGTACAGACACAGCCCAGCTGAGCTTGGCTTGAAACGTTTGATACCCTCTGAGAATTTTTTATCAAGAATGTCCTCTTTGATTAAGCTGTCTGGGGTGTAAATTGTTCCCATTCTTCACCTTCTGCAATGAAAAACCAGGGCGTGCCTTTCACCCATCTCTTCAGCCATCCCACATCTCAAAATCATCACCAACAAACACAAAAATCAACTAAATGTGAACAGACCAAATCTTCCACCAGCCTTGATTCAATGAAAATCACACCATTATCCCAGGGCAGACACCGTTTCTGATAAATACAGTAATTTTTTTTTTACCTCCAAACCATGCCCTGCATTCACCTCTCCCAGGGAGGCCCAAAGGAACAGCAGTAACTTGTTTTTTCTGAGAATTGGTTCCACAAAATCCCCTCACAGCGATGGCACAAGCTAACTAAAGTCAAACAAACTTTTGACCTTTTCTGAAACCAGAATTTAACCCTTAAAAAAATAAAAGGTTTATTTAAAGGTCAGTATTTACAAAGCATAAATCCCTAAAAGCAAAACATGCAAATCTCAGGCAGCATTTCAGAGTTTTTCTGTGACTATGGTTGTAAGAACTGGAGTTTAATGATAAGAGAACAACAAAAATATCACATTCAAGTGTGTGTAAATGACAGTCTTGCCCATACAAAGCCACAATTTTATTGATGTGAGGAGTCTTATTTATTCCAATCCCCTTACAGGCACTAAATGTGTGAAACTGCTCAAAGATCAGGGTCAGAATTCCCCATATTTTGCTGAACTGGAATTGAAAATCCAAAAACATCCATCCTTTTTCTTGGGCACATCAAATGTTTCCTCCCTTCGCGCTTGGACAAAACACAAGGTCGTGACTCAGGTGAAATTACACATTAGGGAGCCACAGATCAATGTCAGATGCTTCATTCAAGCTGAAAAATGTAAAGCTTAATCTTTAGTATCTCTGGAATGAAGCTGCCCAAACAGAACGAGGACACACACTTTGAGGCTTTCCAAACATTCCCAAAATTGGACAGCATCTGCCTGGGTGCAGAATGGGTGATTCTGGGTAAGAATCCAGCTCTTATCATTTCCCATTCAGGAATGGAGCACAAGAACATTGAGATTTGTTACGTTTTCCTCCTGGTAGCAGAAAAGGCTGATTTCAAAATAGCACCCACAAAACTCACACGATGCACATGAAATCCCCCTTTCTGAAAAAAAAGACATCTCTGAGTATTCATCCCGCCCTATTCAGGTATCTCTTGCATTATTTTTCCACACATGTTCAGGCAGAAAACTTAAATCTTGAAATCTGTCAAATCTTAACAATCCAGACACTTCCCAGAAAGAGAATTTTCAAAGTTCCAGCTCTAAACGTGCATGGATGGGGCTGTGTCTGCTTATTGAAGGATATTAAAGAAACATCCCCATGGGACAGAATACAGTTAATTAAACAAAACCTGATCAAGGATGATTGCAATGAACCCAGTTTGTCTCTTCTGCATCGTAACAGCAACGAGAGATTGTAGAATCATAAAACTGTGGAATGGTTTGGGTTGGAAAAGACCTTAAAGCTCATCCAGTGCCACCCCTGCCATGGCAGGGACACCTCCCACTGTCCCAGGCTGCTCCAAGCCCCAATGTCCAACCTGGCCTTGGGCACTGCCAGGGATCCAGGGGCAGCCCCAGCTGCTCTGGGCACCCTGTGCCAGGGCCTGCCCACCCTCCCAGGGAACAATTCCTGCCCAAGATCCCATCTAAAACTACTCTCAGTTTGAAGCCATCCCCCCTTGTCCTGTCACTCCATGCCCGTGTGCCAAGTCCCTCTCACCTGAGCACATGTAAAACAGATTTTAGGTGTTCAGGTGGGTGTGTACACACTGAACACATTCCTAGTACAGCCTAGAAAGGATGCAACAAGCAAAACAACTTTTTTTATGTGGAATTTCATCTTCTTCCTTTAGGACCCAATCTAATCACTTCTTTTGCATGGTCAGACCAAATCCTCAGGTCTGTCCAGGGCCCTGTTGGTTTAAGCAGGCTTAGATCAGCATGGAGCAGATCCTTCATCTCCAGTTTAGAAAGATCTTCTCTAAAGAGGGAACTCTTGAGTCCTGAAGGTAGAAAGCACTTCGGGCAGAGTTTAAGGGTGTTCAGGAAAGAGTTTAAGCACAGCTGTAGCTCTAAAGCTTGTGCAACCCCCCTGCTTTGACCAAGACACTTTAGCACATGTTCAGTGTCAGCACGTGCTGGGGAATTTTGCTGCTCCGTAGTTTCCAGACGCAGGCTGAAGGTAGAAGAATATTCCAGCAGAAAGGACCCAGGACAAATCTGTCCTGTGCCAGGGCCTCCCCATCCACAGGGAGGAATTTCTTCCCAATATCTTAACCTAAATTTCCTCTGTTCCAATTTGAAGCCGTTGCCCCTTGTCCTGTCACTCCAGTTCCTGATGAATTGTCCCTCTCTGGCTTCCCTGGACCCCCTTCAGATTCTGGCAGGTGCTGTGAGGTCTCCACACGACCTTCTCTTCTCCAGGCTGAACAATCCCAGCTCTCCCATCCTGTCTCCATAGGGGAGCTGCTCCCCTTATCAACTTTGTGGCCTCCTCTGGACTTACCCCAGCATTTCCATGTCCTTCTCATGCTGGGGGCACCAGAGCTGTGCTCAGTAAAGACCACCACACCAAAAAGGCTTTCCCACATCCCCTGCACTTTTATCCTGGCTTATTTCTAAGAATGCAGCTATGTCCACTTTTAAAGCCCAAATGACCCGAGCATCCATGGCAGCTTTCCAGAGAATGTGTTTAGACCACAGCAGGCCCTGATGACATAAACAGAAATCAGAAGGATTTGAAGTGGAATTGGCCAGCTTTCCTACCCCAAACACAGCATTAAAGTAATTGCCTTCCTCACACCCTTTTTCAATAAAACAGCAGCTTTGGGGTGATGTTCTGCTGAGAACAGGCTCCTCCAATTCCCTCGAACACACCATTACAGATATTTTTATGCAGCTCTCTTGCTCTAATAAGATACTTTTGTACCCAGCCTTGCCTTCTCCCACAAACTCCTGTGGTTACAAAAACCTTCTTCGGGCACCAGTTTTGGCAGAAAACATGAAACTGAGTTATTCTTTATGTTATTTCTGCTGCTGTGGGCATTTAGACAGCATGAAGAGGTACTAAATCCCCTTCAATGTTTTGAAGTCTTACTGGTTGTAACCCAAGTTGAGGGGAGACTCCTTTTTTGGGGGGGTGAGGGTTTGTTTTTCTGCTCTTTCCATAAAAACAACTGAGGGCCAGAAGGCTATGAGGGGGAAAGAATGAGCTCTCCCACTACTGCAACTCATCCTAGTAACTAAACACGACCCAAAAACAACACAGAGGGCTAGAGAGAGAGAGAGAGAGATTCTTTCATTCACTGCATTTTACAGAAAAAGGGAGCTGTTTAAAATAATATTTCATTTTTATTCTGTGCTTCAGTTAAAAATAAGTTGTAAAGTGGAGCTTTTTCTAGAGAGAGCTGCTGACTGCAGCAGCCAGCTGAGGAGAAACTCCATGAAAGGTGTTGCAGAAAATGTAACTTCAAAGAAAAACAGACAGAAAGGCAGTCAGAAAGAATGAAAGAGCCCTTAAAGCTCATCCCATCCCACCCCTGCCATGGCAGGGACACCTCCCACTGTCCCAGGCTGCTCCAAGCCCCAATGTCCAACCTGGCCTTGGGCACTGCCAGGGATCCAGGGGCAGCCCCAGCTGCTCTGGGCACCCTGTGCCAGGGCCTGCCCACCCTCCCAGAGAGGAATTTCTCTCTTATATCCAACCTAAATTTCCCCTCTTTCAATCTGAATCCATTACTATTTGTCCTATCACTCCAGTTCCTGATGAAATTTGCATGCAGTACTACAAAATTACTCGTTCTCTGCAACAGCTACACCTGCCAGGTCTCACAGGTTCCAATAAAGAATGATAAGAAAACCACAGTAATAGTAGTAGTAGTAATAATAATAATAATAATAGTCATAATACAGTAAAAACCAACATTTTCTTCTGAAATGTAGCAAACCAGTGCTGGTTTTAAAGCACTTTAAACATCGAACTGGATCTATGGAAGGGATGTTTGTTTGGCTTGGAATATTTGCATTATGCTCATTTTCCTTCTTCAGCTGAATTTAATGTTCACCACTGGATGTCGTGGAGCAGAACCAGGGACATAAAAATCCAGTGTTTTTTTCAAGGAGGTGTGTTTTATCAAACACATGAAAGGATGATCAAGGAGGGTTAATTTTAGAAAAAGTTATCTTTAAAATATCCACGTACTTCAGAGCAGATCACACAGGTGTCAGCAACAAAGACTGCAGGGCTGACTCAAGACAATAACAAGTAAATACTGAGGAATAAAAAAGCCCACGTTGGGCAGCAGCACAATTTATAAACATGCAAGAAAAGCTGTGGTACGTGTACATATTCTTTAATTTTATGGCTCTCCAAACATCTGAGGACTCACAATAAACAGGAAACTAACCTTGATGTGAGCTGCTGGATCTGGGACAGTCTGAATCATGTCCTTTACCAGGCCAACGTGTTTACCAGGAGCTCAGATCCCAACGCAGCTGCATAACCAGAGAAACAAAAGTCGTATCATTATACTTTAAATGTTTATTTTCAACAGAAATCTCTTTTTATGGACTGATAAGCATCTTTCCTTCCCCAGACCTCCTTGGGACTCAGCACAGCTGAAGCTCTAAGACATTTCTGTCGCCGTAGAGTGTTGAGGATTTATTTCATGCAGGAGAAAACCCTGAAATTCTCATGGAAAAAAATGGTCTTTATTTGCAATGTACAGTTTTCTCAAAATAAGAACTTGGGGAATGCTCTGCCCTACCCAGCCCCATTATTCACCCGAGACATCAGAGATTTCCACAAGCCATTCTTCCCAATTTAGAAACACACAGCAGGACTGGGACAGATCTGCAGCTGATAGAAAAAAAAGGACCATTTTACTGAAGCTGTGCCCATTTACAAGAGCTGCAAATCTGCTCCAGACCCTCAATTAACAGCACTTCAGAGCAGGGATGTTCTGGAATCCCTTATCCATGTCCAGTAATCGAGTGCAGAGGGGCTGGGGCAGGTGGGGTGCATTTGTCTGAGTGTGTAGGGGGTGGAAAACCATAAAAGCACTTTAAAATAACAACAGCTTTTAATGTAAATAATGCAGAGTACTACGCAGTAACTTGAACACCAAATAACTGTTAATGAATTGGGATGAAGAAATCAGGAAATTAGAAAATGTGGAAAAATGTAAGAACATGAACATCATTTAAAGTAATTGTCTTGTTCTCCATTTTCCCTAAAAGCCTGGAAATTCCCATTTTTCACACAAGAGGTTTCCTTCTGCCCATGACCTCGAAGTCAACTTTTAAAGCAGCAAGGCACTATCAGGGAAACAGTAATTTTCCTCAGCATCAGCTTTTTTTAAAATTTCATTATCTGCTCTCACATTTACACTAACTTGGAAATCAAATTGCATTTTTACCTATTGGTTTCGGATAAATATTGCCTGACTGACACTGAGCTGCAGCTTGCCCCAGAGACAGCGATGTGAGGGGACCATCTATGATCTGTGCAAGTTTAATTTGCACAAATTGCACTAAACAGTGCAATTAAAGGTATCACCATTCACATCTTAACACACTTCCCCCTCACTACTTAAAACAGCCAAGTTCTGTCCCTTCAAATCCATGAAAACAAAGTAGTTCATTTGATGGCCTATTAAAGAAATCCCTTAACAAGGCAAATTCCCATTTTGTTCACTTTTCCCAGCTATCTGTGGATGATCAAATGGGACACTGACGTCATGGTTTTAAATGAAGCTTTTTCTTTCCACAGAACTTCAAAAGCAAGAGATGCTTTTTCAGTAAAAGCAAAATTTCACCAGCAACGTTGTTCAGATTGAAGTCAGACAGAAACACCAACAGCACTGACGTCCTTTTAGCTCCCTCCCTCCCTTCCCCAGTAAATCCATGCCTGCCACATCCTCATTGGATTTATGGGATTCATATTTTAAGCTTTCGAAACATCACACACAGGATCTGGAAACTGCTAAGTTTCACATAAACTGGACAGAAAAGTTTTTTGAACCCAGTGTTAGATCATGTTTTCAGTGTTTTCATACTCCCAGCACTGTGCTGCCACAACTGCACCTCGCCCCCAGTTAAAGAAGCCCACCCAGGAAAGGGGATTTGTGCCACATCCAGATTTATTTTGGTCTCTCTAAAGCCTTTGCTCAACTTCCAGCAAAACCTAGATTTAGAAAACATGTGTTGAGCTCAGAGGTGGGAACTCCATCCCAAAAATGCCCAGTGTCACTCAGATCTTTCTCTCCGAGCTGTCTTGAAGCTCTCAGGTTAAAGAGAAGTCGTTTGAGCTATTCCAGGCCACTCATTTCACATCTTTTTCCCGAAAAGATGGATCCTTTATGGAAGAGAAGATGAGAGAGAACATTTGCAAACCAGTTGCCAGCTCTGCACCACCAGGAATGGGAACCAAAGACAAGCAAATGTTGTCCACTATGAGCTGGAAAAATGCATTCTGGACATTTGACTTTTCCCCTGTACTGTGTGAACTTAAAAGAGGGGAATTCTGCTTTAAACTCAGCCTTTAGTAGTGTATTCTTTCTCACCTGGATATTCAATTCTTGCTACTCTAAAGTGGGACAAGTCCTTGTCTGCAAAACACACAATTTTTATCTTTTCATCTCTGGAAATCATGGCTAAAAAAATAGCTGTGACAGTTTTCCTTGCTTGTTCCAAACAGAAATACAATTTTAATTATTTCAGCTCCACCTTTACGGGCTGGAATTGGAAGCTTCCAGACATCTGGTACTAACTTGCTGAAGCAGATGGTATCTATCGCCAGACCCTCCTCCACCCCCCACCCCAAATTTCATGCTGGTCATGTTTGTGCTCGATGGTCTGTGACAGGGCCTGCTTGTGGCTCTAGGGTTTGCCCTGCACCCCCTAAATTAGCAGGATTTTAAGGCAAAACTGACACTAAAGCCTGGTTTAGGGAGACATCTCTTTTCAGGAAACTGAAACAAGGGAATTACAATGCAAACTGAAAGTTTAACACTTGCTGAAGTGCCTTCCTGATTTAGGGTTATCCCAGGAGGATATCCTGAAGTTAAACACTTGCTGAAGTGCCTTCCTGATTTAGGGTTACCCTAGAAGGATATCCTGGACAAGGCTCAGAGCAACCTGGGACAGTGGAAGGTGTCCCTGACCATGGCAGGGGCTGGAAGGAGATGATCCCTTCCACCTCACACCATTCTGTGCTTCCATGATTCTACAGAAGGATGTATTTGCAGCCACAGGGCAGGTTTTCTGGTAATTCCCAGCATCCTGAGTCCAGACTAGCATTGATTAATCCAGCTTTACCAGGACAGGTTTTTGGGAGTGGTTTTCATCCCCCAATGCAGCCGAAGTGTCACACAAGAACAGTGGCACTAGCAGGAAGTAGCAATACTCGAGACAGGAGATGTAAATTCCTCCCTGATGCTCGGGACAGATTAAAATATCAAGATAGAAACAAGTTATTGTAAAAACCAGCAAGAGCTGGGCATGCCAGTGCTACCCCTCACAGGAGGAGCTAGATAAGCTCTGGAGCCTGTTGTCTTTCTGTGCACGTGTTCAGGGAGTTATGTAAATACATCAAAGGGTTGGGGGATCATTTACAGATCTAGAGTTTACCAGATGTGATTGCATTGTTCTTTCTTTCCTATAGATGTATCAAGAGGATCAAACTTTTTAATGGACATGTGTATTGCCAAATTACTGAGAGGCTGAACGTCCCCTTTATACGGGGGCTGCATACAAACCTCTCTCGTGCATTTTCCCACCTCGCAGACAGGAATTTAGGTGCATTTTCAGTAACTTGGCATGCTGTGCTCACCTAAAAACCCCAGCAGGTTCTTCTTGATGCGTTCTAAACCCTGCACCAAAGTGCTGCAATAAAGCATGAGGGGGCAGTGAGCAGGGCTGACAGAAAAGGGCTCCGGGCCAAGCTCCGGCAACGCGACGCCCACGTGGAGCAGAGCAGGGCAGCAGCAAACAGAAACACGGCCTGGGCTGCTCTTTGCCAGGAATGAACGTGGCCCAGATCACAGATAACAAAATCCCTGAGGTTGGAAAAGCCCTGCAAGGTCATCCAGGCCAAGCTGTGCTCGATGCCCACCTTGTCCCCAGCCCAGAGCACTGAGTGCCATATCCAGGCCTTCCTGGGACACCTCCAGGGATGGGGACTCCAAACCTCCCTGGGCAGCTCTTTCCAAGGCCTGACCTCCCTTTCCATGGAGAAATTCCATCTTGATGTCCAACCTGACCCTCCCCTGGAGCAGTTTGAGGCTGTTCCCTCTTGTCCTGTCCCTGTTCCCTGGGAGCAGAGCCTGACCCTGCTCTGGCTGCACCCTCCTGTCAGAGTCGTAGAGGTTTCCCTGAGCCTCCTTTTCTCCAGGCTAAAAGCACTTATCTGCACAGGGAAATACTCAGAATACAGCCACAATTGTTGCCAATTCTGGATAACAGAGGGCTTTTTAATCAGCAGCAAACGAGGTGCCAGAATCGCTGGGCCAGACTCCTGGTGCACTGAAAGGAAGGACGATATTAAATGGTGATCCAAGCACCAGGCTCTGCCTGCAGGTTCTCTCCAAGGAATCTTGTGTCCCTGCTGCCTGAGACGTGAAATGTCAGACAGGAGAACAGCTCTGAATGGCACTGACAGAATAATCAATCACAAAGGGCTCGAGGAAAGCCCCCCTTTCCTGTGACAGGCACCCAGCACGGGGACTGGCACACACACACAAGGGTGCACGCTCTGGTGTGATGAATAACCACAGTGGCATCACACCAAATTTCTACCAGCATGACTTGGGATGTTTACCATTACTCACAGGAGGTGAATCCCTGAGCAGCTATGCAGAATATCCCAAGTCAGTGCCAGCAGGACTTCCAGACCCCCTCACGCTGTCATGCAACGGGACTGGTCACATAGTTTAAAAGAACTGATGTTTTTCAGCTGTTGGAAAACTTTTGAGATGTCCCTTGCTGGATTGTTGGCTCAGGAAATCTCTTTTTTCGTGCCTGGGTCCCAGCAGCACTGGTCAGACTGTGTGTGCCACAGAGAAAGGCTGGGATATTCAAAAGGCAGAGCACTACACACCTGCTCTCAGTAGTTGCTGCAGGTTGGAGTTGCACTTCTTTGGTAGATAAATATGCTGCATGTGATTTTCAGCCTTTCTGGACACCTAAAATAATTCCAATAATCATGGTGAGAGCCCTTACATAGTGAATTTAAGCCAAACTTAGGCTTGCTGCACTTTAGAAGCAGCCTACAGGTCCAAGGATCCACTAAGAGAAAACCAGTGGTCAGTTATTCCCCTGTGCTGCTGCTTTATTCACACCATAGGGCTGTATTGAAATTATTACACTGTTATTCATTTATTTCAATTAAGTCCTTTAACACGACTATGAAGATAGGAGGTGAAATCCTCATCCAATGAAATAAACTGTTTGAACCAGCCCAGAAATTCACCCACCCTGCCTAAGTTGATGTGGGCAAAACTCAGGAGCAGAAGATCCTCACAAGCCTGCAATTTGGGAGCTGCTAAGCAAACAAAGTAACTTTCCTGCCCAGCATGGTACTGTTAGTTTATGCCTTCTCTTCTAATATTTCTGAGTTTAGAAGAAGGTGCTGCAGCTCCTGCCCACACCTGGGGTTTGCCAAGAAGCTGAGGGGAGCCCCAGCCCCTTTGTGCCCTCCACACATGGATTTCTGGGGGGAAAAGTCTCAAACATCAAAACCCAGCCGTGTCAAGTGAAGAAAAGCCACAGAAATGTTTATAATTCCTACTTGTAAAGCAGGTAAGTGTGAAACACCACAACTCTTCCACTGGCAGGGAGCTGTAACACAGCAGAGCTGCATGACATGAGCTCAAAGATTTTGTGTTTAACTTGTGGTTGGGTATAACCACTTCAATTTTGGTTGGTTTTTTTTTTTCTTCTTTCACTGTAACCTGTGTTTTAAAAGCCTGAACAATAAAACCTGGAGGAAAGATCTCCTCAAGAAATGCTACTGCCAAGACTGTTCATGTGCAGTCAGTATTTGCTGTAAGGGTAAGATTTGATTGCAGGTGAATACCATAAATAAAAGAACAGTAAAGGACAAGAAAACCAAAATAGGAAAAGATGTTGTCAAGCCAGGAGATTTCTTCAACTTTCCATTCTCAATGATAACTTTTTGTACTCACCCTGACCTTGCAAGACAGAACCCACTGGCTGTGTTATGCATTGTCTGATGTGCTTAGTGCTTTACGAGCAATTTAAATAGAAGTATAACTCACTGATAGTTTTCAAATTACATCTCTTGGTAGTTTGGATGGGGGATTTTTTATAACATGGCATTAGTTGTTTAAAAAAATCAGTGGGAGAAATAAAAGCTGAGTGGGGCTGGTTGGTTGATGGGGTTGGTCTCAATGCTGGCAGCAAAAAAATTTGCCAGATTTTTCACTTTCAAAAAACACCTCCAGAAGTTAATCATGGACTTACAGAATGGTTTGGGTTGGAAGGGACCTTAAAGATAATCCCATTCCACCCCTGCCATAGCAGGGACACCTCCCACTGTCCCAGGCTGCTCCAAGCCCCAATGTCCAACCTGGCCTTGGGCACTGCCAGGGATCCAGGGGCAGCCCCAGCTGCTCTGGGCACCCTGTGCCAGGGCCTGCCCACCCTCCCAGGGAACAATTCCTGCCCAAGATCCCATCCAGCCCTGCCCTCTGGCACTGGGAAGCCATTCCCTGGCTCCTGGCCCTTCATCTCTTGTCCCAAGTCCCTCTCCAGCTCTCCAGGCACTGGAAGGGTCTCCCTGGAGTCTTCTCTTCTCCAGGCTGAACAGCCCCAGCTGTGTCAGTGTGTCCTCATAGGACAGGTGCTACATGTCCTTTTTCTTTTGTCTTAATTTTTTTTTTTAGAATTTTTTTTCTGGAAACATAGAAAACTTCCCCACCCAGCCCTGCTCTTGAAAAGCCTCCCGAGGATTTGGTTTCATGGCCATGCTGCCAAGTTCTCCCCCTCACACAAGGTTAACACTATTTCTGTCACTCAGATGAAGAATACTGCTCTAACTGGCAGCAAATCCTCTTCCTGATGGGATTCCCTTCCAGCAGCACCAGCTGGAATATGCAGCAAGTCCTGGTGCCCCTGGAGACCTCAGGACAAGGCAGGAGGGAGCAGTCCCAACTCGGGGCTGCAGGTGAGACCTGCCCCTGCTGAAGCAGCCGTGGGTTGAAGCTGACCATGACACCACAACTGGAAAATCACCCTAAGCAAGTCAGTAAGTGAGGGACAAGGCACTGCCACCACCTGTTTGGGAAGCACAGATGGCCAGAGTTTAGCTGGCTCTGGACTGACAGCAGCACTCCATGTCCCTAAAGTCTGTAGGGACAAAAAAGGATGGAGCAATCTGAGAACATCTCTCTGCCATCTGTGTCTGTGTCTGGCCCTCCTGCAGTTTGACGCTGAACATGAATTTTCTTCTGAGTACGTTTTTCTTGGAAGGGTCAATTCTCCTACAGAAATTCCCCCTCTTCCCCTTTGAACGCGGAGTTGATGGAGAAGACACATTTCTGTGCTACCACCCAAAAGTGTCTGTGCAGCTACTGCTTATCTCATGTTCCAGCCCATGATCTCCGGGGAGGATACGGCCCTAAATTAGCTCATTTACAGTAGGAACTTTAAACTACAGCCAAAAATATTTGGTTTTATTAGTACTCCCTATATAGTACGCCTCTGACCAATAACTTGTTTTATTTATTTTTCTGGCGAATTACCATGTTCTTATTCAAAGCCATAATGAGGATTATATATCAATGTGGAATGCAGAGCAGCCATTCCTGAAACTCCCAACTGCATATAAAAGAGTTTGGAATTCCCCAAACACTATCTCTTCAGCCCAGGCCACTTACAAATGTGGTTAACATGAATGAAGTAATATCTTCGGAAAGGAAGGAGACTTTTGAGTCACGTCTGACACATTTAACTGCACCAACCCCTTTCCAGAGCTCAAGATTTTGACTGTGTCTTAATACCAGGCAAGGGTGTTTGATAATGATTACTCCCTGATGCTTATCCTGTTGCAGGATACTTGGACACACACATTGGATACCAAGGGGAGAGCTAAAGCAGGAATTCAAGACTTTGTGCCCTCCAAGTGCAAAACCAGAGAGGTCACCAGCAAAGTTCTGAGATCCAGTCAGATTTGCTGCCTTTCTGTCTCATGCTAGAGCTGCCCTGGCAGATTTCTGAGTTTAATTATTCAAACTCAGCTCAAGTCCCAGCTTAGCTGAAGGTGTGCACCAGCCACGGAGTAACCACCACGTTATTCCTGACTGCAGGCTGTAATTATGGGCCTTAGCTCTCTACAGAAATACAACTTTCCAAAGAAAAATATCGCACTGTGGAAAAGCAGGATGACATCAGGAGAGATATATAGTGACAAAGAGTAGTTTCTAATTTACAGTCATTCCACTGGGTAAAGCCCAAGAGTGTTTCAAACATTTTAACTGGCGCTACACCTAAAATTACATCTGAGTAAAGATACACAAACTGTTTGAAAAATAATTAATAACCAATTACCTCGAGGCTGAAGCCATAAGCTAAGGAAAACTCACACCTTTGTTTGAAAGATAAAAACAAACGGAAGTGTTTTAGAAAGTGAAACGACAACATCCAATTCAATTATAACAAATTACATAAGAATCATGGAATGGGTTGGGTTGGAAGGGACCTGAAAGATCATCTGGTTCCAATGCCCTGCCATGGCAGGGACACCTCCCACTGTCCCAGGCTGCTCCAAGCCCCAATGTCCAACCTGGCCTTGGGCACTGCCAGGGATCCAGGGGCAGCCCCAGCTGCTCTGGGCACCCTGTGCCAGGGCCTGCCCACCCTGCCAGGGAACAATTCCTGCCCAAGATCCCATCCAGCCCTGCCCTCTGGCACTGGGAAGCCATTCCCTGGCTCCTGGCCCTGCAGCCCTTGGCAATTGTCTCTCTCCAGGTTTCCTGCAGCTCCTTCAGGCCCTGCAAGGCCACACTGAGCTCACCCCAAAGCTTCTCCTCTCCAGGCTGAACAATCCCAGCTCTTGCAGCCTTTCCTCCCAGCAGAGCTGCTCCATCCCTCTGCTCATCCTGCTGCCTCCTCTGGCCTCTCTCCAGCAGCTCCAGCTCCTCCCTGTGCTGGGCCCCAGGGCTGGGGCAGCTCTGCAGGTGGGCTCTCATATCAACATCCTTCAACCTTCCTCAGCTTGTGCCTCTTAGACTTAATGGCCATTTTTTTGGGAAAGATTGCTGGATTGGACAATGAAGGCTTTCTGCACTCACTTCTGATTCTTAAATTTTCCTGACCACGAAGGTTCCTCTGCGAACCTGAAGCAGAGATGATGTACAGAAGATCGGATTAGATCCTCTAGCTGCCCTCTAGCTGTCAGATACCTCTGCCTCTCGTTTTAATTTTGTTCACAGAAGATCTGTTTCTAATAATCCTGTGGAAAATGGGACAGAATCAGGACAAATTTTGCAGCACACACAGCAACTCATATTTTCAACCACATTTAAGCATGGAGTACAAACTGATGGCACAGACTTAATAAGCAAACAGTTGTAATTATACAGAGTCATAAATAATTGTGTGAACACCTCACAGCTTTTTCAAGGATAACTACTTGATGAAATTTGCATAATCAGACATTACATACACCATGCACTTTCAATAATCACCGAGTACATCAGACCTGTATATTATTTCCTGCAGATTATCCAACAGTTCTTTCAAACCCTTTCAAACCCAAAGAAGAGTCCTGAATTGTTACAATGAAAAACAAGATCTACAAACTGGACAATCATCAATTCGTTTTAGGGAGATCCAAAGTGTAACGACAGCTTAGAAATACACGAGCAAGAAAAAAAAAATATATTGAAAGCATTTTCTCTGCTTTCAATAAATTTCTTCAGTTGTCACATTCAAGAAATGTATATGTTGTTCAGGAACAGAATGTACTGGCACTGAATCTGTTGCATGCAAGCACTCACTTTTGGGGATGCAACAAATGTTTCTGTAATCTGCCCTGGAAACTTGTCCTCCTTTTTCTCCCCCCCTTGGTTTCTGTGGATACTTCTTATTCTAATGAGGGAAAACACAGTTTTAATGAGAAATATATATATTTTTTTTTGCTTATGGAGCTGCTTTTGTTGGTCCAGGGGGCTGCAAAGAGCAGAGGGAGCTGCCTCTCCTGGGGGAGCCACCAGTGAACACCTTGGAATCTATCCCAAGAAAAGCCCATTTCTGGAAGTGTTCAAGGCCAGGAGCTTGGAGAAACCTGGTCTATAAAAAGTGTCCTTGCCTGTGGCAGGGGGTGGAATGAGCTGATCTTTAAGGTCCCTTCCAACCCACACCTTTCCATGATTCCATGATAAACTGATGTCCTTTCCCAGCCTCTACCTGCACACCCCACTCATGACCTCAAAGAAATTAAATTAAGCTGGACCTAAGGTGCTCCAGGGAGTGTGAAAAGTGAAAAAATATGTGGAAAATTTCCCAAAAAGAAGCCTGGCACAGCTAAGGACACTCAGAGAAAGTGAAACAACACCCAGCTGAGGTGTCCTCCAGCACAGCTTTGTTTCCAAAGGCATTTATGGCACCTGCTTCCATTCTCCAGTGTGGGTGTCCCCTGCACTGGCAGAAGGATGGGGATGGTTTGTGGGATATCAGGAGGGATGGATGAGGCCTCTGTGAAAGGATAAACAAAACAGAAGTGTAGAAGGTCCTTCACAACCCCCTGCAGGGTTTTTCTGTTGTTCTGAAACTCCACTCTCAGGATGGCAAAGAGGCTTCACAGGGAACATTAACGCAAACAACGTGACTGGCAACACCTTTTTTTTTCTTAAAATATTCTTAAGACAAAGTGTAAATACTTGTGGTGATCCTTCTTCAGCACATTAGTAAATACAGCCAGCTTCCAGTGGAAATGATCATCTGACCACAGAAAAAAACTAAACACCCTTTGAAGTTCTTCAGACCAATCCTCCTTTCTGTTACTAAATGCTTTTTTACTCCTTTTGTATGTCTTTGGCACAAAATCCCCCCCCTTTTTTTTTAATTTCTCTTTTTACTTGTGGCACTTTCAGTTCAGATGTTGGAAAGCAAAAGAAAAAAAAACAAGAAAAACCAGAACAGCTGTATAAACACAAGGTATTTAAGAAATAAGTGACTTCCATTAAGTGTTGACCTGGACTGCAAAAACTGTTCAAATATACAGATCAGAAAGACTGGCACCTCCATTGCAGCTTGAATCTCACTTTATCAATAAAAAATGTTAATGCATTACAAAAATAGAAATATGCCACATCCTTAGCAAAAAAGTACCTTGGAAGGATTTAAGTCATCTCCAATAATGCTTTGATTTGTGACCTTCACAGATTTGTTTTCATTTTTTATTTCAAATGCATTTGAAGAATGTCTATAAATAGCTAATACTGACCGAATGCATAATTTTAGGCTGATTTTTTTCAGCATCTGGATTTTGAAGCACTTTGCTGGATGAAACATGGACCTGTCATCCGTGAAACTGTGAAGTTCAGTGTTTAGAAAAATAATATTTTAAGGATCTAAATGTATTTGCTAATAGTGAGTGTGAAGCAGTAGTATTAAATTTATAATACATTACTGAAACTGCAAAGCAAGTTTTTATGCAAAAATGGAAGTTTGACTTGGAAATTCAAAGAAACGAATTTCACATGGAAAAAAACCTCATTATTTCTATATATATTGCAAGGGAAATGCCTGTGTTCCTCCTCACACACTAAAAACAGAAGGAAGAGGAATGTATTTAGTTCACCAACCTGAATTCACAGCGGGCAAAAAAAAAAAAAAAACAAACTACAGCAAAAGCAGCACAGAGAGTTTTGCATGTGGATAAGAGAAAAATATTAACAATTATTATGTGTTTTATTTCCAGCTGGAGGAGAAAAGTAATTTCAGGGTTAAGGCAGGTTCAGTCCCCCTTTTCCAGCAGAACCTGGGAAGGCCCCAGCATGGAAAGGAGATGGAGATGTGACCACTTTGGAACCAGTCACCCCAAAACAAATGGAAACAGTTGTAATGTCTAAAGACATGGAATCATCACAGGATCCCAGAATGGTTTGGGTTGGAAGGGACCTTAAATCCCATCCAGTGCCACCCCTGCCATGGCAGGGACACCTCCCACTGTCCCAGGCTGCTCCAAGCCCCAATGTCCAACCTGGCCTTGGGCACTGCCAGGGGTGGAATATCCACAGCTTTTACAACCTCTCTGAGCAAGAATGAGTAGAACTTTGCAAGGATATGGCTGAAGTTTCCTTCTTGCTCAGCTTGAATTCAAAATCAGGGTTTAATGGAACAAATACTTATGATCCAGACTCTCCGTAGATGTAATAGGAAGCTCGGGAATGGGATACAGGAGGGTTTTCTTAAGCAGTGGGGCCTTTTATATTTAGTTATTCTGTAATTAGCTGTTTTTATTGACATAAGGCCTACAGATGGGCTGATCCACTGCTGCACAAACAGGGCCAGAGTTTATGATCTTGCTCCATTTATTGTGGTGCCTTCCACGAGGGCTCACAAAAACACCCAACGAGCACGGGGCTCCATCCCAGTGCTGTCAAAGAGCAAAACTTGCCCAGATTTCAGCCATGCAGGATCAAACTCCAACCACTACATGGGCACACACATGCATCACCCACTTCTGAAGGGGTTCATGCCTGGAAGGAAGCAGAAATTCTTCCAGCAGGGAATTCTGCTGCAGAAAATCTCTAATTCCCAGGACTGGTAGAAATAGAAATTTCTAAGGTAGAAATAGAGGGACGTTTTAGAAGCAGGAATAATTCCAATTGTTCCTTTGGCAGGGGAAACCCTAATAATGCCTTGCCCCATGAAACTGGGGTATTTGGGATGGTATTTGAGGGCTGTGAGTTTGCACAGGCATTTTACCACAGGAATTTAACACACTGCACCCCAAGCTGCCCATCCACCCTTGCCTTTGGTTCAGCCACATACTGGATACCTTGTCACAACACACCCAACCTGAAATTGTTTAGATTCTTCCAGTACTTTTATAATCAACATTTTTTCTTTGTTCTCTCCCTCCAAAGCAACAGATCCCATCTCAAATTCTCTTGCTAAAAAATTATGAGACATAGACACATAATAATGTTGGGATTTTACAGTGGTTCTAGACGTGACTGCGAAGTCTGAGTTTAGAATAAATTTTTATGTCCTTCCATGCATTTTTTTTTTGTGTTTCAGTCCCTCTTCCCCGAAGATGCAACTCTAAGCAAGATCAATCAATATGTTTTAATACTACAATTAATTCCCATTCTTTTTTCCTGCTGCCCTCACTTGGATATTTCCCCAGCTCCCACTATACCTAGGAAGGACATTTCCCCAGTTCCCATTATTACCTAGGGTAATAAAAAAACGTCTTTTTTTCACTTTTGATGTCTGAAACGTTCTTAATTTCCAGGTCTCGTTCCCATCCTTATTCTCGACAAGAGCTGAAAAATGTTTCACCCAAAAATTATTAATCTTTTTTTTTTTTAATTCCAAAACCCTGCTGGCCCTTCTGTGCTCACCCTGACCAGTTCCAACACCAACCTCCAGTACTGATGGCAACGTGAGTGCACAGCTTTTGTGCCAGCTGCAGAGATGCTGCCAGTGGAGTCAGCGTGTCCAGTGGGATTCCAAACACTCTCTGGCCTCAGATTTCCCAAATGGTGATGTTCACACACCACCATGGGGATCTAGCAAAGGAAAACCAGTCTAGGTGGCAGAGGACTGCCAAAACAAGTGTGGTGTTCAACTGTGAGCCTTTGAACTGCTTTGTGTTTGACAGGAACTTACAATGTGGGCCAAGTTTTGTATCTTCTTCTATTTTCTTCATTCACCCCTCAAGAAATGGTTTCTACTCCTCACCAATGTAAAGTGCCCACCACGGATGTTGGTATGAGAGCCCAGCTGCAGAGCTGCCCCAGCCCTGGGGCCCAGCACAGGGAGGAGCTGGAGCTGCTGGAGAGAGGCCAGAGGAGGCAGCAGGATGAGCAGAGGGATGGAGCAGCTCTGCTGGGAGGAAAGGCTGCGAGAGCTGGGATTGTTCAGCCTGGAGAGGAGAAGCTTTGGGGTGAGCTCAGTGTGGCCTTGCAGGGCCTGAAGGAGCTGCAGGAAACCTGGAGAGAGACAATTGCCAAGGGCTGGAGGGCCAGGAGCCAGGGAATGGCTTCCCAGTGCCAGAGGGCAGGGCTGGATGGGATCTTGGGCAGGAATTGTTCCCTGGGAGGGTGGGCAGGCCCTGGCACAGGGTGCCCAGAGCAGCTGGGGCTGCCCCTGGATCCCTGGCAGTGCCCAAGGCCAGGTTGGACACTGGGGCTTGGAGCAGCCTGGGACAGTGGGAGGTGTCCCTGCCATGGCAGGGGTGGGATGGGATGATCTTTAAGGTTCCTTCCACCCCAAACCATTCCATGATTCTATGATGATTCTATGAATTACACCACTGCTCTGGACACCTGTGCTAGCAGTGGCCACCCTTAGAGCAATCTGGGTTTTAATCTTATTCCTAGTCACGGTTTCCACTGCTGCAAGTTAAATTGAAACCCTTTGGACTTTGCTGCACTCCTCAGAGAGACGTGGCTCTCTCTTCTCTGCACCTTCCCATTACACAGCCAAAGATGATAACAATAGTAATTTTTTTTTTGTCTGTTCTGCAAACTTTGGACTTTTTTCATTCACGCTTTTGACCTTTTCGCTCAGTGCTACACTAGCTACTACCTGACTGTTTTAGCAATTTGGTACAGCTAAAAAAGAGATTTAATGTCCATCTCTGTGGGTACATCTGCACGTGTGTGGTGTTACAAGTGAAGGCATTATTTCAATAGCATATGAACCCTTAAAATAGGTAATGAGGCTATGTTGCATTCCTGAGGGCCAAACAGGCATTGTAGGTATCTCGTACTCACTAAGTTAAATACCTTTTTGCCATCCACCAGTGCATTAAAAACAAACTGGCATGTGGCCATGGTGCCCTCATCAATTCTTCAAACCACTGACTTCACCTGTCAGAACTAATGTATGGTCACAGCTTTAGCAGGATTCAGAGCTCTGGTGCAGCTCTAAAACTTCATTTTGGGTTCCCTGAAGTTATTAGCCATTAGAAAAACTCAGGTTATGTCGGTATTAATGACCTTTTATTAGGCATGTTAGCATGTAGATTAAGATTTATGTTCTCTGTAACATCAGTCTTGCTGTTCCTGAAACAAATGTACCCCTAAAGAAGAGAAGGAATAAAGTAAGCTGCAAGTTCAAAGAATTTAACTGAGTGACACAAAATATTTCCTTTAAATGCAGATCCCATTTCTTCCACTTTTTTATGTTCCAGGTGTGTATAAATGTCAATACCCAATCTCTAACAGCAGTGGCTCTGCCTTTTCAGTAGAAATAAAAAAGTAGATTACTGTCCTCAACACGCCAAGCTTTGACTTATCTTTGTGCTAATGAAATAGAGTTGGGGTGATAAGAACAAATCAGTTTTGTCACTTCCACTCGCTGCCTGATGCTTGCAGTTGCAATGTGGCACAATTTTACAACAAAGCAACCTGGAAGTTGACTTTTAGAGTATTTGCAGGATGGGCTGTGTATAATTCATGTGCTTCATCCTCAAGCAACTCACGAATTGCAGAGGAACTCCTTGAGCAGGTCACTGACCCAGTCTCAGATATTACAGACCCTCCATTAATTCCATTTTGCCTCAAGTAGCTGCTCCCAACATCCTTTTGCCCCTCTCCTCACAGAAAGGCAGGAGGACACGAGCTGGTGTTTCCTGAAGTGCACAGAGCACAACAATTTGACAATCTTCATCCCACTTCTGAGGCCTGCAGGGCAGCTGGGGACCCACAAAAATCCCCCCTCAGGGACACCATGTTCACCATCGACGGAAAAAC
The DNA here is from genome assembly GCA_026261815.1 of Monarcha castaneiventris obscurior. Classification (NCBI taxonomy): domain Eukaryota; kingdom Metazoa; phylum Chordata; class Aves; order Passeriformes; family Monarchidae; genus Monarcha; species Monarcha castaneiventris. Next base: position 46,877,854 of record JAMPIT010000566.1, on the reverse strand, counting down.
AACATGCTCCAAATATCTTCCCTTTTCCAGTGGCTACAGAGGGAGTTTAATGGAGACAAAACACCCTCCACAGCAGTTCTGCTTAGCTGGGAGTAAGCAGGGCATGTAGTCAGGGGGTAAGGAACAATTAGGCCTCGTTTGTATTTGTGAAACAATTAGTCATTAATTAGGCCGGTTTCACATTTGGGCAAGGGGAATAGCTTTAATTAGAGTGGAATTACATCCCTCTGACAGACTTCAGAGGGAACTCTAATGGCAGGATGCAAACTATAAAGTCTGCCAGGCTTTTACAGCATTTAATGGCTTATGGAGCATATTGGAAGTATGCAGTCCTTTCAGTGTGTATAACAACCATCTGCCACAAAACCCCACATCCCTGCCAGGATCACAGCTACTAAACGGGAGGAGAAAAAGAATTTTGAAACAGTAACCAAATCCCCAGCTTGGATCAAGCATCTTCATAGCTGCATTTGGGCAGCTTCCCTCCCTAAGCTAGAAACTTCTCTCCCCGTGGAATTCTTGCCACGGAATATAAAGAAAAAAATGAAGTGGCATTTAAGGAGATAAATATTTAATGTATAGCTACAAAGGACACTTTCTCCTCTCCAGTCATGCTGTTAACTAGAGGAAGAGTCTGCACATGAACTTTCAGCCCTAAATAAGTAAAGTTAATTTAATTGATGTCTTCTGTTCCTTGTGCTGGGGCAGAAAATGGGCACTGGCCTCAACATAAAAGTTTCTTGGGAGCTGCAATTGTTCTGCAGCTTAGTTTGCATCACTTTAGCTTAAAACCCCTTCCACGGGGATAAACAGAAAATCTTCCATTGCAAGCTGTGGGATGACTCCTGTAGAGTCCAAGAAATTCTTTCTGGAGTTTGGCTTTGAGGCAGGACAATCCAATCAAAGATATTTACCTAAGAAAATACAAGCACACTCCCACCCCCTGAAATCAAAATGAGCAAGATGGAAGCAGATCATGTTAAAATCCTAGCATGGATGAATCCTACTTCCCAAGTATTTCCACCATGGAGCTACAGACTTTTCCACCCTAGGACTAAAGGTTTTATTAAAAAAAAAACAACCCAAACTACTACTCTAAATGTTTTAAAGCACAATTGTGGACACCTGCAGTGTCTGTGAAACAAATGAAAGGGATTTAAAAATAATAATTTGGGCTTAGGAGCAAGAACTCCTTACAAATAATTTCCTACACTTGTAAATACTCCCCCTTCTCATCTCAACTGTGGAAAAATAGGACACTTGTGGTAACTGAGTGTCAAAGTATTCAGAGCTGCAGGTTTAAAGCAAGACCTGGGGTACCATAAATTTATTGGAAACCAGCACAGGTGATGCCCCACAGCCAAAAAGCTCTTCCTGCACTCGCTCATACAAATTAACAGGTAAACAGTGCACCAACCATGCATAGATGTTATTTTCCATAATCACTGGGGGAATAAAAATCCCTCTGGGAGTAATTTCATAGCCAGATTTCCCTGCTCATCTAACATTCCCTCAGGACACAGGCTGCCTCTAACACAGCCATCAGGTGAAAGGCAAATAAAAGAAAAAAGCATAAATATGCATGAGGGAATGTACAGGCAAGGACACAGTTTGTTTCCTAGATGTTGCTTTCCACAGGAAAGAAGAAGAGATAATGGCAAAGGAAAAGCAGAATAAAACACTGGCTGTTATGTCAGAAGGTCAAGGGGGATAAGTAATACCCTGCTTTGTGCCAGTCTTCATTTTACTGCACCCTGGGGAATAAAGTAACAGCAGCACACACAGCCTGGGATGCCCAGGCTGCCCAAAGGTTATTATGACCATTATGACCTTTTAATTCCTCTCTTATCTTGGAATATTTTATGGCAGGCCCAGGTTAGTTTATCATTTTAACCCAAAATATTTCTTTCATCAATTTTTTTTTTTATATTGTCATTGCATTTTGAACTTTTATGGTACAATTCTCCTCAGCTTTATCCCCATCACCTGCATGTCTTAGTGTACCACCATCACTTGCTTGTGGAAAATAAACCACAGTGTATCATTTTGCTGAGAATACTCTACTACTGTCATTAAATTATTGAGAGTGTTCTCAGTTCTATCTTTTTATTATTGTTGAAAGAAATAAAATAGAGGCATTCTCTAACAAGCTTTAGTTTCCAAGAAAAAAGTATCTACCAGTTACTCCACTTCAGTAGTGGTGAGACAGCAAGGAAAGACAAAGATAATAGCAGTATTATACATATTTTTTCAAGGTCAGGTTGGATGAGGCTCTGAGCAACCTGGCCTAGGGGAAGGTGTCCCTGGCCTTGGCAGAGTGGTAGAACTGGATGATCTTTAAGGTCCTTCCAACCCAAACCTTTCCATGATTCCATGATTTACCAGCATGGCAGAGGCTCCTGGAGGCACTGCCTGGAGCTGGCTCCCTTGTACACTGAGGCCTTGTATTGCCAAGATCTGTCTGGACAATTTCTCCATGGTACAAACCCAAAACGTTGTCACAAAGTCCAGACAAATTTATGTGGGGAGAGCGAATTTCCTCCCTTGAAACTCCTCTCCTCACATTTCCCTCTGCCCAAGACTTTATCTCTTCTGCTCGTCTTAGGGAAGCCACAGGAATGAAAAAAAAAGGGAGACTTTGTCAGGAGCAGGACTGGACTGGTAATCAGGAAAATAAATGAACCTATAAAACTCATATAACCTTGCAGAATATGAATTAAAATTGGCCTGGTGGTGACAGTTTAATTCTAACCACTCTCTGCCAAAGTTTTGCTCTGGGTATGAATACACAGGTTGTCCAAAAGAGCAGCAAATGCCCCTTCTTTCCTAATGCTGAGACACTTCTTTCAATGCACATAGATCAAGATAAATCAGATGGTAAAGGAGATATTTATGATCTCCAGGACTCAATAAACTGCATTTACACTTACAGTACCTTGGCTCTTTCGGGGCTGAAAAGACCGTAAGGCCTCATGTATAGCTGTATAAATAAATGAATATATGAAATTTAGTAACAGGAACTCTTCTGATTCATAGGAGTCTTTGGAAAAATCCCCGCTAATCTATTAATAATAAAGAATCTGTAATGCTAAAATTGCAAACCCCAGCACATCCCCTGCTCTTAGCATACCAGACTTTTTTTCTGGTAACAGTAGCATATTCAAGACAGCACAGGCTTGACACAAGCCTTGTTCAAATTCTGAAGCCGGATACCTGGAATTAAGAGCATTCCCATGCAAGACATTGGATATTCAGCAAAATTCTCAGCCTGGTGTAAAAAGCAAATATTTTTAAATGAGATAAGTACCAAAGTGCCCAGTGCAATCAGTCAGTGCAGAACTCCCAGCGTTACTGGGACAGGTATCAAATTGTGTTCATTTTTTCCATGTCTTTCACAAGGGTCACTCTTAGATCCTTCGTAACGAGGATATGGAACTGTTGGGGCAAGTCCCATGAAGGGCCATGAGGTTGATAAGAGGGATGGAGCACCTTCCCTATGGATTTAGGACGGGAAAGCTGGTGCTCTTCAGCCTGGAGAGGAGAAGGTCGTGTGGAGACCTCAGAGCACCTTCCAGTGCCTGAAAGGGCTACAAGGAATCCAGAGAGGGACAATTCGTCAGGAATTGGGGTGACAGGACAAGGGGGAACGGGTTCCAACTCCAAGAGGGGAAATTTGGATTAGATATATGCAAGAAATTGTTCCCTGGGAGGGTGGGCAGGCCCTGGTACAGGGTGCCCAGAGCAGCTGGGGCTGCCCCTGGATCCCTGGCAGTGCCCAAGGCCAGGTTGGACACTGGGGCTTGGAGCAGCCTGGGACAGTGGGAGGTGTTGGTATGAGATGGTCTGTAAGGTTCTTTCCAACCCAAACCATTCTATGATCCTACAGCTCTTGCTGCATCTAAATTAGAAATTTAAAGTACAACAAACATGCATTAAAGTCGCTTGGATTACATTTCGAGGCTTCTTTCACTGTCTTTGGGGATCTGAAATTTTGATCATGCAGCACAATTCCGCTGATTCCTGAAGTCAACTGCATCCAAGTAACTCAGTAGCATTTCACAGAGCTCTGGACCCCAAAAGGCCCTGCCTGTCACTCTTGCACTTAACTTCAGAACAGAAAACACAGATTATTTCCTACTTTCTGCCTGTTCTCCATCCTGAGCACTGATGTGACCATTCCTTGAATCTCCAGGTTCCTAAATTGGACAAATAATACAACTGAAAGCATGCATATAATATTTCATCAACCTTTAAAGGCACAGTGCTGTGACTGGGAGGCCTGAACTCCTTTCTTCTGTTCTCTGTTAGTCTTTGTGTTTGCTTTATTTTTTATACAGTGCTTCAGGCACCACTCAACAAATGATAATCTCCCCATGCTGAGCCACAGCACAGTAAACAAAGTGAGGTGGAGAAGATCCCTTCAGCAAGGAGACCATGACGGTTCCATTTTTAGCCTCATTCTTAAAGGAATGAGACGTGAGATATCACGTTGTGTGCACACAGGAGTGTTCTTTGACCTCTCCTTCCATCAGCTTAGGAATCATTGCCTGGCTTTTTCCCAGATTTAACAGGGTTTAATAGACCTGGAAATACAACATTCCATGGAGATTGAGGGGAGCAAACAGCTGGATGAAGGAAGGAAATAAAGTCAGTGCCCTACTGAGGGGGAAAGCTAAAAAGCAGCACATCAGAGAATCCACACAGGACAGCACTGCTGAAAGGGGCTGATTCCTTTTGCAGCTCACAAACTACGGACTGGGAACATTAAAAAAAAATGGATTTGCCCATCTGACCAAGACCCTTTTAATGCCCACAGTCCTGCCCATCAGCAAGGACTGACATTTCCTGAGTGACAAGTTCCTGCCACCCTCTGAGCACCACCACCACATGCTGGGGCTGTCGCCAGCAGGCTCAAGTTTACCTGGGCAAGGCAAGGACTTCAAGAGGATGGGAGGAAATGGCCTCAAGTTGTGCCAGGGAAGGTTTGGATTGGATATTAGGAAATAAAATCTTCACTGAAAAGGTGGTCAGGCATGGGAACAGGATGGTGGAACCACCTTCCCTGAAGTGTTCAGCAAGGTGTGTGGATGTGGCACTGAGGGGGACATGGTTTAGTGGTGCTGGGTTAGCAGCTGGACTTGATCTTTGAGGTCTTCTCCAACCTCAATGATCCTGTGACTCTAAGGCTGATGGATCAACAAAGCTGGATCTCAAGGCAAGTCCTGCTCCAGCCTCTGTGTTACTTTGGTCTGAGATGATATTTATGGCTTCAGACTGAAAGACAGGAAGGTTACATGGGATATTAGGAACCAAATTCTTCGCTGTGAGGGTGGGGAGGCCCTGGTACAGAGTGCCCAGAGAATTTGTGTACTCCTCATCCCTGGAAGTGTCCAGGTTGGACACTGGGGCTTGGAGCAGCCTGGGACAGTGGGAGGTGTCCCTACCCATGGCAGGGGTGGCACTGGATGAGTTTTTAGGTCCCTTCCAACCCAAACCATTCCATGATTCCATGAGAAGCAGCATTTGCTCCTTCTATGTGATGTCTCTTAGCAGTACTTTTCCCTTTTGCAAACACCTGTAAGATTATACACACCCAGTATTTTGAATTAATCCTCCTGTCACTGTACTCTGGAGATGGAAAAGTCCCTTCCCAACCATCACACACCTTCCCAGTTTGACACAGAGTTGTTAAAACACCACCAATGCATCCAGGCAGGAAATACAGGCAGTGCTTTGTGGAGGTACAAGATACCCACAGGTGACCCCACAGCATCCAAATCTGTGATTTGGCCTCAAATTTTGCCAGGTTAACAAACAACAAATCTAGTAAACAAAAAATATTTGTGAATTTCTCATAGTGTTTTAGGCTTCAGTTTTCCTCAAAGATTCTTGAATCTACTTCACTCTCAGTGACAAAGGGATATTTGAACCTAAATATATATATTTATGTTCAATAATAAAAACACAAAAAATATATTTGTGTTCAAATATCCCTTTGTCCAGTGACTGAGGTTCATGTAATAAACCCACTTTTTGTGACACATTTATCTATTAGTTGCCCTCAGTAAATTTTAGGAAGAAAAATACCAAGCAAAGGGTAAAACAGGGATTTTTAGTAAGACTGTATTTAAAATAAATGCTCTTCCATAAGAACATGATTAGCAGAAGTTGCCCTGAAGAAAATCATCACTGCAGCTAAATAATATATTTGTATTTGAACAAGAATTAAAGAATATTCAGATAACTTGAGGCATTTTCAGCTTACACAGGAATGTGCTAGCTCTATTAACACAGCGCTTTTAAACAAAATTATATAGAAACTAATTTTAAACTATTAATGTTTTAGTGGTGAAGTCAGAATAACATTGTTCCTTATCCACAGCATGACAAGCTTTTCTCTCACAAACATTTTGACGGAAGAATAAATTGCAGATGTCTGTTTTTCAACCCAAAAACACACCCCAAAAAAACAAAAAACCAACCCAACAAAAAACCCTCCAACATGTGAGCCACTAAAAGGTAGAAAATAACCAGAGAGAATTATGACCAAATGCCAGATATTAAAAAGCTCTCCACATGTGGCACAGAAAGAAACAGCCAATTCACTCCAATTGTCTGCTTAACAGGTTGAGCCTCTCTCCAACTGGTAGCAATCAGGCAGGACACTAGAGCGGGCAGGAAATCTAAAATTAGGTTTTACTACCTATAATGGAGGATTTATGGGATAATTTAATTGGCAGTCTCGGGACTGAAACCCATGGTGGGGGAACAAAAACATCTTTCTGGATATACTCCCTGAACCCTTCCTGCAGTGGGCTGAACAATAAAAGTACTGGGGAAATAACCTAGAGATGTAATATCCCCTTTCTAGTGCAAAGTAAGTGGTGCATGACTATGTTTGTGGGTGTGAGGGGGTTCAGCAGAGGTAGCAGGCACTCATAAATGGATGCAAACTGATTTTTCTGCTTTTTAGGAGAACTGAACTGCTTCTTGTAGCGAGATGTGCCTGTAAGGACACGAGGGATGATAAAGAGCCCCAGATAAATGGCAGGCTGGAAGTCAAGGCTGGGAGGGAATGAAAGCACAGCCCCAACACTTTATTGCCTGCGGCAGATTGAACCCAGCCCTGTCCTCGCCACCCTGGGACAGCCAAGATCTGCTGAGCCACTTGGGCTTCCCTGTGGCCCTTCTGTGCTGCCACAAACCTTTTAAAGCCAAACCTCAGGGACGTCAGAAGCCCTTTCTTGCCTTTCTCCGCTCCCCAGGAGAGCTTTGAAAGGGTTAACATCCATTCTGTGCCTGCTGAAAGGCAAGGGGTAGGTAACAGGATCCCCTGCTCCATCCTCAGGGTGTTCCACCCGTGGCAGCACTCGCTGCTGATGCCTTTGCCTGGCTTATTGCATTTATTAGCTGGGCTCGGGGGGTCAGGGAGAGCAGCAAGGACACGTCCCACTGTCACATAATGAGGGGGATGCGCTCCCACGTGCTGCTGGCAGGTGGTTCCCATTCATTTCACTGCAAATTCCTCAAAAAACCATGGATCCCTAACTCCCTGGGATGCAGGGAACAGGCAGATATCAGTATGAGGGACCAAAAGCCCTACCAACCCCTCACAGAGCCCAGCTCCTAACCCTGCAGTGCCACCACCAAATCCCCTCACAAATTCACAGTCCCCTGCTGAGATTCCTTTTTCCTTTGTTTTTCCCATTTCTCAAATCCAACAGTTTAAGCATGGCTGTCACTCATCTCTACTCCCAGCTCCTAGAGCCAAGGCCTACACCCATTCCAAAGTTTTCCTGTAATGGGATCTCCACGGCAGACCTTTATGAAGACATTATGGCATTTGTCAAATGCCTCCATCTTTAAAACACATGCACAGTCATCTTCTAGTCCGTGGTGACAGGTTTTGAGAGGATGACAGAGGAATATGTTTAGTGTTATTACCTCTGGCTTACCAGTGGCAGTGCCAAAAAGAAATGTAAACAATCAAAGTCAGTATAACAATCCTTGATTATTATTCTTAGAACAGCCCTGACATCAAGTTATAAGCTATCACCAATTAAAAAATGCATTCCCCTTTATTTCAGAAAGCAACACGCAGCAAAAGGCTGAAAAAATTTCAAGGCTGCCTCAAGAACTTCTCTCTCAGCACATTTCAAACTTGATTGGTGTGACATGAAAAAGTCCCAGAAAGAAAGCAAAATTAACTCATTTCAAAAATCACCTTCTGGAAGAGCTCTGCTGATAGCCACTCAGTCTACAGTGAAATCAGTCAGGCAATTTGGAAACCAACCCATTGAGAGGGCTACAACAAACTCCAAAAAAAAAGGTGTTTAAGTAAATCCAAGTGTGGCAGTTTTAAGACTGGGCTCAGGTTTTTTCCCTTCTCCCACTTTTTGAACACTAACATCAAATCACCCTCCGTTTCTTGCTTCTTATACGGTTCCCCTCATCTTTTATTCTTGTATGTGAACAAGAAATGTCCCATTGCCATTAACAGGGAAAAGTTTTTAAGTTTTTGTAGTTTTTAAGCCATTCCTGCTCCTCCACTAAAAGGACCACCACACCCCCTGACAAAGACCTACAAGTCATTGCTATCTCTAGGATGCTGTTGAAATGTCAAATCAAGATCTTTCCATGATCCTGAAAAGTGTCCTTTCTGATGGATCAATTTACTCTCTATTTCAAATTATATTTGACCTTTACTTTATATTTGAAACGTTTCTTCCACAAACTTCCCTTTTTATTTTCCCCTGGCTTACATTTTCTTCCTTTGGGGATAACATAATTACATCGACATAAAGAAGAAAACCTTTGTGTCTTAAATATTGCCTCTCTGTTGCCTGAACTTAAAATATGTGAAAAGTTTATAGACCTTGACAGATTCAGGGTGTGGTACAACACACTCTCCTTCATGCAATGCAGCCTCCATCTGCGAGTAAGTTGCCTTTTCATGGAAATACTATTCAGGGAGCATTTCCATAAAAATTCACCCTGGCACCGCTCTGTTTCTCTTGTCATTCGCCCAGCTGTGTTCCTGCCTTGATTGAGTTCTCATTTTGAGTAAGGCACAGCAGACATTTTCATGGGGGGAGCTGGGGGAACTTTCCATCTTTACGTAAGAGCAAGCCCTGTGCTCGGTGTGGCAGGGCTGCAGGAAGCATCAGTAAAACCCAGGGCACTTGGATTTACAACCAGAGATAGTCTGAGAACACATTTCTACCTCCTCCTGCCCTTGCTTCTAGTTCCTTACTAAAGACAAGGAATGCAGCACGCTGAGTCCCAAACTTCACCTTCTCCAGAGGAAACACCAGGTTTTCTTAGGGGTTGGAACAAGATGATCTTTAAGGTCCCTTCCAACCCAACCCATTCAATGATTCAGTGATTCTCAAAGGTTTGAATTTGTGGTACCTTGAGGCCAGCACAAGGTACCACAAACTGAGCAGGAGACAGGGCCCAGGGGAAGAGGAGGTGCAGAAGAAGGGGAAGGAGCTATCCTTAGAGGAAAGATCACCTGGCCCAGATGGATGAGTTAAAGAAGGTCACGCCACTGCTGCTGCCACTGCTCCTCAGCCACCAAGTCCCAGCAGTGCCCTGAGGCACTGAAATGTCACCATTTCCCAAAAACTTCCCCACTCCTACAGCAGGAAACAGAGAGGCCACTGCAGGAAGGATCCCAGGATGGCCTTAAGTACCCGCTGAGCCCTGGGCCACTACCTGGAAAATGCAAATTCAGCTTTCCCTATGCAGGCAGGGATCCCAAAGGCAGCCTGGAAGGCAGAGGCTGCTCCTGCATTGCCCCCAGCAGGTGGATGAGCCAGTGTCCCACCACAGCACCCAGGTAAGGACATCCCATGGTGGGGCTCACACATCACCACGCTCCCCTGTGTTCAGAAGGCATTTCGAGCATGCCTCCCAAACACAAATACTAAATTATTATTTTAAATTATGGGGTTTGTATTTTTCCTGAAGCCTTTGCCCTGCACTGAGGCTGAAAATGGACAGTCTGCGGTCTCTTTTACGAAGCTGTTTTTATCCTCTAGGAACCAAAGTGGTAAACCACTAATGGCATGAGCATTTTTCTCATTATCAGTTACAATGTTAATGACTCTTATTTAAGCAAGCAGTATTTTAAAACCTTTCAGCCTTGCTTGTTCACTTATTAGACCTCAGACTGTTTATTGTGTCTTCTCTCAAGAAAGTTCTTTTATGATGTTAAAGGAAGGAGGCCATTTCAAGACCAGGCAGCAATTTGCATCAGTAAACACTTTAGGGAACATGTTGCTCCAGTGTCTTAAAACAGACTCATTTTCAAAATCCCTTGCCTGAAGGATCAGTGCACTCTGGTGCTCAGGTCTAACTGTAAATAGCTAAATATTCAAATAAAATCAAGGTCTAGCAGCTGAAGCAAAGGCAGGTTCAACCCCAGTGTTACTATCCAGCTCTGCTTTGCAGCCTTGTGCAAAACACTCAGCCCACTCTTCAAAAACATTGACAGAAACAAAATGTTTCAAATTTGTTTTTCCTAACCCTCCATCTCCAGGACTCCAGAGCCACCCACACAGACAAGCACAGGCTATAGAGGTTATTTTGACACGAGGAGCATTAGGGACTTTTATGGCTTCCCTTATTTTTCCAGCCCCATCCCAATGGTGACATGGAGAAAAACAGAGGCATCATCACAGCTACCTAGGGGTACTCATGGAGAAGTATCCAGGGTTGGAATGGGAATGGGCAGGTTTAGGAAGGGTAGAAAGCCAAGCACAAAGGCTCTGGCAGCCGGAAAATCAGAGCACATTCATAAAACAACAGCCCAATGTTTTGAAAAGTATCGAACAAAGTGGTTGCCAAAGGGTTGCTGTCATCTCCAGGAAAAGCAAGCATGCCACAGATATTTCCTGTGCACGCTGATCCTGGGGGAACAGTAAAAGTGGGTTATTACACAGACCTACTCTCAGTGTTCTCACTTTCATAACACACACGAGTGTTTCCTCACTGCATCCATTCTTGCTCGAAGCCATTGGTGGGCAGCATACCTAATTCAGCTTTTGTTTAAGTTCTTATGTTCTTCCCAGGTAATTGGCCCTACGGGACTTTAATCTAAATGGAGTGTGTCTTTGTAGGGACCTCGCAGAGGTATTTCTAATGTTTAATGGTCTCCTGAATTACTACTTTCCTCCCACTGTGAAGGAAATGGGCTCACCACCGTCCACTTCCCCGTAGCATTCATTACTGCTGGAAACACGGATGAGGAAACAGCATCCCTCAGCCCATCCCATGCAGCAAAAGCACATGGAAGAAGAGGCAAATATTCACCCTCCTTGACAGAAAAAGACCTGCTCCACGTGGATTCGACCAAGCAAAGGCTCCCCTCACGTGCAATTACTCACAATCAACTCATCTGGGCTCACTCCAGGAGGGTGAGGGAATTGGATCCTGGCACAGCTCCCCGGCTCAGGGTGACACGGGCACGTACCTGGCAGCAATGTGGGAATGGGCATCTGGCTCTGTGGGGTTATTTGTTGCCTTTCTTGTGCAGCCCTTTCTCAGAGCACGTCCTAATGTCTTCCAGACCCCCAGCAGCCCTCATACCACATGTGGAGCACCGGCAATGTGGAGTAACTGGTTAATGAGTGATTCTCACAGCCTGCTCCCCCCTCAGGAGCTGGTACACATCTCAGTGCCTGCCAGCAGCAACAGTGGAGAAGCAGCCCTCAAGTGCTAGCAATACCTAATTTAAAACCCTTCTAATTATAGCTCTACAATAGTAACATTTAGTTCACCTAGAAGCCAAGTGCCTCGTTCGTTCCCTCGCCCCGGCCTGGATCAGGAATTGTGTGTCCAGCAAGAGCAGGGCAGGGATTGTCCCTCTGTGCTGGGCACTGAGAGGCCCCTCGAGGGCTGTGCCCAGTTGTGGCTCCTGCAGGAGAGCCCTGGAGGGGCTGGAGCGTGTCCAGGGCAGGGAACGGAGCTGGGAAGGGGCTGGAGCCCCAGGAGTGGCTGAGGGAGCTGGGAAAGGGGCTCAGCCTGGAGAAAAGGAGGCTCAGGGGGGACCTTGTGGCTCTGCACAAGTCCCTGACAGGAGGGGGCAGCCGGGGGGGGTCGGGCTCTGCTCCCAGGGAACAGGGACAGGAGGAGAGGGAACGGCCTCAGCCTGGGCCAGGGGAGGCTCAGGTTGGACACCAGCAGCAATTTCCTCATGGAAAGGGAGCTCAGGCCTTGGAAAGAGCTGCCAGGGAGGTTTGGAGTGCCCATCCCTGGAGGTGTCCCAGGAAGGCCTGGACGTGGCACTCAGTGCTCTGGGCTGGGGACAAGGTGGGCATCGGGCACAGCTTGGACTCGATGATTTTGGAGGTTTCCAGCCTTAATGATTCTGTGTTTCTGTAGCACAAAAAACTTCAAAACCAGCTCTACTCAAACACTGGAGGTTAAAGTTTCCCTTCAGACAACACAAGTGGGGCTGAGAAGGGAGGACCATCCCCAGGGCCACTCAGTGCCGGGTTAGTGACAATCCTGTGGGCTCCACAAACCTGCTGGGCTTTTCCTCCCTTTTCTTGCCTGTTGAAATCACCTGATTTGCTTCACGAGAAGGAGACAATATTAGAGGTGATGTGCTTTGGCTGTAAATGTCATCATATCCAAAACACCTTTCAAATTTAAACCAGAAAAAAATAGGATTCCCCAGCAAGAGGAAGCTACCGTGTCCGGCAAGGAATTAAAACAGGAGACCTTGACAGCAAATCTTCACTGACTCCTGCCTGCCAAGGGACTGGGAGGAGGCCAGAGATGGAGCAGGAGGGAGTTGTGAGATCTGCAGGCGTATGACCCATGTCTCCTCCTCTATGAAAGATGAGCCCACACAGAGAAAGTGGAAATTCTCTGAGCTCATACAAGGGAAATTTTATCAAGAGAAAAAGCAGTGGCTGTTTCCTGTGCAAAAAAGACGGTGCCTTTACATGATGTAGTAACTGAGGGGAATTAACGCTTTAGGAAATCAGCAGTGAGAACACTTCCAGGGCTTTCCAGCCCCAGCAGAAACATGAGGAAGGAACACTTAAGCTGAAGAGCTTCGCCCCCTTGAAAGCCATCAGAGAAGCTTCAGCCACTTCAGCAAGGTCAAGATTTCATCCACTGAACATGAGTTCAGAGTTTTCAAACTCTTTCACAGATTATTCTGGAACAGAGGAGGAAGAGGAATTTATGGGTTGGTGTTCTTTTTCCATGTAAAAGCAACTGAAAGTGGTAAATACGTTAAAACAGGCTTGTTGTTTTTCTTCTCAAGAGAGCAGTGCTCCAAAGGAGAACAGCACTGTCAAACACCCAGAAGCACATGTGGTGTGCTTACACCACTGGATTTGAGTTTCCATGCACCAGCCAGGCTCCAGCTTCCTACCAAACCATTAAAAACGAGAAGGAGACGAGAAGAGTTCAAAAATTCAGTATCACCTACTTAGCCGGGAGAGACTTTCTGCGAAACGATTTGCCTTGCTAATCCTTTCCATGGAATGCAGATGGGAGTCGATAGGGATGGGGATCAGGCTGGAGTGGCAGGAGCCCGGCTCCATCAGCCTCCCCAGGAGCTGGAGAGGCCCTGGGCTCACCAGTGCAGGAGGAACTCGCCCCTCATGTGAGGGACAACCACGCCGGGGCTCTGGTTGCCAGCGATGATTTGTTTCCTCACAGGTCCATAAACAAGGATTACGTCAGTGTGGTTTCAGGCTCATTTATAGCTGAGGCCACTCAGTCCAAGAGGAACCAGAGGCAGTGGTCAAATGGAGCCTCTCCGTGCTCCAGACGATCCCACTGATCCGAACCTGCTCCTGCAGGGACACGAGGATGCCAGAAACCGGCGCAGAGAACTGGCCAGAACTCATCCGACCGTAACAGGCAGGAACGAGGGATCACGCTTTTCCTCTGCAAGTGGGAAAACTATCCAAGCACAAATCCCCTCCCCACGAATTTCAAATGCCTCCTTTCTGCTCTTGCTGGTGTTAAACACATGTTACGTTTGCCTTACAGAACGTGCAGAGCTTGTCTGGTTCCGAAGCAGCGCAGCAAAAGTCCTCACTCTCACTCCCGTTCCTGCCTTCCAAGGGACGAGCCAGAGAAAGGATTCTATTTTTGTAAGAGTTTAAAGGGCACGGTCAGAAAAGTGACTATGTAAAAATGGCACCTTTTCATCCAGCAGATCTGTTCCCAGTGAGTATTCTGAGTCATGTCTGCTTACTTTAGTGACCAAAATAGATCTCTAGTGCTTCTCACTCCTCTCTAGTCCTGCAGAACCAACACAGCAAAGAGGGAGTTATAGAAATCCCATCCTGGATGGAAACCTGTCGGGATAAGCCTGAGGGGCAGGAACAGGCTGGCTGTGCCCCTGTGGGTGGCTGAGGGGGCAATGCCCCACGCCAGTGCCACAAATGCCACATCACACAGGCGAGGTGCTAACCCAGAGGGAGTGGAGAACAGCTCAAATTCCCTTCACCTTGGCTCCTGCATCCTTCAACAACCTGATCCTGACCCCCCCATCCCACATTCCTGCTCTGCAGACCGACCACAGGCCGAGCTCCCTGGGCTCACGTTGGGTTACAACTCTGTCTGCTGTGAACTGTCATGGAAATCACATGCAAATAACAAACACAGAGCTCACCCCTCCTTCCCTGCTGGCTTTGCAGGCCTGGCTGCAGCTCTGGAGCTCAGCTGTGCTCCTTGCAGGGACCACTGTCATCAAGGGGCTAAAAACTGCCCCTGACAGGTAAAAAGCTCATGGCCTGTCCAAAACAAGCTTTCCATCATCGTGCTTCAAGAGATTTAAGCAAAGTATAGACCCAGGGATGCCATCTATACAGCTGGACCAGCCTAAAAAAAAAATCACCTGAAATGATTGTTACTATTTCCTTCATGAGCAGAACATAATCCTAATGGAAAGGCAGCAGTATTAATCCATTCCTATCTTACTCTGAAGCTGAAAGAAATTATGGCTAATGTTTTCTTACTCAATTCTTCAGTGAAGTTAAGAGAGCAGTGCAGAAAGCATAAAAGGCTTTTCTGTTGCTATTTCTAATGTTCCTTTTTCTACACAAAAAGGAAGCTCGACAGTAAAAATTAAACTATTATGTTTACTTAATATTAAACTTTAAAATTAAAATAAATAAGTAATAGTAATAATTTCCACTCAGACTGTAAAACATTCATCTGGTCTCTCTGCTATATTTTACTTATATTTTTCCTTCAGTCTCCCTAAGATCAGCCGCTGGGAGGCCTGGATTTGTCTCTGGATGCAGAATTCAGGGCACTCCATGCCAGCCATGTAAAAGCCAAAATACCCAGTGCTGCAATCCCAACTCCCACCCAAGTTGATGGAACATCTTCTGCATCTTCAGTGCCTTTCCCAGATGAGCATCACTGTCTCAGACTGGCAAGATGAACCTGTCCCCTGGCCAGGCTGGAATTTACACAACTGCTGTCAGCCAGGCCCTTGATTTTTGGATGGCTGCAGCAAGATGAGCTGAATCCTACCTTCCTAAAGCCACTTTTCAGTCTCATCACTTCGAACTGACTTCTCTGCACAGAAGAAGGAGGAGGCCAGGTTCAGATTTCCTCAAGCTCTTCATTTCAAGAGGGTGATGAATTGCTCTGCTGAAATGAAGCCTCGGTGGTGCCTGCACAAGAAGGTGCCCTCGGTGCTGTGGGGATGCTGACACATATTGGGGACAGATGATTTGGCTTGTCTTGGTTGCAAGACATACAGAGACTGCCACAGACTGTCTGCTATAAATACATAAAAATACCAGAGAACTTATAAATGTAGCAAAGGAATGAAGAGCACCAGTCCAAATTCCCAGCTTCACATTCTGGGCAAATGTAATGAAATTCAAGAAAAGGCACAAGATATCCACCAGACCTTGATTTGCTATTAAATCCTTTATCGTGTCTTAATGTGGTATTAAAACCTTTATTTTTTCCTTTTCCAAACCTGCTTTTAATGCAAATTTTTGCACAAGCCTGTGCAAGAAAAACCTTCTCTAAGTCTTTGAAGAGCCAACTACAATCACAACAATCAGTGGAACAGCAACAGCAGTTCTTTGGAGAAATGATGGAGAACTTTTCCCATGGCTGCTTTTCAAGTCCTGCAAATCAGCTGCTTTTCCTAGCTGATTTTTCAGTTTAGTCTCAGTGCATGCTGCAATGCAACATCTTTATGTTACTTTAGTAGTTAATCCTTTGTGTATAATTTGTGAACTCTATAGAGAGCAGTCCATTTTATAAACAGAATTTTAAACCACCAGGTTTAAATTTATTGCAGGGTTTATTCAGAACTGACAAAGCCTCCTTAGAAAATGGGATTTCGCTAAGAAGCCTTTCCTTCTGCATAACTACAAGACTTCCTTCTGTATAAAACCCTTTTCTACTTTAACAGAAAATTATAAACCATAACAGAAATGCAGTTTGTCTAAAGTGAATTGTTCGATTGCCGTATTTCATCTTTTTCTTGTTCAATGAGAGTAATTTACAGAAAGAGATACATTGTGCAATCTTCTAAATCCCTGATTTTTACATGTACATTTAATTGCACTAAAATCACACAGTGACTGCATGCACTGTAACTACTGAGTATAGAAAAATAAGTGACTTGTTGAAAGGGTTTTTTTCAGTCAAATCAGTCAAATATACCCTGTGCATCCATACTCGAGAAGCTAAAAATAAATAAATCAACTCAATGTGAAAATTATGAAAGGGGGAAACCTACATGCCTTAAAAATTAGAAGAAATCAATCAGATTTCACAAAACTTTTTGTTTTAAGTCATCTACAGGGCCAGCAAAAGCTGCTCCTCCTACGCCAACGCTCCCAGACCCAGAAAAATTAAACGACCTGAACAGCTGATAAATCAAGGCATGTTTTAACAGCACAACAGTAGTAAAAAAAAAGAAAAGAAAACAGACCCTTACCGACCACTTGTAGCAGACAGTAAAAAGCAGGAGGAAAAGATGCTAATTCAGCAGGCAATGCACTTGGGATGCCGGGAGGGAAACCTTCCCCTGACCCACTCACACCTGCACAGCCTCTCCGGGGTGCCTGTGCCCCAGCCAGGGCTGAGACCTGCTCTGCTCCCCTTAGGGAAGGGACCCAGTGTTGGCCACAGGCAGCATTCCCAGACCCCACAGCTCCAACACCTCCCTCCAGCCCAGCATCCCAAATTGCTCCATCAGGGCTTTCCTCCCGCTGCCGCTCCTCGGCGAGGTGAAAAGCAAACAGGGCTGGTTCATTACAGACCTCCTGGAGGAAGCTCGGGACTGGGGTGTCTGAGAGCAGCTGATTGAAACCACATTTGAGGTGGGATTTGCTGAACTCGCCGCCGTGCTCATCATCCCCTACAAGCCAGCCCTGCTCTCCCAAATCAGCTCCTTCGAGCGTGGGGTTCTCAGCTACAGACCAGCTCAGGAGGCCTGGAACACAACTGAAGTCAGTATTTGTTGGCAGGAGCAGCTTTTGCAGGAGGAGGCAGCAGTTTTTGGGATGTCCCACCAATGCTGCCGAGCGCCCAAGCACAAGGAGCAGCACTGGGAGCAACGCCACTGCCAAAACACATCAATAAGCACCTGGGTGTCGTATCATGTATTAAATATTCAAATTAATCAACACAAGAGGCCTCAAAGCAAAATCAAACTCCCACCTGTGCACAGGAACCATTCCCCAACCCTCTGTGGTCACCCAGAGTTGTGTGGCTACAGCTTGAGGCCCTGGGGTTTAAACCATCCCCTATCAAAGCTGGTTGTATCTCCAGCTAAAATGAAAACACGTGTTTGTTGTTTTTTCTTTGGGCAGACGATTAATATTTATGTGATAAATTATCAAACAAAAATAACTATGTATTTTGTTCCTGGAATAATGTGGGGTTTTTTTCTTATTGGAATGAAGCTGTGCCAAGGAGGGATTGCAGCTGATGCAAGCAGCGTGCAAGAACAATCCACTGACCATGGCAGCTTTCAAAATGAAAAAGGGGCATTTCTGATCGGGGGCAAGTTGAGGAAAAGAATTGCTGTGGTGGCATCTCACACTCCACACATGGAAAAGTGCCACCCAAGGCAGCAGGAGATCCTCCTGCCACAGCAGTGAGGGAAAAGCAGGCGTGTTGCAAATCCATTCGTGCTTATTTTTAGGTCAAGTCTCATTTTTGCTCTCAAACAACATAAAAAACACCTCACTGCACACGTTTTACTTTTGATAAATCGCCCATTAACGAGGACGGGCACCGTGTCCACAGCAGAATAAACTCTTTGGGTTTCATTGTGAAATTGCCCTTTCTTGAATTCAATTAAGCCCTCCAGATTATACACAGACTACTAAATATAAATAGAAGAGGTTAAAATGCAGTTTAAATATAACAGATATGGCCACAACTCCATATTTAGATATACCCTTTCATTTTTTTCCTATTGCCTGCTTTTTACTTACATTTAAATTTAGCAAAGTAATTTTAGACTGACAGTTTTCTACCTACACTAGTTAACTACCCTGCAAAGGAAATATATTAGATTTTCTCCACTTGTACCACTATCTTCCAAAATGCCAAACTGATATAAATTTTTTGGACTCCAACCTTCAACCAAAAAGACAAAATGCTTGATTTTCCTGGGAAACCTGCATGTCAAAAAGGGCATGGCCAGAAACACCCAGGGAAGTAAAAAATATTTCAGTGGCTGTGAGAGTTGCCAGCTGTGGGTATAATGAAAACCAGTGTGGTGTTATCACACAAAAGGTAATTCTTCCAACCCAAGACAAACAACATTATAATTCAAGCTGAAAATATCTTTGCCCTGCGTGAACTTTTTTTTTCTTTTTTTTTTTTTTTAAACAAAAGCATTTTAAATCAACTGTATAGGAGAAGTGCCATACAAAGCATACACTAATCCCTGGCATCCCTTCCCAGCTGGACAGAAAAGCAGTGGGCAGCTTTAGGCACTCAGGGCTAAGCCTGCCCTGCTGACCTCAGCTGATATGGATCAGGCCCAAAGGGCCCTTTCCGACCTTACCCCCTGTCAACAACTTCCACCTCGAGTTCGGGACACAGATTTCCAGAGAGCTGCTCACATGATTAAAAGAAGTACAGTCTGCCCTTACAGCTGCCTTTTCCTCAAAAAAAACCACCAAAACTATTCACTTAAAAGAAAATGGCAAGCTTCCTGATAGCGGAACAAAACCCCAATGCAATGGATACTCAAAGGAAAGGGTTTGTTTCCACCCAAACATTTCAAATTATTTTGTTGTTACCTGCTTGTAACTCCTGGAGCACTTAGTAACGCACAGGCGAGGAAAGGAAATGTAACATGTAATGTTTTGGGGCTACCAGATGCCATCAGCACCGCAAAAGCTTCTCATGTGTTTTTGGATCCTCACGGGAGGAGGAACTGCTGTGTGCAGGGATCACAGCGAAGCCATCGAAATTAAACACTCGGCAGAGGGAGAGCAGTGCCATGAGCCTCACGCTGGGACAGCAAAGCTCTGGGGGTTTGGAGAAAGCTCAGTGAGAAAGGATTTGCCTCATCAGCAGCCAGGTATTCTGTTCATGGGGACTTGTTCAAACCAACGGGAC
Source organism: Monarcha castaneiventris obscurior (assembly GCA_026261815.1). Lineage (NCBI taxonomy): Eukaryota > Metazoa > Chordata > Aves > Passeriformes > Monarchidae > Monarcha > Monarcha castaneiventris. The sequence continues at coordinate 46,858,261 of JAMPIT010000566.1, read as the reverse complement.
TGCCCCAGCCTTCCCAGGGTTTTCTGTTTGTTTACACAACTCCGTGCACGCACAGAAAATAAACTTCCCGCAGCAGAGCAGGTAGCAAAGACACTTTCACAGGGCAGGGTCTTAGGCAGAATTGTCATATAACACTTGACAACAGTGGGATCCAACCTGGAGTTCCAGACAGAAGAGAACAAACAAATGAGCATCCTTGTGATGAGAGACACAGCTCCCAAGTCTGGAACATGGTTTAATCTCATGGTTCCCATCACTGTGAGTCCTCAGTGGACTCACACACCCAGATCTCTGCAGTGCCTGACAAGAGTTCAAACTCAAAAGAAGGCGAGAGAAGCCCCACAGGCACTACTTAAAATCCATCAGAAGGAGAACATGCTTAATATATGTGTCTATTATCTACCTCTAAGAACCAAACGCTACAGAAAGGACAATCCAAATGCAGCAACAACTTCGGAGCAACAAGTCCCACTAATCACACCTAGGACTCACCCTGACAGGTCATTTATAAAATTCCTGTAACATGTAACTCTATCCAGTACTATATGATTTGTTTAACTTTGGGACTAAATTGTGGGAGGTGGGGACGGATGCTGCTCAAAGCTCTAAACCCTGAAATGTTTTTGGAGGTAGTAGGTTTTTTTCTTGCTAAGTTTTTCTAAGAATTTGCCATTGTTTGCCCACATTTGCGCATGAAAGAGAAAATAAGGAGTGATGTTGCTATTCCAATGTACCATGTCTTTTTTTAATATAAATGCCCTTTAAGAAATAGATCAGACAATCAACATAAAAATATATTTGTCCCGTATGAGGTATGGCTTGATCTGCTTATGCCTTTATTTATTTACTTTTAATTGGGAAGCTGTCAAACAATCTGTTTCTCTTCCTTGATTTTCCTATCAGTTCAGGTGTGCCTGGAATCACATACCTGGTATTTGCATCCTGACCAAAGTTTACATTTCGTAGCCCAGTGAGAAGCTGTCTTTGTCTGCTTCACTTGTTTCAGTGAAACCGGGGAAGTGCTCAAAGGGTTAAACCAAAGGAATGTGACATTTCTCCATGTGCAGTTCGTAGACCTATCCTGGTTTTCCTAATGGACTCAAAATTACATGGGCAGAACGGGGCAGAATGTAATTTCCAAACTCTTGACTTCAGAACAGAGTTAATTCACAGAACGACACTTAGAATACAAATAAAAAACTTCATTAAAGAACGAGCCATTTCCTCGCACCGTGGGCTCTGAGCAAAGGCAGCAATGAATGGAAGTTTACGTTAGCCAGAACTCGCAACTCCAGCTTTTGTAAATACAATTACGTGCACTCCAAACTCCTCAGCGAAGTCATCTGGTCACCAAAACAGAGCCCTGCAGATCCCTTACTCTGAAAGTACCAAACCCAACCCTGACTCCCCTCAGCCACGCAGGTAATTGAAGGTTTTCCTACATGCGAGAGCTGGCCAGCTTTTGAAAGGCTACAGAGCTATTAGTTAATTGAACGATGAACTGCTGAAAGAATTACAAACGCACCAACGCCGCTATCACGATCCGGGGCTGGGGGGAGGAAAGTGATGGCGAAGGGGAACGCGATATAATTTCTGCCCGAAAAGCCAGGGGCCAGCCTGGAGGCAAACAGCGTTAATCCTTCAAAACTTAAGAGAAACTCGAGCGGGGTTCGCGCAGAGGATGCGCGGCTGCCGAGCCCTCGGGGCTGCCCCGCTCCAGCCGCCGACGGCCCGCGGCCAGGGGACACCCGGCCGGTCCCTGGACCGCCCCCGGGGCCACCGAGCCGGGCCGGTCACTCGCCCCATCGGTCACTCGCCCCATCGGTCACTCACTCGCCCGGCCGGTCCCTCGCCCGTCTCCCCGCCGCTCCCGCCCCGACGGCCGGCGCTCCGCTCGCCGCCGCATCGCGGCCCCGAAGGGAAGGCACTTACCGGGCTGGGACTGGGCTCAGTGCGGGCTCCTGGGGAGGGGGAACGGGGCGGGACGGGACGGGACGGGACGGGGGAAGGCAGCGGCCGCCAGCGGCGGGAGCTCGGCAGGGAGTGAGGGAGCGGGCGAGGGGACGGCGGCGTTGCCGGCTGCGGTGAGTCACTTCAGTCGGGACGGGCTCAGCCCATCGCGCTGGCCCCCGGCTCCGGGCGCCTCTTCCTCTCTCCAATCGCCGAGCGCGGCCTCCGCCGCCGCTCCCGGCGCTGCCCGGCTCCCCCGCCGCCGTCGGGGCGGCCCCGCGCCCGGGGCGCTCCGGGACCCCCGCCCCCGGTGCCCGCGTCCTCCCCCGGCTGCGCTCGGGGGGGCGGGAGGGGCCGGGCGGAGCTGGAGGTGAGCGGGAGCGGCGGGGGGAGGACGCGGCGCTCGGCGGGGCCCGGCCCGGCCCGGCGGGGCCGCTTCGCCCCCCGGCGCGGGGAACAAGAGCGCGTTTGAAGGGGCGAGAACAAGCGCGCGGTTGTGGCGGGGCCCCGACGTGGATGCCAGGCTGGCCCCTAAACCAGGTGGCAGCGGGAGGAATAACGGGATGCTCGGGGATAAAAGGGGAGCGGAGGATGCGGGGGGAAGCAGAGGAGGTTGGTCCGGCCGGAGCTGGAGCCGCATCTCCCAGGGGTGCGGGGGCATGGAGAGGGGACGCATCCCGGTATTCCATCGGCACTCACCTCGCACTCGCTGCCCGCGGGGAGAAGCAGGCGGTGCGCCCCGTCCTGTCCCTGTCCTTATCCCCTGTCCCGTCCCGTCCCTCCCTCCGGCGGCCCCGGGGCTCCTTACCGGGGCTCCGCTTGTCCCCGCCGCCGCCTCGCCCCGACCTTCCCCGGGCACGCCTCGGCCCCCGCCGCACCGCCGGGCATCGCCCGCCGCTCTCCGCCAGCGGTCAGCGCCCGGCACCGGCGTCCGCTGCAGAAAACCCGGTAGTCCCTTAATTAAAAATAATAATTAAAAAAAAAAAAATTTTTTTTTAGGAAAAGAAAATAATTAAAAGCGTCTCAGTTTTTAAAGCAGAACTACATAATGTATTAATTGGTTGCTATTAGCATGCAGTTTTATTGAGCATAGCACACAGAAGTCTGATTGTAAGCGAGGAGTGTTTTCAATGAAAGTGGAGTTATTTTAGCTGCAGACATGTTTACATTTCTGTGGTTTAGTCTATAACTTTCTCTTTTTCTTGCTTCAGAATTCTGCTCCATGAAGCAAAGCCCTTAGCTCCCAGACATTCCAAAAAGTCTGCCAAAATAATAGGGGAAAAAAAAAAAAAGGGAGAAGAAATAAAAAAAACACACACAGAGACCCCCAAGTCTGGGTCAGGCTCAGGGCTGGGTATGGGCAGAGCGAGTATACCCCCTCCTCACTCTCCCTCTCCAGTTAAAAAGCCTTCAGGGCTCCATTTCCTGTTTTTAAGGAAAAAATAAAGCGGGTCTAGGACTGATTTTAGACACTGCCTAGACCAGGGCTGGTGGGTGCCGAGGACCTTTAACTCTCTCGATGCCAAAGGATACCCAATAATGCAGATCCAAGCAACCACACACCTCTGCCCTTCCCTCGGAGCTGCTCCAGCAGAAAAATGGGCTTTTTACCCCAATGTGTGGTGGCTTTTTACCCTAATGTGTGGTGGTTTTGGGTGACTAAGAACCCAAAGGTCCCAAGCAACCACCCAGTGCTCGAATGAGCAGAGTGAAGAGACAAAATACCCCAAAAGTGGGACCGAGTGCCCTTTGCCACTGCAGCATGCGCCTCTGGAGATTTGGTGAGCCCGTGGGGTCCCTTCTGAGTTGGGGATGGTGTTGTCACCCAGCCCAGTTTCCCCGCAGCCTCCCCTGCTGTGGATGGGCAGCATCACTCGTGTGGCCCTCAGCGAGTGGGCATGAAAACAACTCGAGCTTCTGGACGTTAGATCCGCAGCTTTGGAAAAATCAAAACGGAGCAGCTCGGCTAAAATTAGGAGCACGCAGCAGTGAATGAAGCAAGAGAGTCGTGGACGCCTCCCCACCAAACTCCCGACTCAAGTTTTCCACTCCAAGGCTTGGTAAGGGTGTGATAGGAATAGAAAGGGGAGTGATCAGAATAAAGCACCCCTGTAATGAGGGGTTGTGTCTCCAGGGAAGGGACAAGGAGAGGTGGCAGGGCAGAGGATGCTGCTGCAGTGCCAGGAGCCAGCCCTGCCCCTCTGCCCTGAGCAACCTGCCCTGGGAAGGGAAAATCCTTGGATCTGCAAGCAGCAAGGCAAAACCTCAGATGAGGCGGGGGAAGAAAATTCACAATGGTGTTTCTTGGCCCCCTGGCCCCCAACATTTTCCTCCCAACCTCATCCAAAGCATTTTTATGTGTGTGTCCCCTCCCCAGACTTTTTATTTTTACATGCCAGATGACTCCTGTATATTTGGACCTCTCGCTTTTGAAGAAGCCAGAAAGCACTGTGATTTCCCAATGCTTAAAAAAGAAAAGAAAACACCTTTCCCCCAAGATGTTTTATATTAATTTAAGTATCGGTTCCTGGTTCATGTCAGCCCCTTTCACAATGAAATGTCCTGCGTGGGCTGTCACACCTGCTAAATATAATCCTCTCATTCTTTTGATATTCTGCAAAGGGCCTTTAAAGGTTCACATCCTCCAGTCTGGAGGTTTAATTGCTTCATCTCGGATTTTTAAGAAGCCTTATAAATTTCTGATTTTTGTGGATTTCAAAGGAGCAGGGGGAGGGATGGGATAGGGATGCGAGGGTGATGCTGAGAGCACTGCACCGACACTGCCAGGCCTTGTAAAAGCTCTGACCTTCCAGCCTGTCCCACAGCTTCTGCTCTTTGGGGCAGACAACTTGAGCTGGTTTTATGAGTTACCAATGAGTTAAATATGAAAATAGTAGCCTATTTCGCTATGGTAAATGCTCACCAGGGAGGAAATCACAGATTCAGTTTTATAGAAGGTAATGGAGTGAGATTACCCACACTAATGTACTTAACTCTTCAGAGAACATAAATCCAGCAGGAGACAGCCCCAAAACCAGTTGATCCCCAAAACAAACTGCAGCCAGCAGCAGCTTCATCCTTATGAGGTGCTGGTGGCACCAGCTTTGCCCCGTGGAGCTGTGGTTAGAAACTCTGGGTCAGGAGGAGTGGGGTGGTTACAGACTCCAACAAGGATGTTCCTGGGGCCACAAAATGCCTGGGAAATTGGGAACAGGAGGGCTGGGGGGGAAATCCTGCAGCCCCAGTCTTTGTGCACTGCACCCAGCAGCTCCCAGGAACACGATGGCCACAAGTTCTCTCTCTGAAAGCGTGGTGCATAATTCCTGTTAACTGAGATAAAACAGCAGAGAGAGGGACACTGAGGGTGCTGACAGCTTCGTGCTACACCCAGATGTGGCTGCAGGAAGGGGCCCCCAAAATCCTGTGTTTTCCTGGAGGAGCTGCAGCAAAACCAGCGGGGTGAGTCCCTGTGGCTCCATCTCCTGCATCACCTTCGGAGTTCAGGCACTCCCAGGTTGGCAGCCCCACCAGGGACCACCACAGAGGACAGCAGAGCTGCTGGGCTCCCACCTGGAAAGCTGCTCCACGTTGTCATTCCAGGCCCAAAAACCCCAATCTTCTGCTCTTTCAAGCCCTACCTGTGTGACTAAAATATTCAGCTGATGTTCCTGCAGAATGCAAGTAGTGGGAGCACGAGGTTAGGGAAGGGGTGAAGGGCCAGCCAGGTGGGAGGCTGGGGCATCCCTTGCTGTGCCACCTTCCTGCCACCAGCAGTTGTCCCCAAAGCTGGCCCTGGTGTCCTGTGCAGGGACAAGATCCACCCCAAAGGCTCATTCCTGGAGCTTTCTCTCACGAGGAAGGAGGAAATTTCAGAGCAGATGAGTCTTTGAGCACTGCCTCTTGCTCAGAAGTGCCATGGGGGAAGAAAAAAAGAGTTCACGTCATTTTGCATCTCCTTAAACACAGTTTTCAAAACACAACTTCGACACAAACAATAAAAATTAACAATTTGTCACATCTGGATCAAGAAAAAATCCCATGACCAGCTCTTTTCCCCATATTTCTTCCAGAGCAGTGGGACTGTGAAAATACATTTAGCATGTGGCACAGCCTCAGATAACTTTGAGTCTTAATGGGAGAACTGGGGACTGAACCACTTAAAGGATGCAAAACTTGCCATGGTTTTAGGCTGCTGCTGTGTTCTCCACTAAGCCACGTCCCCAAGTGCCACATCCACATGTTTTTTGCACATTTCCATGGACAGGGATCCCATCACTTGCCTGGACAGCCTGTTCCAGTGCTTGGCCATGCTTTCAGTGAAGAATTTTTTCCTAATATCAACCTAAGCCTCCCGTGGTGCGACTTGAGGCTGTTTTCTCTTGTCCTGTCACTTGTCACCTGGGAGAAAAGACTCTCTGAGCCTCCTTTCCCCCAGGTTAAACAACCCATTCATTCAAAAAAAAACTGAAAAAAGAAGGATAATAATAATAATGAAAACTTCCTAGCATTAATCGTAGCTATTATCAATGAAATGGGATATATGAATGATATTTATTTCTTTTGATATGAAACAACAAGAGTAGAGCGGAGATTATTTTATTTTTTTCCCCCACTGGCAAAATGCAATTCCAGCGCCTGATTTTCTCATTAGAACCAGAAAGGATTAACATTTTACCTGTGAAAATACCATTTAGGATGAACGAGTCAGGCAACAAAAAGGGGACACCTTTATAAATATTACCTCTCACAGGTGTGGGTGACATTCACTAATAAAGGTTCCCTTATGTAAAAATGACATTTAATTCAGGAGAGATAGGCAGTTATATAGACACATCCCGTTGCCTGGATATGAATAGGCAACTCTTTTTCAAGGAGCAGAAATTATGGCTTTTTACAGCACTATGGATCTTTTTTAGTCACAGACTGGACACCCAAATATCATTTTGGCAATTTCTGAGAAGATTCTGGTGTCCCTCCTATGCGAGAACCACTTTTAATTAAGGAAGGAAAGATTGTTTCTATTTAAAAGCTCTGAAGTGGCAAAAGAAAGGATTTAATTTGGAATTAACTTGTGTAAGCATCTGGTTAGATGATGTGGGTGGATAAAGGTGATATTGATCACCAGGATATTCAGCATCAGTGATTATTCGGGACTGCTGTGTCAATTTAAAACAATTCACACTCTTTCCCAAGCAATGGGCTAAAAGGAAAGTGAGATAATTTGTTTATTTTCATTTTCAGTTTTGTTTTCTTTCTGCTTATACTGATAGCTGAGTTCAAAAAACAATATGTTGGCAGGGAAGGTCCAGGGAACACTTGAAACTCCCCTGAATTTCAGCAGGGTTTTTATGAAGCTACAAGTAATGATAGAAAACAATTTCAAAATGCCAAAGGTCTGTTCTGAGTGATTGGAGAGCTGGGATCCTTGCCTGAATCCCTCCTAAATATCTTGAATCTCCAAAATAAGGTGAAACTCTCAGCTTTTTCCCCTGTATTTTGGCAGGTAAGTGCCAAAAGAGACAAAGCTGAATTTCAATCCAAAGGCAAACTGGTGAAATAAACTCTCTGTGCACATTTCCACGACCAGAACTGAACTCCTCATTCTCAGTTTGGGCTGGGGGGGAAGAATTTGTGCTTTTTCCTGTTTTAGCCAAATCATTTCCCTTCCTCTCTCCAAAGGGGCATTTCTCTGCATCCCTGCTGAGATTCAAGCAGTAACTCACCCAGTAAATCAATACAGAAAGGCTGAGTGGAGCATCTTTGTAAGAGCTGCAAAAGTCTCCAGCCACATGGCAAAAATTAAAAATAAAAAAGGCAAAGGTTGAAGCATTTTCAAAAAAAAAAAAAAAAAGGAAGTAAAAAGGAAGTCGAAGTTAGGGTAGGTGGCAAAATGTCATAATTTTAAAAGTATTTACTGGTGAATAATTCAGCCAGCACATAGAAATGAGCTGTGTCAGAATGGCTGTTTGAATATAAAAAACTGCTGATGAACAATGGATGAGGACAAGCCTGGCCAAAGAGAAAATGTTTACACTTCAATAGCAAGCAATTAATAAGTGTAAATACATAAAGTTACTTGCTCATTATTTACTTCTATCATTACGTTTTTGCATTCCCTTGCATTCCTTGGTGCATGGTGATCCCTGAGGAGGCCATAGCTCAATGCAAATGTCATCCAACAGAGAGTTAATATGCAGAAAAGCAACATTTTTATGAGATTTAAACTTGTGAATGATCATCTCTCTCTTCTTTGCATTAGGCTGCTTCTCTGCTTTCTGTGTTTGTCGTGGTACCTGGAAAAAATTTAAATTTTGCCTTCAGGTCTATGGAATTGGTTTTGTTCACACTCAAGTGCCTGTAGTGCTGCAAATCCAGCTTTGTGAACAGCTCTTCATGAACACACAGCTCTAAGAAAGGTGATACTTCTCTATATTAATAATTTTTCAGCTATTCCCATGTCTAATCACACTGTTTTATCTTTTAGTTGGCTAATTCAGCACAAGTTTTCCACAGCGTTTCTTCGTTGCCTGTGTCACGCAACAGAGGAATGCCTGAAATTACAGTCAGAGGCAGAAAAACAGCCTCCCCCAGGACCTGGAGCTCCAAAAAACTCCGTGATACATGAAGGGGAGAAATTTGATTTTCCACAGCTGCCACTCTCCGCACACCAGCACAAGACACACAAACACACGCTTGTTTCCACACCTACCTTGTGGCAGCTGTGCAAAAAGTCACAGAGATGCCCTAAAAATGCCATTTGTGTGTCTGCAGGCAGGGCAGGGCTCGCTGTGCTGGGCTGTGCAGGTGCCTCAGCTCCTCTCTGTGCTGCCCAGGAGGAAGGGAGAGGCCACTGCAGAAAGTGACTCAGCCTGGGATGTGACACTGAATCAGCCTCTGGATGAGCCACGGGGAAGGGAGAGACCCAGCCCTGCTTCCAGCTGCAGAATTGACACCCTAAAGCAGAGCGTGGCAGCTCTGGAGTGGCAGCAGTGAAGGTGTGAGGGAGCAGAGGTGCTGTGGTGGATCCTCTCAGGCAGTGCCTGGATGTCCCCATCACTGCCTGGCTGGTGGCACAAGCCCCATGTGTGTCCCAGGTCTCATGTCCCGTGTGAATCCCAAATCTCATGTCCCGTGTGAATCCCAAGTCTCATGTCCCGTGTGAGTCCCAAGTCTCATGTCCCGTGTGTGTCCCAGGTCTCATGTCCCATGTGTGTCCCAGGTCTCATGTCCCATGTGAATCCCAAGTCTCATGTCCCGTGTGAGTCCCAGGTCTCATGTCCAGTGTGAGTCCCAAGTCTTATGGCCCCATGTGAATCCCAAGTCCCATGTCCCGTGTGAATCCCAAATCTCATGTCCCATGTGAATCCCAACTCCCATGTCCCGTGTGAATCCCAAGTCTCATGTCCCATGTGTGTCCCAAGTCCCATGTCCCGTGTGAGTCCCAAGTCTCATGTCCCATGTGTGTCCCAGGTCTCATGTCCCATGTGAATCCCAAGTCTCATGTCCCGTGTGTGTCCCAAGTCTCAGTCATGTTCAGTTTTACCACCTGGACGTGGCACTCAGAGCTCTGGGCTGGGTGACAAGGTGGGCATCGGGCACAGCTTGGACTCAAGATCTTGGAGGGCTTTTCCAACCTCAATCATTCTCTGTTTCATATTTCTCTCAGAGATGATGGAAAATGAAGATGTTTCGGTCAGGACAGCTGTTTGCACTGCATTAAGTGAAGTCTATTTATTCTGTCACAGATTAAAAAATTACATGCTGAACCCCATTGTTTTTTGACTCAAAGCCCCAGAAGACTTTGCATTATCCCACAAAGGGATGTGTTTTCCTTGATTTTGCGTCTGAGCCCTGGAACTAACTGGAGAACACTGAAAGGTGCTTCTAGGTCAGGACAGGACCAGGCTCACGTGCACCATTTACTGCAAAAAGCAAAGTACTCAAAAGCATATCCTCACCCTGAAATCTGCTTCTGACACTGTGTTTTAAAGCAAAATAAAATCATAAAATCATAGAAAGGTTTTGGTTGGAAGGGACATTAAAATCATCCAGTTCCACCCCCTGCCATGGGCAGGGACACCTCCCACTGTCCCAGGCTGCTCCAAGCCCCAGTGTCCATCCTGCCCTTGGGCACTGCCAGGGATCCAGGGGCAGCCCCAGCTTCTCTGGGAATTCTGTGCCAGGGTCTCCCCACCCTCACAGGGAACAATTTCTTGCACATATCTAATCCAAATTTCCCCTCTTTCAGTCTGAAGCTGTTCCCTTTTGTCCTGTCACTCCAGTTCCTGCTGAATTGTCCCTCTCTGGATTCCCTGTAGTCCCTTCAGACCCTGGAGGATGCTGTGAGGTCTCCACACAACCTTCTCCTCTCCAGGCTGAACATCCCCAGCTCTCCCATCCTGTCGCCACAGGGAAGGTGCTCCAGTCCCCTTTTCAACCTTGTGGCCTCCTCTGGGCTTGCCTCCAGCATTTCCATGGTCTTCACAACATGAGAATAATTTCTTCAGACCAAGAAGTGATTTATTTTGTCCAACTATACATGTAGCAGAGCTGGACATGGGGATCTGCCTTGATGTGGCTCCTGAAGGATGATGGATTCCCAGGGCCACGGTGGTTTTGCAGGAAGGCTGAAGGAAGATTTTGAAGTGATCTTGCTCATACACATTTGGTGACACTCATGAGCACGATGAAGATCAGGACAAGGCATTCCACATCCTTGAAAATACCAAGAGGAATGTCTAGGGAAGGGCAACAGATGATGCTGAGGCAGTGACACAAAACAACTGTAAGAGATCTTTGCTACCATTCAGCAGAATAGATGATGATAATTGGTCCCATCTGGCTTAAAGATTTAGGAAATCAATACAGTCTTGTATGGACACTCTGTGAAATAGCTGCTAGTGGTGATGTGAAGCTTGCAAACACTCACCTTAGCCCCTGTGTCAAAATTCTGACCTGATTTACAGCTCAGAAAATCCCTATTTTAGTAAAATGAACTCGATGATCTCAGAGGTCTTTTCCAACCTAATTGATTGTGAGATTCTGCAAAACAGGAGGAGGAAAACCACTTCCTGTGATCAGTTTAGATACCAGGACAAGAGAAATTCTTTTTATTACTTTACTTAAATGTAAAAAAAAAAAAAAAAAAAATTTACTTAAAATGTAATTACAAATATTTCACAATCATCAAGAGAAGGTTGAATGGGGCTCTGGGCAACCTGGTCTAGTGGAAGTTGTCCCTCCCCATTGCAAGGGATTTGGAATTATATGATCTTTAAAGTCCCTTCCAACCCAAACAATTCTGTGATTCTGTGACCAAATTATTGCACTGTCTGCTGTCACCATTTGGAATTTCAAGGAGAGCCCCATTTTGATCAGGCAGCTTTTTGGTTTAGTGTCCTTTTTTCAGATTTGAGAGAATATTTGCACCGTTATTCCAACCATTTCAAGCATTTCATAGTTTACCATAATGAAAAATTGGGCCAACGTATTGAAAAGTTTGCTCAAGTAGGTGGATGTTTTTTTAATGGAAAGAACAGTTGGTTCTGCAGAAGCATGGGAATTTTTAGCAAGCACTGCATGCTTCCCTTCGGAAAGGAGTGAAAGTGTTCCTGTTTTTCCAACCAATCTGCCATTTGCACAAAAACAGGCAGAAGGACATGTTCTCAATGGGACAATGGGCATTTTCTGGAGAGCAAAAGGAAAACAAAAAGTGAGGTGTTGGAACAGGATAGATGAAAAGATAAGATTTTAAAAAAAATTAAAAGTGGAGGGACTAAAGCAGGACTAAAACAACTTCTGTAGAAAAAGTCTGTGCAAACTGCAGCAAATCCCAGGACAAGGTGGTGGAATTGCAAGCCAGGGAAAGCCTTGCTTTTTTTGCTTATATTGCACAAAAGCATCTTTCTGTGGAAACGAGCCCTCTCTGATCTTTTTCATTCTCTTGACGCAGAAATAAAACAACTTAAGAGTCAAATAAAAAGCTGGGAACAGAATAAGCAGTCTGAAACTATATCACGCCAGATAAAATTCCCTGGAATTATCTGCGAATTCATTGAAACTGTATTTTATGTTTTGCTTCAAGACAACTGCTTTGTTGAGGAGGTAATGTATAGATTAAGACAGGACACTTAAACTCCCAAGTCCCCTCGGAGAGTTCTTTCTGGTATAAATCTGCTCTCCTTTAACTTGGATTATAAACAAACTCCATGATATGCACCTGGTTCTGGCAGGGTCTCTATTATTTCGCTCCCAAAAGCAGCTTTATAAAGAGAACACACTGCATTTCAACAGCAATATAAATAATGTTGCAGTCGGGGATCTCTTGCGCCGCTTTCATTTTTCTTTCTTCCCTTTTCATCTGAACTGAACCACACCTCTCTAAAAATACTCACTTTCTTAATGAAAACCATATTTTTGGGCATTTTTTTTTTTCCCCCCGCGTGTGCATGACCTGTTGAAATGCCTGCACAATCTTTAATGTCAGATTCAGACGACACATGTCTTATGAAAAAGTCTGGGACTCAGCTCTCGGCGGGGCCTCCCAGATCTGTCCCACGTCTTTATGAGAAAGAGGGACAAAACCTTCTGGTTTTGGCATTTTATATTGGAGTCTGCTTTAAGCTAGGCAAGAGAGGAAAAAAAAAAAAAGAAAAAAAAAAAAAGAAGGAAAAAAAATAGCAACGTAGAGTCTAGACAGAAGAGATTGGGTTGAAATCTGGAAGCTATTCAGTGAGGCTACGGCACATGGCAGCTTGACTGCAGAAAGAGATCACATTACGCTGCCTAATTACACATGAAAAATGTACACATCACTTTTCTTAAATGCTTGGAAAAATAGATGTTCAGATGGCAACTGCGAGCCAGTAACTGAGCCAGTCGTACATAGTTGGAACGCCTCACAAATGGCATTTCTAAAGCCTGCATTTTTTTTTTTTTGTTTTTTTTTTTCAATGTAATTATTGTGTGTGTGTGTGTGTTGTGTTCATAAAACAACTTCTAAAAAAGGCTTTCTAAATTTAGCAGGAGGTTGTGCTGCAGGAGCATGAAAGGTGAAAATCCAGCATGGAAGCAGGAGGAATGAGGGCCTAATCCTGACTCCTCACGAGCCAGTTCAGCCAGGTTTCCTTGGAAGTTTGGGGTTGATCCACAGGCTCATCTGCTGGCAGCAAATCCTGTGGGGTTTAGACCTCCAGTGGGAAAATCCCATGGGAGCAAAGACAAGCAGAATCCTGAATATTTGCAGCACCTATGGCCCTGAGGTTGTGTGTTTATATCCTGCCTAGGAAATGTTTAAAAGAGAAGTTTCTCCTTTCGCACGGACAAAAGAGAGGGGAAAAAATAATCTCATTTATTGTGTTGTTTGAGCATGAAGCTCTCCCATCATCGCCTCCTCCTGACCTCATGGCTCAGGGCTGATGGGTCCTGTTCTGCCCCACTCCTGCCATGCTCCTGCCAGTGATGGGTTAAAGCAATCCAGAGATAAGTTTGATGCAGTTATGCTTTTGTTTCCATCTGTTTGGATGGCATCTGCTCTTCTTTTTAGCTTAAACGCAAATGCTCAAAGACAGGATACAAATGGGGCTTGGACTAGATCGTCTCCAGAAGTCCCTTCAGCCCTAAGTATTCTGTGATTCTGTGGTTCTGTGGTTCTGTGATTTTGTGACTCTGTGACTGCTCCAAGGTAGAAAACAATTTCCCAAGCCACTTCCAAAGATTTGTCATTTCAATCCTGCTAACGAGACCCATGGAAGTGGATTTTTCAGTGGGAAATATCAACATGTCCGTCTGCCTCCCAGACTTCACTTTTCCTAGAAGACTCCTCAGAACAAGCTCCTCCAAGAGCAGGAGTGCCCAATCCTGCCCTCAGTGCCAGTCTGGGGTGAGCACAGAATAAAAAACAATCCCCAAATCCCACTCTGGTAGCCAGGCTCTCCACGTGACTACTCCCTCGGAGTGCCTTTGAGTCCTTCCCTCCTGGAGCCAGCGGCCAGTCAGACCTTGGCTGAACTGCTAATCCTTCCAGACAAAGAGGAAAGAACATCTTGTAAAGTTTTGTTGCTGTTGTTATTGTTAAAACGGACTAAGCACGGAGCAACTGGCCAAGCTATCTGGCAAAAGTGGCCCGCAGAAAAGCCTTTCAGAAGACAAAAATGATCTTTTCTGGATATGGGAGTAAGCTTCACCAGTGCAGGGGGAAGAGCTGCACCAATCCAGCTACTTCCAGTTGGAATATGGGTTGTTGTGCTGATTATTTCATCACTGCACTCTGCAGGACCTTCCTTGGCTTTGCCCTTTTACGGCTGGAAGAAGAAATAAAAGGTGCTTTGCTGTTTGCACAGCCTGGGCCTGCTGGAGTCCTGCATGAGAAATATCAATCACACAAGAGTTAAAAAGGGGCAGAATCTGGGTTTGAAACCCAGGGGCAGCTTTCCTGCAGGAGGGAAGGATGGAGGCTCTTCCAGAGCCTCCTGGGGAGCCAGGTTTGCCATGGAGGAGTTGGGATGTGGGTGAAAGTGGGAGCCACGACCACATTAAGGCTGTTCCCCTAAAGAACAGGCAGGAACCACTGTGGGCAAGGGCTTCCTTCCCAGGTTAAACCTCTGCAGAGGTTTGGAATGGATGGAGGGATGGATGGATGGATGGATGGATGGATGGATGGATGGATGGATGGATGGATGGATGGATGGATGGACCCAGCCTGGCCTCAGCTCCTCCGGGTCTTTCCCCACTGTGTATTTTGTGTCCTGCACCAAACTCTGAAAGTCCTTCAGCAAAGTAAGGCCTCCTCTTCCAGAAGGGTCAGCCTTGGGTGTAATTTATGAGGGTTGTGGTAGCCCTGCTACCCTCTCGCTGCTTGTGATGAATGTTAAATCAAGTGAATATTTTCTGCTCGCTGGTGAAAGGGGGGAGGAATGATGGCAGGAAACAAATCACTTCCTCTGGTCATTCCTCTCACCACAGCCACGCTATTTTTAACAAATCTTATTAAAAATTATACAACCCTGCATTTTCTGGAATCTATTTTATTGAACAAGTACAAAATAAACCAAGACAGGAAAAATGCACCATTTGGAGCAGCTCCTTTTGCTGCAACTGATTTAGCAAAACAAGCCACAGGGGAATGCAAATGGCTTTCTAGAACTGCTTCCTGCGGCCATCCCGCTCTCTCCATGTGCAAGAGAGGAGTATTTTACCAGCTGCATCACTTCATACAATAGTAAATTATTCTAAGTGCTCTGGTCACCACAAAATACACTGTCTTGGAGGTTATTCCCATTATCAGAGTTATTTGTTTAATTTCTTGCTGCAGCCAGCTTTAAACAGCGTCTTTTCCAAAAATATCGTCAAACTCATGTGTGTCTGCTTAGCACAAGGGGCTAAAACTGAAAACTGACCCTTCAGATTTGGGCATTTCCTAGGTCAGGATCAGCTGGGACAACATTTTGGTGGAGAGAAATTCTTCTCACAAATAATTTTGAAGATTCCTGGTCTCTAGTAAGTGTTTCCTGTGTTACCATCTAGAAATTATTAATAAATTTGGAATTCTTATGGGCAAATGTGAAAAATTGCTTTGTTTGCAGCTGTGTCTGTCTTGTGGCAAGAGGTGAGGCTGAGAATTAGATGATCTTGATATCAGTGTCAGCTTTCTGTTCACTCAGGTGTCTTTCACCCTCACTCCTTAAGTACCATTCCTTACCAGCCACTCCTCACTTGCAAAGACTGAATTTTATACTGAGAGATTTTGTATAAATGGAGAAGACATCACAGTTGCAAACAAACGTAAATTTGGGCCCTGACCACTCCAAATATTTACATGCCTAACTTGAAATTGCTTCAACAGGGTTTAGGTGCCAGAAGACCTTGATGAAGCTTTTCTGGATCAGAAATGAAACTATAAGGTCACATTATCACAAGCAAAGTATTGCTATTTATCATCCTTGGCACAAGAAAGGGGATCCTCTTTGGACTACTGCTATCCCCACCCACATTTTTGTCTCCATTTGTCAAAGCACACTTGAGTGAGTTTGGCTTGGAGGAATCTCGTTAAAGTTTTGGGAGAAGAAGCAAGAAATTTTCTATGTCATCTCTTATGTCTTATCAGTAGCAATAAGAGCAGTAATGTTCATGATGATGGTGGTTTAAGTACTTGCCCTACTCATTTTGTTTAGGCTTCAAAAAACTTGTTAACAAGCACGTCCATTATTGATCTGGATCAGATATAATTATTAGACAATATAATAGAAACAAAAGGTTCTGTATTCCTTGAGATCCACCAGCATGTATCTTGGTGTGTTCCTCCTGTTAACCCTAGAATGAATGCCTTAAACCAGATATTTTGTAAGATTTTAGATAAACATCACTGTAATAATAAACTGATATATTTATAAATATTTTATTGGATAATAGAATGACTTCAGTCTCTTGATAATGAAAACATTTAGAACAGCTTACTGTCACATCTCTGAAGAGGTACCTCAGAAATCTCACCGTGACACCTGAACATTTTCATCCCTGGGTAACAAATCTAAAGCAGAAGTTATCCCATATTTCTACGCCTATGGGAATCACAGGTCTTGTGGCTTTTACTGGTTAGGGCTCATTTATTTTTATTTTAGGGATCAGAGGATGGAGACACCTTAGATATTCAACCACGTATTTTATCCAGAATGTTTTTCCTACAGATCATTCCAGGTACCTGAATGTGAAACAGGTTATTCCTCTCTCAGAGATGTTTGCAATTTACAGTGACTTCAAGAGATAACAAAGCTTGTTTTTTTAGGGTATCAAGCTTAATTATCATCTTTGCTGCTTTCAGGTCACATCCTCAGTGGGTCACCTCTTCCAACACCTGTGACAGTGGCAAACGGATCTGTCCTGCACTGATGATCAGTGATTCCCTGGAATTGTGCCTACACACTGGAAGACCCTGGATCTGAGGTAAGCACCGTGAATTAATCCTGAAGGAAATCCTGTAGGTCTTAAAATAAAAAAAGCTTCTGTGTGAAGACTTTCCCAAAATCTGAGATGCATTTAATGGTAAGAGGCCCGACATCTGCTGGGAGAGACCCATCCAAAGAATAAGGAAATCCTTGAATCCAGATGATCTCAAGCCTGGGCTGAGCTTAAATGGAGCTCCTGGCCAGTGAGGGTGTTCTGGGAAACTGAGGCCTCTCTGCTAAGAGGGTCCTGACTCTGACCTAACTGCAGGCTGGAGAAAAAAAAGGATAAAAACCCAACCAACTAAACAAAAAACCCACAGAAGAAATAACTCCATACTGAGCTTCGAGCATGAGGAGAAAGGGAACAGCAGTGGGCATTTCAACAAAAAAACTGGTTTAATCTCCACCTAAAGGCTTGTTCACGAGAGCTGAGGGTTCAGAAAGAGCAGTGCCCTTTGCAAAGGCCAAAGAGAGACAGCCCAGCCCAGAGGGATCCGCAGTGCACGTGGCACAGAGCCCACCCAAGTGAGGGAGAGGAACAGCAGCCAAAGGGAGAACAGCAGCAGGCTGAGGACCTAAATCCCCTTGGCTGGGAAAGCTGCCTGCTACCAGCAAAGTCCAAGGGAAGGTCAGTGCCTGAGGTCACTGGCAATTTTGGGATGACAGAAAACCCCACTTAACTCTTTGCAAGCTGTCGCCTCCAGAACTTCCCATAAGAAAATCCTCCTTTCCCTAATGCCACTTGTGCAATTTGGGATAAAATTTCCCAGAAGATCACTGGCTCACAGTGAGCAGAGGACACCCTTACTCCAATTCCTGTCTCACTCTTCTTTCAGCCCCCAAAAAAGGAAAAAAATTTTGATAACGTTTACTGGAACCAAAGACTTTTTCTACCTTGTTTCCATTTGGGTTATCCCAGGAGGGCTCCACACCTCACAGATGGAGTCCCTAACAGGATGCAGCAAAGGTAAACAGAGAGAAAATGAGCAATAGCTTATTTAGCTGAAACTGAAGAAGGGCTGTACATCAGGGGGAAAGATCCTACAAGCTGGAATACAGCCAGGACACCAAAGGTAGACCTTTAAAATCTGAGGGGGAAAACCCCAAACCTTTAAGAGCTTCACTGAATGCAGTCAGGAGTCATGGACACGCTCAGTTTCTCCTTTCTCCCTGCCCTGTGGCAACTCCACAGCCAAAGAAAAGGAAGTGGGGACTCCTGAATCGCTGTGGAACGTGATCCAAGCTACCCAGACTCCTGCAGGATTCCATTTGTGCATCCCCTGTGAGAGGTGACAGCACTGAGGTGTGAGGCAGGCTGGGGGTTTAACCAAACAGGGTCTTTTTCATGAATCCTTTCCAAAATTTCCATGCAGATACACCCTGAAAGAACACACAATTTCTCCCTGGCAGTGGCTACTTATAAAAGCCTGATACATTTAACTCTGGAAGGAAGGTGTCTTTGGGTTCAATAAAATAAAATAAAATAAAAACAGCCCACCTCAAAATCCTAGTTCCATGATATATGGAAACCTGTGAGAACCCTGTTAAAAAGCATCACTGTATTAAGTTGACACTTAATTCTTAAAAAATTTGACACTTTAAAAAAGCAGTTGCGTTTCCTTCTAATTTCTGTGTTCCTTTGTCACAATTGAAAGTGAGGACAAGAATGTTTCTCAAACCAGCATTGTGCTGACATTCCACAGTTCGGGGTATACGTCCTCGGAATTTTTATAAAGTGCAATCCTTAAATATTATTTTTCCAAAATACTGCCCAGAGGACCCATTCTGGCTGATCAAACAGCCCTTGGAACTGCAGTAAATGCTCACGCAGCATTTCTCCAAGCAGGGCCTCGTATGAAAACGAAACACCGCAGGGGCACTGTGAAACACCAGTTAGCACCTTTATAAAACCCCACTCCCGAGGTTAACTGCACTGCAACCCCAGCAGATCACAGAACTGGGAGTCTCGTTCCAGCACGGGGTGGAATTGTGTTAATTTGTCTCAGAGGGTGCAGTTGCAATGGTCCTTTCTTGTCTTCAGAGAAATCCACCTCGGAGTCGATGCACACCGGGAGAGTTTTTACGGGAACCTGCTTCTGCAGGGGGCTGCTCTTGCTTTCACACAGCTGCTCCTGTGCCCTTCAGACTGCACCAGTCTGTCTGAAGAGGAAATACAGAGGTCTACACTGAAATTTGCTCTGTGATCAGGTGATCCATGTGATGTTTCGTCCTTATGTGGTGTCCAGTCTTCAGCATGGCGAGATGTCTTTGCCTGTTTGGGAAAAGACAAGGCAAACAGTAAAAGGGCTGAAATCCGTGCTGCTTCCTTCCTTTCTCGTGTTTTCTTTTGCCAGCCACACAATATTCTCTCAGAGAAATCTGCAAGCCATCAAGTGCAGCAGGCAGCGTTTGCTGGGAGCTGAGCCGTGCCTTCGGTGGGACCCCCCTCCAGTGCTGCTTCTGCAGGGCAGGTTAACACAATGCTCACACTAACCCAGCACCTTGGGGCTGTCAAAAGGCGTGATCCCTCTCCCAGACCTGCTCTGGAATGGGGCCTCAACGCTGTCTGGGAGAGCAAGATTCTTTTTGTCTTTAAAGCAGGACAGCTGTGTGTGCTGGAGGCCAGAAACCAACCCTGTCCTGGGCAGATCCCACAGCGTGGGCAGCAGGGAAGGGATTGGGACTGTGCCCCTGTGCCCTGCTCAGGTGAGAGCCCACCTGCAGAGCTGCCCCAGCCCTGGGGCCCAGCACAGGGAGGAGCTGGAGCTGCTGGAGAGAGGCCAGAGGAGGCAGCAGGATGAGCAGAGGGCTGGAGCAGCTCTGCTGGGAGGAAAGGCTGCGAGAGCTGGGATTGTTCAGCCTGGAGAGGAGAAGCTTTGGGGTGAGCTCAGTGTGGCCTTGCAGGGCCTGAAGGAGCTGCAGGAAACCTGGAGAGAGACAATTGCCAAGGGCTGGAGGGCCAGGAGCCAGGGAATGGCTTCCCAGTGCCAGAGGGCAGGGCTGGATGGGATCTTGGGCAGGAATTGTTCCCTGGGAGGGTGGGCAGGCCCTGGCACAGGGTGCCCAGAGCAGCTGGGGCTGCCCCTGGATCCCTGGCAGTGCCCAAGGCCAGGTTGGACATTGGGGCTTGGAGCAGCCTGGGACAGTGGGAGGTGTCCCTGCCCATGGCAGCTGTAACCATCTGATCTTTAATGTCCCTTTCAACTGAGGCCATTCCACGATTCTGCAATTCTCTAATTCTGTGATTATATGATTCATGGAAATAGTACAACCTTCTGCTCAGTGGTGGCAGCCTGGGATGGTCTCACATTGCCTTGGCTCCAAAATTCACTCATTCCTTGTGGTCAGTGCATCAGGGCCCCTGGCACAGAGGTGGTCACACCCCAGCACTGAGGTACCCACAGAGTGCACGAAGGCTGAGGCAAAAGAAGGAGCTGACCCCAATTTTCATACTCCAAATACTGTATCTTAGCCCCTGAAGCATTATTCCCCTCAAGAACAAAACTCTTTGCCTCACCTCATTCTCCTCTTTTCACCTTTATGGCCCTTCATCCTTGCAGGCTTTTGGAATTTTCAGTTTAAATGGGAGCTTTGGAGTAATTCCTGCCATCAGTAAATAACACACAAGCTGATAAACTGTTAAAAAAACAGCGAGGCCTTGCCAAGAGGCTTCGGCGAGACATTTGTTTTTGGGAAACCCTCTGCACAGCACAGGCCACATGCACACTTAATCACGCAGAGCAACATTTACTGTAGGATATATTTTTAGGCAGTTTTTCAAGTGGCAAATTTCCACGGGGGTACAGCACTTGTCCTGTGGTAATTAACTGTACAGAAAATATTAGTCTGGAGCTGGCCTGGCCGATGTTGGAGGGAACGTGTTACACCCAAGTTCAGGAGAGGAGCAGGGTCTCTCTCTGTGTGGGCTGGAGAAGACTGAGCACATTACACACATATTTGGGCCATCACCAGCAAGAAAGGCCACGAGCTCCCCTCACACTGTGGAGGGAGCTGAACAGCTTTCAGCTGCGCAGGATGCTGCTTGGCTGCTCTGAGAGAGGGGAAAAAACATGTAGGAATCAGTCACAGGTTGGATTTAAAAGGGGATTCGTGTGACAGCCAGGGATCTGAGGGGTGATGGAAAACTTGATGGGTTCCACAGCTCCTGCAGAGCCAAGCTGCACAGATTGGAGTGTGACACATCTCCCAGCTTGGATCTCCAGTGACTCCAGGGCTGGATGCTGCTCCTCCATCCGTGAGGGACCAGAGCCTGCTGGGGCAGCCTCCACCTCCTCCTTTTGCTTTGGGTGTTTGTGGGATTTAGGGACAAAACCAAGGGGGGCAGCTGAGGTGAGTCCTCCAGCAGGGAACCTCTGTCCCTCCCACTGCTCTCTCTCACTGGCCTCATGGATGGGGAGCCTGAGCATCCCAAAAGTGCAGGCAGGGCTGGTCCCTTGCTCCAATATGGGACAGAGAGCCTTAAAGCTCATTTTGGAGTCACCAGGGATGGATTTCAGCAGGTACCAGAGGGCTTTGCAGAGTGAGAGGCTCATAGAACAGGATGGGGAGTCACCCACAGCAAAGCTGCTTGGCTTTTGATGGGTGTGTTTTTAACAGGGGGAATGCTGTTGGCTTGGAAAGATCCTTCCCACACATCCTCAAGACAGGGAAGAGTCGGAGTAGGCATTTTAAAGGCAAACCAAGTGGAACTCGGCCTTTAAAAGTTGTAATTCCTTGAGAATTCTGGCCATTTTTTTTTAGTTCTCTGGGTTAGTAAAGGGCCAGATGCAGCTTTAGCACCATTGCAGGAGCTTTGCTGGGTCACTGGTGTGGCTCTGGCCTGCCCCACACACCAAACACCACCAGATATGCTCTGTCCTCTACACAGGGGACAATCCATGGAGTGCAACAGGATGATGAGAGAAGTTTTCATCATGTCTTGACCAAATGCAGTAATTTTACATGACAAGTGCTCAGTGACGATGAGAACTGCTGAAACTTCCACCTTGTCCTATCAGACACGTCCACTTTTTCTGGCTTTCTCGATCAGAAGTCATGTAGATTTATCTGAGGGCATGTCCACAGAATGTGAGACCAGGAGCCTGAAACTCGTTTATGAAATTGGGTAATATTTTGAAATTGGGTCATATTTTAAAATTGTGAAATTTTCCCACCAACTTGGGAAACTCCCCATCCCTGGAAGTGTTCAAGGCCAGGCTGGCTGAGCCTTTGAGAAACCTGGTCTAGTGGAAGGTGTCCCTGCCCATGGCAGAGGATGGAATGAGATGATTTTTAAGGTCCCTTCCAACCCAAACCATTCTACAATTCCATGATTATCACTTCATTTGTATTTCTTCTCCTCAGACAAGTATTGTTTGGGACTAAGTATTTTCCTTCCTTATTCTTTATAGTCTTTTGTTCACTGATTATTTTTCTTTTAACTGACTGCTTCTTCAACACATTTTACAAAGATGTGAATATCATTTATCATTTTTCACATCTGAGTATCGTTTACTCTACTGTGCTTCAGTTTCATGTTACACAGAACAAAATTATCCAATTGACAGCTCCTCAGGTGAAATGTGCCTGTCAAAACCAGCAAAAACTCTTTTCATTTCTAATTTCCTAATTCCATTTTCAGTATTTTAAACACACACTTCTAGAATGATACTTAAAAATATATAAATTAAAAACCAGCCTATCACAATTTACATAAACAGAGGATGTTTTCTAATTTCTTTAAGTTACATTGTTCAAATTCATGAAGCTGAGCTATGAATAAATATTTTCATGTGTCCACACAGGCAGCATATACAGGATTATCTTCTCTGGCTGGTGCTGATGACTCCACTGGGAAGTTGTATGGGGCCTTTACTGTATTCCTGAATTTTAAATGGCAGAACACTCTCCCACTGCAGAGTATTCCCAGGAAATTATTTGATAGATAGTAACATAAAAGTGAAATCCAGTCTGTTACAACCTCATGTATGAAAACAGAGAGACAAAATGAAGAGATCAGTATTTTTACCTCAGTTGTAGCCCTCAGGAACTATGCCACATCCCCAGAGCAGCTGCTGGGGGAATATTATGTTGCACAAAATGTCCAACACACTGAAGAAACCAAAGAGGGCAAACCTCCAGTTCCTGTTCTGCAGATTAATCAGATCACAAGTTGCCAGGGCAGAGAGAGAATGAAACCTGGAACAGAACTGCAGAAAGTACCTCTACCCATCCCTGCCCTGCCAGGAAGGATTTTTTCTACCCCGTTGTTGTCGCAGAAATGCTGCGTTACTCATCACTGCCCTGCTTCCCAGAACTGCCATTCTAGACACCTTGGGGATCCCTCAATGATTCTTCCAGAGCTGCTACAGAGAAGACACAGCCAGTGGGTTAAGGAGAAATCCATGGAAAGTGGCTGTGCTGCTGTGCAGCATCTGCCCCCTGAGCTCCGCCACGCGGTCACCACGCGGTCACTCGTGTGGCCACGCTGGGCTGGGACACCCAGTTTACATCTCAGCCTGGCCAACTAGAAATCCTGGCAGTGCTGGGAGACTTCCAGCCCTTCCAGGGTTAGACATCTCTCTCATGCTGTTTCTTGTTTCAGTTCATTTTTTTTCTTTACTGCTATTTACACCATTAAACTGCTGAGGAATCCCTTATCTGCTGGATTATTCCCCCGTCAGGAGTGCAGGACATCAGCACTGATTTTGTGTCTGAAGTTCTCCTCTTTCACATTTACAAGGAGATTATGAGCATTTTATTCTGCAATTTTTTTTTTTGTGTGTGTGCTGAAGCTGATTTATTTTGCTTACATTTCTCCCTGATAAATTTTCCTCTCACTTTCCGATGGGGATAGGTGAGATTTTCTTTTGCCACCATTGCTCCTGCACTCTCCATTCCTGTGTCACACCCAATCTAGGCTCCACCTGATTTATGTCAGCCTTCAGCAACAACAGGAGCTGAGCTCAGAGCAGACCTTTTGGGGCAAAACTATGACTATTTCAGCCTTAGTTAAGGGCCAAAGCTCTGGACTGTTCAGGATAAGCAATCCAACAACAGTCATGACAAATAAAGTGGCCAAGAATGTGTAAAAGGCCTTTTAAAATAACAGTTCTGAGCTCTGTCACTTGAATGACTGTGTTTAAAAGCTAAGATACTTCATAAAAATGATGCCCGTAATTGCTGAGCTATTTTGAAATATCCAACTTGAATCCATGTCTGCAGAGGATTGCGAAGAGCCAAGGATCCACAAATTGGCTTCAAACTTGATCCTACTTGGCTTTTCTCATGTTAAATATAAGGGTCTCTCCAAACTCAGCTTGGCTCAGGAAAAGATCATGATATAGGGAACCAGAAGTCACACATTTTCCCAGTCCTCTCAAATATCCAAGAAATACCCACAGAACTGGCATCAATGCTGAGCAGCTCCCAGCTGAAAATGAGAGGGAAGAAAGAAAATTAAATTCCCCAAAACCATCGTTGTGATGCAGCTCAGAAACAGACAAATCCAAACAGAAGGTCCTGCCAGTGTAGAGTGAATATTAATGCCCCCCCTGTTTGTATTAAGATCTTGATATTGCAAATGTTGCTGAAAAATTACATCTGTAAGAACAACATCCAAGAGAGAGCAGATGTGGAGAATGGCTGCTAAGATGGCAAAAAGGAGAAGATTTTCACCCAAGAAAACTGGAAGAGTTTGGTTTGTTTAGTCCAACAAAGTCAGATCTAAGGTGGAAAATGCCTAAGTGCCTTTTACAAGGAAATTAGGGAGTTATTTGAGCTCATGAAGCAAAGGATGAACTTATCAAAAGAGAAAACACACACAAACTGGTCACAAGTACATTTAACCAGGGAATGAGATTGCTCACCATCAGAGTGAAGCTCTTAAACAGCTCTGGGATGGAAGCTGAGCTGGAAATGGAGTTTTTAGGTGGCTCTCAATCTTTCTGCAATATCAGGCAAAACCTGGTGACTCAGGCAGTCCCCTTGGGCTCTGTTTCATACCATCAGGCAAACAGGGGGAAAAAAATGCTGCAGGGCAGACTGGAGACCCCCAAACATTTTGAGCAGATATTTTGCTGATGTCAAAGCATGGCATCAAGAAAAGCAAGACCTTGTGATGTGGGCTAAGGCTGCTCCTGGCAGGGGGGATGGGAAGAAAAGATTTCCAGTTTAGTCAGTGAAATGATCTTGTACCCCCAATACGACTGAGGAGAGGAGACAGGCTCAGGGAACAAGACTGAGAACATGGAAACTGTTCAGGCTGCACCTTAATAACAAAGAAGTCTTTAAAAATTCCTCTGCACGAATTAAAATCTCTGCACAAAATATGCCACACGCTTACACAAAAACTCTCTTATTTTCCATATGGGTGTTTTTTTCTCTACTACACCTTAAAATAAGCAGTGGAGGAGTGGACTCTAATCTGGATTGAATGAGAGGGTTGCATCAGGGAAAATACTGAACGTTCCCATTCTTGAGGCCTGAGATTATTCAGACATGGAGGTAACAAGGAAAAGGGAATTAACTGCTTAATGCAGCTGCTCTGAGACTGGAAATTCGGGACCAGAAAATACCAAGCACACAGGAATGTCATCTAGAATGCAAGAAAGGCTGCCTGGTGTCTGAACAAGGCACACGAAGTGCAGAGCATGTCCCAGTGCAGTGCTCCCAGGAATCTACTTACAGGCACAGAATATGGAAAACAGGATTCAAAACCCAGAAGTTCTTCCCCTCTCTTAAGTTGGAGGAAGGGGAGTTCCTGGTCAGCCAGTTTGATTTTGAGCATCTCCAAGGAGGGAAAGTCCAAGATCTCTCAGGGCAACCTGTTCCCAGAGTTTTTCCCCACAAGAGTAGGAGTTTTTTTATGATTAAGTTGAATTCCCTTTATTTTGGATTGCGCCCTTTGCTTCTTGTCTTTTCACTGGGCACCACTGAGAAATACTGAACTCCATCTTTTAAATTCATCCACCACCAGGAATTTATACATGTGGGTAAGATCCCCCTGGGCTTTCCCTTCTTCAGGCTGAGCAGTCCTAGCATTCTTGGGACATGAGCATGTGAGATGCTCCCAGCCCATAACCATCCCAATGGCCCTAAAGAACAGGTTCCTTCCCCTATTTAGAGCAACTTTTAAAATGGGATAATAAGGATAACATTAATTTAGATTAGAAGATGGTGTGTCTTGTAATCCACTTTCTTTGTGATGAATGTCTGAGATGACACAGAGGTTTTGTGCTTTGAAGACACCACCTGTATTTATGATTAAATGTTTCCTGAGTGTTAACTTGTCATTGAAGGAACAAATGTTCTCACGGGCATTTGAGTGAATCAAAACAGAAAGAAACACCATATTCAAACTATTGTTTTCCAGAGCAAGTTGCCCCTCCACGACCCAGTGGAGGGATCCATTTCTTCCAAGCAAAACAATGTTTACAATTAAAAGGTGTTAATAAATCTCTGCTCAGTGTAGTCTGTAAGTGAACATTGCTTTCATTCTTTGAAGTTTCTTGAACACTCGTGCAGACATCACAGGGCTTGCAGGCAATACAAAATTCATAAATAGAATATAGGACAATTTCTGCCTTCTGTGGGAACACACATTAAGGGAGACAAAGATCACATCCTTCATATTTCTTAAAATGCTGCAAATGTATAAGGAAAGCAACACAGGACAAAGCACAATGGTTTTGGGGGAGCACAATGGCCAGATTTCAGGGCATTCTGAGCACCTTCTGAGAACAACAGCTGATGGATTTCTCATTCCTGTGAAGTTTAACCTCAGTAACCAAAAGTTATTTAATTAAAAAAACAAAACAAAACAGGTGGGTTGAAAATCACACTCATTTTGAGTAATGAGCTTTAGATGGCATCATTGGAGACATCACTTTGTATTTAGGAAGGTTATGGCTTCATAACACAAGTTTTTTGAGGTGGCTTGAGTCTGTACTGCTGTGGTGGCATCGATGGAAGCAAACACTGGCTGGACACCCAGTGCTTCTCTCAAGCCCCTCACAACCTCTCATGGATCAGGATCCTAGATCTGAGCATTCCAGAATTAAAAAATGAGACCTGGAAATCAAGCACACCTTTCGGGGGAAACTTGGTTGAAATCAACTGGGGCAAACTAAAAGAGAAATGATTAGTAAATCTGAAAGCTCCCTGATTAGTCAGAAGGGGCAACAGAAATTTGTGTTCAGGAGAATTCTGAAGGCCTTCCCTCTGTCACCTACCAAGAAATGTGATGGAGTGAAACCAAATGGGGTCACGTTAGAAGGTGGGAAGCCCCTCCCATCCAGAAAGTAGTTTATGAAAAAAGAACCAAGGTTTTGTTCTTTCACTGCATGTTACACATCTGAGAATCTGATCAACACAATCATCACCTTATTTCTGAAGAGGAGAAGCACAGGTGTGCGTCTTTCATGAGTAACAGTCGCAGCAATCAGGCAGTTCTTGTTATGATTATAGATTGTACTTGCAAGTTTAGCCTTTCTGAATTCATTTATGGTGGCCTAATAGACAATCTAATTCAGAATTTTGCAGAGTGACATCTGAAGGTGAATTTGGATTTAATTAAAAGAAACCATAGGGAATGACTTTGGAAAATTAACTACTGAGTTGCTCTCACACACACACTCAGATTCACTGTGACTTTGTAGAATCACATATTTGAGCGAGACCATAACTTCATATCCATATACAGCCAAGTATCATATTTTTCTCTAAACTTGCCATTGGATATTTTAAGAAATGTCAAATAATATTGTTCTTCCTGTGAAGAGCTGCTGGCTGCCCAGTAGTAGTTAAAACAAGACTAGCACCTTATCACAGTTAGACAGAATACTGGAGTGAGTCAAAAGACCCAGGCTGGGTTTTTTTTTTTCCCCTTCTGACACTGAATATCTGATCTGCTGTTCACTGAGTTTTGTGCTGTTGTATTCCCAATTATAACCTGGGAAAAGTATTTTCCCACATCTATAAGGGACTTTCTTCACAATAGATGGAAACTGTGACCCGAGGGCTGCATGTTTTTATTCCACAGTGTATTTCATTCCACAATATGTGTGGACTCAACATTAAGAACTAAACTGCTGCTGAGTCTGTAACTGGTGGACAGAGATGAAAGCTTAATTTCCAATCCACAGAAAGCTTGTTAAGTAAATTATAAGGGTTACAAACTGATGGTTGCTGTAGTGAAAGGTTAAACTGTTAACAATTTCCAACCTAACCTATCTTGATTTTTACTTCTCCTTTTTAAATCCTTCCCTGGGAGGGTGGGCAGGCCCTGGCACAGGGTGCCCAGAGCAGCTGGGGCTGCCCCTGGATCCCTGGCAGTGCCCAAGGCCGGGTTGGATGGGGCTTGAAGCAACGTGGGACAGTGGAAGGTGTCCCTGCCCATGGCAGGGGTGGCACTGGATGATCTTTATGGTCCCTTCTGACCCAAACCATTCCATGATTCTTTCACTGCCATTCTGGTACCTTAGAGAGAAGTGGTTTGTACTTTGTAGTTCTTGCTACCTGCCCAGAACCATTTGCACCTCGGGGCTGCATCCCTGTACAGCTCTGTGCCCTGTCAGCCCTCTTAGTTCTGCTCTGCCTGGGGAGATCAAAGAAATCTGACATTGGCCCATAAATCACACAATAAATCACAGAGTTGCCCACAAAGGCCGTTATGTCTCAGTCTCCTTTATCCTCAAGTTTCCCCACCAGGAACAACAGGAAGGAATGTGAATAGGACAACAGAAAATATTTAATCATGCGTATGAAGTGGAAAGAGCCTTTCCCCACAAACACATGTTCTACCTTTTTGTTGCAGTACCCTCACGTCTAATTTATTCAATATTTAGCAAACATACTCATTTTTATTTCCTTTCTCTGCTTTGATCACAGAACATCTTCAAAGAATATGCCACGTGCACCACTCACACGAGTGCCTTCATTTAATTGCTCAGGTAACTCCCCACATGTGCTCGCCAGGCTGGGGGAGCTTTTCTGCCATCAATCTTCTCACAGGAGTGAAAAACTGGGAGGTGGTAAATGAATCATTTTCTCCTGAGTTTGTACAGCCAGGGACATCATGGCCACAACAGAATTGTTGAGGTTGAAAAAGCCCTCCAAGGTTATTGAGTCCAAGCTGTGCCCGATGCCCACCTTGTCCCCAGCCCAGAGCACTGAGTGCCACATCCAGGCCTTCCTGGGACACCTCCAGGGATGGGCACTCCAAACCTCCCTGGGCAGCTCTTTCCAAGGCCTGACCTCCCTTTCCAGGAGGAAATTCCTGCTGAGATGATGAAAATGTGACACTGTAAAGGAGCACAACAGAGTGTCAGAGCAGAGCTTCATTGCGAAGGCAAATTGAGGAGCCTCCCCTCTGCAGCAGCCCGGAACGGTCTCCAAAGTGCCACTGCTATTTAGATAACGTTGTGACAGGCACTTTACAAATGACCCAGAATTTATGGGCTCGGGGTGACACCATTACTCATGCTGGAAACCAGTGAACAATGGCAGCAGCCCTGCTGAAGGCAGCACAGCCAGACCCCAAGTCACGAGCGGGACTTTCTCAGTCTCACTCAGCTCTGTCCCTGCAGGTTTTGCAGAAGAAAAAATCTGATTAAATGTTTCCCAGCAGCAAACTGGGGAAAGGGAGAAAAGCTGTAGGCTCTTCTAATGTTTTTTTTTTTTTAAGAATTCCTGGCTGTCGAGTTTAAAAAATAAGCATTTCAGGGGGTCCAGGAATTTTTTCTCTCCATCCTTCTCAAGATCAACTACATTTGTCTTAAGGAATTACAAAGTTAAGAATATTGGCTTATCAGTCAGCTCCATACAAGCAATAGAGGAGTTGTCAGGACAATGTTAAAGGTTTTAATGATATGCCAAGGCCTCTTTGGGAGGATACAGGCTCTCGAAATCTTTTTCTGAATGCGATACCAAGTTACAAATTACCCACATCTCGTTCCTGTTCTCTCCTTTATCTCTTCCTCCACTCTTCCTCTACGATTGCAGTAGTTGTTGTATTTTTATTTTCTTTGTGGAGTTAAGCTCTGATCATACTTGATCCTAGACATATGAGCCTCTTTCTATTAAAGGGGAACACTTTTATAACCACAGCAACAAACTTCTTCGTAACAGTATTGATCTCATTCCATCTTATGGTGGTGAGGATTTTTCCCCCTTTAATTACCCAACAGAAGCAAAGTCTCTCATCCTCTCCTCATCTCCATGTACTTTGCTTTCAACCACTTCCAGATGACAGCATGGAAGAAAGTTTTCCATCCTAATTCAGCCACCTTCTCTTATGTGTTTGGCCTGACCTGTGCTACAGAGAGCAGGCTACAGAGATTGTACTGATCACCCAGTAGAAATGTCTTCTTCTGCAAGAGCTTCTCACAGAAATATTCTTTACCCCATATTAAATTAGCTCCTCACAGCATCTGTGAAGACCCCAGCCCTTCCAGACCTTAAATGTGGAGTGAGGTCTCAGATCTCATCTGTTCATTCCCACTGGGGTAGAGGGGCTGGAAAGCTGGGAAAGGCCCTGGGAGTGCTGGTGCCAGGGGCTGGACACGAGCCCAGGGGTGCCCAGGTGGGCAAGAGGCCCCTGGCAGCTGGGCTGGATCAGGAATTGTGTGTCCAGCAGGAGCAGGGCAGGGATTGTCCCTCTGTGCTGGGCACTGAGAGGCCCCTCGAGGGCTGTGCCCAGTTGTGGCTCCTGCAGGAGAGCCCTGGAGGGGCTGGAGCGTGTCCAGGGCAGGGAACGGAGCTGGGAAGGGGCTGGAGCCCCAGGAGCGGCTGAGGGAGCTGGGAAAGGGGCTCAGCCTGGAGCTGCTTTCTGTCCTCACCTGAACTCCCACGTGTGGAGTGCACTGGGAAACCCAGGGAGTTGCCCACCTTCTGCTCCACTCAGATCCATGGAATCCCAGAATCTCTAAGATTGGAAAAGCCCTCCCAGCCCATGGAGGCCCAGCTGTGCCCGATGCCCACCTTGTGCCCAGCCCAGAGCACTGAGTGCCACATCCAGCCCTTCCTGGGACACCTCCAGGGATGGGCACTCCAAACCTCCCTGGGCAGCTCTTTCCAAGGCCTGACCTCCCTTTCCATGGAGAAATTCCTCTGAATGTCCAACCAGAGTCAAGTGCAGGACCTGGCACTTGGCCTTATTGACCCTCCCACCGCTGGCCTCAGTCCATGGATCCAGAGTGTCCAGGCCCCTCTGCAGAACCTTCCTGCCCTCCAGCAGATCCACACTCCCACCCACACTAGTGTTATCCATGAATTTACTGAGGCTGTACCAAATCTCCTCATCCAGATCATCAGTAAAGACACTGAGCCTTGGGGAACCCCACCAGTGACCGTCCTCCAGCTGGATGTGGCACCATTCACCAGCAGTCACCCTCCTCTCTGGCACTGTTTTTAGACCCTGCCTGGGACACCCTGTGTCTGGAGAGGTCTCAGTCATGCTCTAGAGCTCCATTTCCCTTTTATTTCCTGAAGAATCACAACCAGGGAATCCCAGGCAGCCCAAAATCTCCTTAAAAGCTGAAAAGGCCGTGCCTGATCTGCTGTAGCCCCTGGTATTGGCAGGTTTTGAGTGCTGAGTGGTGATTCCCAAACCTTGGCATCTCTGGGCTGAAGGAGGAACCCCAGCATGGATACAGCCCGGGGACTGCAGCCTTGGGACAATGTTTCTGGGATGAAGGACTGACTGGCATTTAGCAGTGCAAAGCCTTTGGTGCAGCGGGGGAAATGTCACGAGGAATTTTCTTTCCAGGGGAACGTGTGGGCCCCACTTTGCAAACAGATCCTGCAGAGCAGAGAGGGGGCCCTGGGGAAGGGACCTTCACTTTGTTTGCAGCAAACAGAAGCAAAACTCCACCTTTTTAGGGGAAGGTAAATAAGTGAACGTGCTGACATCAGAGGGGAAGCTCCCTCCCTCTGTGCCGTCTTCACCTGGCCGGCATTGCTGCAGCAAAGCCAGAGGTTGCAGAAAAACACATGGGATGAAAAATAAAATAACTCTGCAACAGTTGTGAGGGAGTTTTAGCTCATTCTTCATCCCTTTCACGTGCTGTGTTGAAATATGAGGCCAAGAAGGAGGCCAAAAGACTTAAAAAGCCTATCATGAGGTAATTCAGCCACAAGCCTCGAGCAGGGGAACACAATGATGGCAGTGTGCTCACTGTTTGCACAGAACTTGAAATATCAGAGCCCCACAGACCCTAAAACGCACAATTAAAAATGAAACAACTCCTCGGGGCCCAGAGATTACCCACATCCCCCCCTCTGAAAACGTTTCACTCAAGCATCCTATAAAATTGGTAATTGCTTGTGGCACCTGCACAATGTAGCTGTTGAGAGGGAACCCACGAAGGACCTCGGGTCACACCCCTGGGTTTGTGTCCTCCAGTGACCACCTCTCAGGCCTGTGCTCTCTGCAAAGGGCAGAAGGTTCAAGCAACCCCTAAATGCTTTTCCCAGCTTTGGGAGAGGCAGCAGAATGTTGTCCCATGGGAGAACCAAGTTGTCCAGCAGGACCCTACAAGGGAATTATTCATGGAGGAAAGGGGGTCAAAGAGATGGACTGCAGGTTGAGCAGCCACAGACCTGCTCCTGCATTTGCCTCCTCCTTGAGGCTCTCCAAAGGTGAAGGCAGAGCCTGAGAAAGCAGCAAGCAGAGTTTTGCCTCTTGGCCACAGGGCAAAAGTGGGTTTAAGTCACTTTTGTACCCCCACAACTTCCCTGAGCATTATGGACCAAGCACCCCAAGGTGCTGGAGGGGTTCTGGGTGACTTCAGACACCTGGTGAAGATGGAATGGAGGTAACACCAGCAGGGAAGAGGCAGTGACATCCTCAAATCCAGTGCTGAGCCTGAAGCTGAGGCCACTGAGCACTGGGAAATCCCTGCTGGCAGCAGGTGGATTCCAACACAGGCAGCACAGACCTGGCCTTTATCAATTGCATCATGTTTGTGGTACCCATAGGAGGCCAAACATGTCCGAAAAATAAATGGAATTACAAAGCAGCCCAGCCTGTTTGGGCACTCACTTGCCAAGAGGGCTACCTGCCCCCAATTCATTTCTTCCAGGGCTTCCCTGCTCTGCAGACCACTCTGAATGAATGGTTCCATTTTCTTATTTTGCAGTCTTGATTCTATAATCACTGCTAATGTGGCTTTTACAGCTGCAGGGTCAGACTGGAAGGTCAAAAATAAAATAAAAAAAAATCAGCTGCAGTAATTTTATTGCCCCGTTCAGCTGAATCAGTGAAGCACAAGGAAAAACGGGGCATTTTCGGAAGGGTTAAATATACACAGAAGAATTTTGTGTCACGGAATCATCCAGGTTGGAAGAGATCTGCAAGACCATCCAGTCCCACTTTCACCACCATCATCAGCCCTAAACCATGTCCCCAGGGTATTAAACAACGATCAAAACACAGACCAGTTTAAAAACTGGGAAATCTACCCTAAACTATTAGCACAGATTAATAATCACCGTTTTCAAACTGGAGAATTCAAATTTTCATGCGCCATAAGGGTGATATAAATCCTTCTCATGTGCCAGTCATTTTTAGCTGCTGTCTTCGAATTTCTGTTCTCAACAACTGAAAACAAGAGAAAGGGGTGTTAGGAATAGCACAGGACTGGCTTGGATTTTCTTGCAGCAATAGGGAAAAGTCCAGTGAATAAAATCTGAGCGTGGCGACAGCAGCTGGCTCAGCCAGACGGTGGCACTATAAGCACTTGCTATCATAAGGGCAGTATAAATAGGGAAAAAAATCATAATAAAATAACTAAATAAATCATTAAAATAAAACAAACCAGGGTAACAACGTTTTACACCACTGCAGCTTTTAATTTCTGAGAGATCTTTGCATAAATGATGGCTAAATATTTTGAATTGCCTGTGTTGCCCAAACTTTTAGCTGAACCAGCAGTGTCTGAATAGAAACGGAGTAAGAGTGTCCTGTGGCATCTTTTAAAAAGCTTTCAAAACAAAAGCCAAAACCTCAAATAGCAGGGAAGGATCCCAGTGGGCTGCCAGACGACCTCGCTCACCACACCAGTAACACCAGCACATGGATCTCAAAATATATCAAAATACATCAGGCACGAGGCACTGAGCTCAGCACCAAACTGAAGCACAAATGTCACAAATTCGGGAGGAAAGTCTGACTGCTCTGCTGGCAGTGGCATTTCTGCCAGTGGGTTCTGCGTGGCCAAGGTTTCCCCTTAAAGGTCACATCAAAATGTTCAGGGCCTGACTTTTCACAGAAGTGTGAATCCGTGAGCAGGGGCAGAATTGGTTGTGGTTTACAAGGAAAATCAACCCAAAAATGTGCCTGAAGGCACAGTGGGTGCTCTGCCTGTTGCAGGGAGAAAAGGAAGCATGAAGCCCTCTGGACATCACCCTACCCAAATTCCCTGGCTAACAACAGAGTTTCTTAATTTTTTCCTACTTTAATTGCATTTTCCACTGCACTGTTTCTCTACAGATTTCTTTGCCTTCCTTCCTGCAGCACTTTTTAGGGTTATTCCTTTTTAAGAACTGTTTCTCATTTTCCCAGGTAGATCTCTGAAATGTTCTGCTTTGTCATTCTTGTGGAAAGTGGAAAACACCACTTGTCGCTGGCCAGCATTCCTCCTCTTCCCTGACATCAAGAAATGACAAATTCAGAAATACTGCTTTAAATTAATTGATTTCAGAGCATTTTCCAAATGAATCCTGCACCACTGCTGGTTTGCAGATGGGGCAACATGAGAGAACTCAGTAGGACAGTGATCCTGCAAACACTTGTTCATATAAATGAATTTATGAGACCATTTGATGTGGCTACTTAGATACAAGATTAAATTGCTTGTGTGCAGAAGTGTTTGAGGACCAAGCCCTCATCCACTCACAGCAGCTGCAAGTGGCTGCTCTTCTCCTTCTTCAACTACCTTGATAAAAATCGTCATTTTCAAGCAAAACATTGTTTTTAGCAATAGCTCCTCAGAATGGGAAGGGGAAGGGAAGCAGTGAAATCCAAAGTTGCAGCAAAAAGAAACCGTTCTGATTTGAAAAACAGTTCAGATTAAAAATAAATACAGATTTTTTTCCCCTCCTTTTTTTTTTTTTTTTTTCCTTTAACCATGAAAAAAACCATACAGTCAAAATTTCCATGTTGAGATGTCAAAAATTGGGTTGCCAAACACAATTTGAAGTTTGGTAACAGCAACCAGCCTGTCTGAGGTTACACAGGAGGTTTCAACACGTGACATTTCAGCTGCTGAGATACCAGACTAACATCAGGGCTAATGTCAATATATAAATATATACATTTATTTATAAATGTATCATTTGCCTCAATTAGAGAAAGTTACTTTTTTTTTTTCATGGCAAAATCACCATTGTTCACTGCTTTGAAAAGAACCAAACTCCAGAAGGCCACCTTTCTTTTTTTTTAAATCCTGGACTAATGGACACATGGGGAGTTACCTTGCCTTAGATTTAGAAGAGGTAAAATTATTGCTGTGTTCAGGTCCCTCTATGAAATGAAAATGCTCTCAACCAAAATGAGGGAAAACCCATGAATTTTATATATATATATGTGTGTGGGGGGGGTGTGTGTGTGTCTATATACATGCACTTGATTTTAATTTCTTTGTTAAATTTTCCTTCCTAGAATGCAAAGAAAGCTAAGGATATGTGTCACAGTGAATTATCAGACTGACTAAGTGCTTCCTTGAGGAAGCAAAAATGAGGAAATGTAGCCATGGTTGACTTCTTGCTTTTCTCAGAAAAAAAAAAAATATATATTTTTGCTTCTGGTTTCCCAGTGAAGAAAGAAAAAACAACCAAACAGAGACAAAACCCCCATCCTCATGTGGACATGAGCTCATTTCTGCACACTTCAACCTGTTATTCATTCCTACTTGGTTCCTCTTGTTGCATGGCTTGTCCTTGCTCAACTTATGGAAAAGAAATTCACTGAGGCATTGTCAGGCTACCAGAGCAGCAGGGAAATGAACACTGCCCTCTGATACTGAACTGCTTGTTGAGGCCAGAGCACCCAAAAGGGCCCATCAGAAATCTCACAGGAGATGCTCAATCCCCACACTGGGGCAAAGTGAGGAATTCAAGTCCTCAGAGCTCGGGGACATCCTGCAGCCAAGCCCTGCAGAGCTCCTTGTGCAGGACTGCACTGCACAAAACCCCTCTGATTTAACACACAATTTAAGCCCTTTTTGTGTCAGACTCTTTTCACAGAACCCCAGAATCATTTAGGTTGGAAAAGGCCTCCAAGGTCATCGAGTGATTTTCTGATTTGACTGATTTTCTCCATCTCCTTCATTTCTCTGCCACATCTTTTCTCTTTCCCAGGAGTGATCTGATGAAAATGGGAGCCCATAAGGAGGAATCACACAGGGCTCTGGCCCATTCCATAGAATCACAGAATTCTTAAGGTTGGGAAAGACTTTTAATACCATCAAGTCCAGCCCTCAACCCAGCACCACCACCACGTTCACCATTAAACCACCTCAAGTGCCACATCCACTCAGTTTTTGAACACTTCCAGGGATGGTGACTTCCATTTTCTGGGACTGCAATGAGAATATTTAAGAATATGTGGCTCCTTCCAGCCTGTGAGTCTGTGATCACAGAACTAAACCGAGGTTTGCTCTGTCAGCCAAGCCTGCTCACCTGGCTGATCTTCCCTGAAGTATTCCCCATGTTCTCACTGCTGGCAGGAGCAGGATCTGCCCCCAGGTGAGATCACTGGGTTCCCCCTGCCAGGCTGTTTTGTAAGTGCTGACAAGAGGAGCCCCAGATCTCTCTTTTTCTGACCCACTATCACTTGCTAATTTGGGCTTATCAGCAACACAAAAAAGTAATTTCGTTTCCCGGATTTGATCATTGCCTTCCTCCTCTTACCACAACTCACAGCTCAGGATAATCTACGTGCTGTGATATAAAATGGAATAACAACCTCAACAGAGTTTCCTCTTAAAATGCTTCAGTGCTGTTTCCTCTGACTGAAGTTTTCCTTTCTGCTCAGGCCAAGCTCCCTCCCTGTGCAGAGCTCAGATCAGAGTTGATGAAGCAAATTCTGGTAATCAGTAAATGCTCCTGACAAGCATCGAGCTTGTCCAAGGGCCCTTCTCCCTGTGCCAGGCAGGGAGCAGCATTCCTTCCATGGAGAGCACTGGGAAGATGCTGGGAGAGCCCAGGGACAGCAGGATCACCCCTCCTGGAGCCAAAGCGAGTGCTTTGTTGAGCCATCACCAAAAAATCTGTTGCAAAGGACTCACTCCGCAGGCCCACTTGTGAAACAGAGCCTGTAAAGCCTCAGAAGATGCCCCCAGACAGCCCCCAAATCCCTGGTGCTTCATTCCAGAGCAGTGCAGAACACGCCCAGCACTGAACTGCCTCAAAATCAGGCAGCCTGGGGGTTTCAGGAGCTCGCCACCTGACAAGCTTCAAGACATAAATTTCTCCAGGCTTTATTTCACCACATCTGTCTGGAGTGCAGTCTTAGCACAGAACTGCATCCCCAAAGCAGGGCCCAATTCACCCTTAGGGTTCCAGGGAGGTGCCACAATGTGGAGAGACCCTCAGGAAAACGCTCAGCCTGAAACACCCCGTGTTTACTCAGCCTCTGGTTCAAAGGGTTTTCATCAGCATCACAATTCCTGGCCTGTCCTCCTCAGAGTCGTGATTCTTTAGAATGACAGAGCTCCATGGCCACGGGGAACAAGGATTCTTTGATGGTTGATGACTCCCTGAAGTCCTGGCAATGCTGAGCAGCTTTGCCTCAGTGCCATCCTTGAAATGCAGCTGCACATGGCACCTTTTTCACTGATTTATCAGAGATTTCAGAGAGGCAGAAGGATCAATTCTGCCCACTCTAGATGCAAATCCAACTTTAGAATGATTTTTTTTTTGTGGATTAGGGAAGAAGACTGGTTTTTGGCTGGCTTTGTACATAAATACTAAAATACTAAAACTCCCTAAGCAACAGCTCTAAAACAGAGCTGGGATAATTCACTGAAGTCATCAACACTCAGGAAATCGTACACATCTTTTAGTGGCACCTCAGACACAAAACCAAACTCTCCCTGGTGCTGTAAAACACAGAAACCGAATCTAGATGAAAAAAATACATGCTGCTATTATGTACCATCATTGCCAGGCTTCAGCAGAACTAAATCATCTTCCAGCTAACAGAGAAAGCAGCCTCAGCTAAAAGCAGCGAGGATAACTACAGCAGAAATCAAAAGTGGTGCTACAGCAGTGACTGCAGAGGGAAGATAAAAGCCACTGACAAGAACAAGCCAGGTTGTGACACAGCTTTTCGTGAGCTGCCTCATTACAGGAAAGGCTGCCAAAGCCAGGCAGGCTCTCACTGTCGATAAATTAGAAGCAAAAATGGAAAGATAAAGCTCGCTGAGAAACCAAAAGGGAACAAGTAGGTGGCTGTGGTGAGGGAGCAGAGACTGCTCCCAAGAGCTGCTTTCTGGCTGAGCACTGAAAGTGTGAAGGAGGCCAAGACAAAGTCATTCAAGATGTCTGGGGGGAAAAAAAAATGACAGACCTCTAATTAAAAAGTTTGTGTGTGGGAAAGCTGTATGTGGTCCTGGACAGTGGGGAAGACAGCAAACTTCTTGCTGGATCAGCAGCCTGGTGCCAAATGAAGGCTCAGGGTCAGACAAAGGATGCAATCCCAGGGTGAATGGATGAGCTCGATCCCCTGGCAGATAAATCTGGCAGCTCTTTGAGGGTCTTTGCCTTTCACACTTTGGCAACACAAACAGAACTGACCCCAGCTGAGCCCCTCACACACAGCGTGGGTCAGTACAGCCTGGGGCACAGCCCTGCCTCCCCTGCCACACCAGCTCAGCCCTCCTGGCCCAAAGGCTCTTTAAATAGATGATTATGATCCCTTCTCATTCCAGACAGAGGTCACTAATCCCAACAGAGGGCTCTAAGCAAGCCTAGATTTGACAATCTTGTTCCTATTTCCATCTTCACTCTGATGCTCCTGCTGGCAGCAGAGGTGAAACATTTCCAAAGTGCCCTCATGGCCATGGTGCCTCTGGGAGAGACAAACCTGGAAACACTGCCACAGGGTGCCCAGAGCAGCTGCCCCTGGATCCCTGGCAGTGCCCAAGGCCAGGCTGGACAGGGCTTGGAGCAGCCTGGGACAGTGGGAGGTGTCCCTGCCCATGGCAGGGGGTGGAATGAGATGATCTTTAAGGTCCCTTCTGACCCAAACCATTCCATGATTCCATGAAACCCCTCCCACCACGGGAGAGGGCACTAAAGCCTCACACTGCTCTGCCCCCAGCCTTAGAGTTGTCAGGAAAGGTTCCCATGTCACGTTGACCACTGAGGACATCCCAGGAAAGCCAGGGGAAAAAAAATTCCTGGAGACAATCTAGATAGGAGGCAGAGGAAAATTCAAAGGTGTTTCCTTTTGAAAAGGGTGAATAGAATGATGACAATTCTTACTGTCCATCAAAGGGACCCTCCCTCCAGGGATAGAAACCTGAAAGATTAAGAAAGAATGAGACTGACCTAGGCAGAGTCAGAAGTGGAATGAGAAGTGATCATTTTATTCTGTGCCTTTTTTTTATCTGACTTTCGAACGGGTATGAAAAAAGTTCTTCATTTCAAAACTGGCAGGAGCCTCACCTTCCATCCCAGATAAACTCTTCCAGGTAATCCCATCAAAGCCAAATACTGCTTAGCTTGTTTGCCATACAGAGACCTACTGATTCCAAACCACCATTTCCCTCTTCCATTCATCACCTTCAGGAAGGAAACTCTCTTCTGGAACGCACATGTATTATTATCCCCACACAAATTCATTTAAAAGGCATAAAAGTGCCCCCAGCCTTGCCCTCGAGTCACATATGGCAGTGACTAAAACCTCTTTTAATGCAATAGCAACATTAAATATTTGCAATAAGAATCTGACAGTAACCAGCAGAAGCTCCAATCAAGATAAGAGGCTGTGGTGTGATTTATTGACTGTCAGAAAGCTCTTGGTAGCTGGACTGAGCTGGAAAACCTCTCTGCATCATGTGGAGGAGGCACAAGTTAACAGGCAAAGGTCAGAGGAGCTGGAGCTTTCCTGCCTCCCCCACAGACTCTCATATAAGGAGGGAAGGAGAAAATCAAATGGAGCTGCTGGGAACAGCTCAGAGCTATTCCAAAAGTATTGTCCTGCCTAGGTCCTTCCAAAATGTCAGGAGGCAGAGGAGACAACATCAACACCCTAGGATTATAAATTAAAGGAGAGTGTATTAAGGCATATGAGGTGTAAAATATCATGGGAATGGGACAATGTAACCCCTTCTTAGGGGACCTGTACCAAAAAAAGAAGTGGGCAGTGGCTTGTCACTGTCACACACACTGTACAGCAAAGTCAGATTAATTGAGAGAATGATTAGGAACTGTGATGGTTCTGGTTAGAAAATCCCACAGTAAGACATGAGGCGATCAGAGAACTTACACTTGGCAACTGCCCCATCAGAGCTCTGCTTATTTGGCCCTACCAGTGTGCTGTACATTCCCCCAGTGACTGGGAAGCCAAAACAAAGGCAGGGATTTCCTGTGAGCTGCCTGTGTGTGCCAGCAGGTGAGATACCTGCACAGAGATCCTCACCCAGGCCCCACTCCCTGCCAGGGGACAGCAGGGAGCAGGAGGTGCTTCATCTGCCCTGGTCCATACCTGCATAGAAGGAGGTGAATCACATCCTGCAGGTGTCTGAACCTCCCCACTGAGGGCAGGTGGAGCCTGGGTGACAAACTGTGACACAGATATCAAGGACACTGCTTCTGGTGGCAGCAATCCCTTCCTGCTCCTGTCCACCCCATCTGTGTGTGTGTCCCAGCACCCGAGTGCCTCAGCACAGAAGGTGTGGTGGGTGCTTTAACTCCTTCTGAGAGTACAAATCACTCTTGCTGGTTCTGGCTCAGGAGTCCAACCCACAGACCCACCTGGAAGGACTTTTGGGGCTCTAAATTATACAGGTATGGAAGCACAGAATGGTTTGGGTTGGAAGGGACCTCAAAAATCATCCAGTGCCACCCCTGCCATGGGCAGGGACATCTTCCACTGTCCCAGGCTGCTCCAAGCCCCAGTGTCCAACCTGGCCTTGGGCACTGCCAGGGATCCAGGGGCAGCCCCAGCTGCTCTGGGCACCCTGTGCCAGGGCCTGCCCACCCTCAGGTGAGGAGGAATTTCTTCCCAATATCCAATCTAACCCTGGTGTCTGTCAGTTTGAACCCACTGCCCTGTTGACCTGTCACTAGAGGCTCTTGTGAATCAAGGCTTTCATTTGCCCCCACCTCCCAGCAATGAGTGCTGTCTGGCCATGCCCTGTGACAAGGGACACGAGCCTGGCTTGTAGGACATGTCACCCTCCCTGCTCCCAGCCCCAGCCAAGCTCTCTCATGTGAAGCTCACCAAAGCAAAGGAGGCCCAGCAGAAACCTGCTCCTACTAGGTGAGGAAATAACCATCAGAAGAGGCAAGTTCAGTTAATTTTTTTTTTTTTTAAAGGCTTCTTGTGCCTTAGACATTCAAACTTTTCTAAAGTGTCAGACTAATCATCAGCCTCAGGTTCAATGGAGCAGAGAAGTGCAGGCTTAGTTTCAAGCAGACATTGGCCAAGGAGGGACTTAAAGAAGCAATTTTGCTGGCAGGAGACCTGCACAGAGCATCAGAGCCCCTGCACAGCCCTCCAGCTACAAACACCTGCCCCTCCTCCAGTAGGCAGCAGAGCTGCCACTTCTTCCACTGCCACCAGAACTTCACCCTGGTCATCATCTCTTTGTTTGTGTACGGGCAAATATTACAGCTTGAAGGCAGAAACTTTATTATCCTGTAAACAACTTTTTGATAAGCCATCCCCTTGCCCTTCCCTGTTCTGAGTTGAAAGACTAACTTTCTTTTACTGC
Organism: Monarcha castaneiventris obscurior; assembly: GCA_026261815.1. Taxonomy (NCBI): domain Eukaryota; kingdom Metazoa; phylum Chordata; class Aves; order Passeriformes; family Monarchidae; genus Monarcha; species Monarcha castaneiventris. Next base: position 46,816,425 of record JAMPIT010000566.1, on the reverse strand, counting down.
CCAAACAACCCTCCCATATCAGGTTCAGTTTCTTTCCTACCACTTCATCAGAATGTTTGTTCTACTTTATCACCCGGATCAATATTTATCCTTGTGGGTGGAAACTGCTCTCTCTGCTCACCACGCTCTTATCATGTTAAAGTTTAACATCACTAAAGAGGTAGTAAATGACAACTAAGCCTACATAACCAGAAAGGCTTTATTTATTTAATTAAAGAATACATTTTACTGAGGAAAGCCGACCGTATCATTCCCAGACAGGATCCTAAACACATTTTTCACAGTAATGAGCCTCCACTGACTGCCCATGTTTTGATAATGTAACTCCACCTTAAGAAGTGTCCGGCACAGTCTGATCCCATTCTGGCTTCACATCACTCCGACAGGTAACTCCATAGTTATGCTATTGACTTACAAAGGACTGGAATCAGATCTGTCACCTCTGTGTTTATCGAATTCTCTCTTTTGGTTTTTTTTTTTAGCTGCAGTTTCCCAACAGTTTTTAAAGCAGAGGAGAATTTGTAATACTTTGGTTTTTTCAAAGGTTTTTCCTTGACTGACTGCTGAGAGAAATGTCTGCTTCAAACTCCCGTGCCAGCACAGTTTAAATGAGGGGGTTTGCTCATGTCCTTTTGTGGATTAAATCATTATTGAGATGACTTTCCAATTTTAACGAGCTTTCTAGTAATTATTAGCCACTGCTAGGCAAACCCTGAAGTGGCTGGGAGTTCGAGTTCAGTTCAGATAAACACACAAAAGTTCAGATGCTTATCCAACTGCTTGCACTTCTTCAGTCTGCAGAACATGTCTGGAAGCCTATCGAGCTCCCCATCTCTCTGCTCCCACATGCCAAGTCATGCCAAGAATGCTCCAGTTGCATTTTTTCCACGCTGCTTTTGCATGTCTGGTTTTGGTGCTGCGCAGAACCAAGAGGGGCAAAGGTTGGTGAAAGGGGAGAGGATGGGTGAGGCCTTGGAGGGAGTTCCCTCCCTCAGAGCACAGGCTGCTTCCAGCAACCTGCCAAAAGCTGTGCAGTGACCCAAATCTTGACAAAGGGCTGGCATCACAAAGAATTTAAACCCACCTGAGCCTCATGGGCAAGAATAACCTTCCTCCACACCTCTACATCCTCTCTCCCTCAGATAGGATCTGGCCCCTCAAACTGATTTAAAATTTCTCAGTGCCCCCTGCTCCAAGAACTGCCCCACTCTTTGCCTTTAACTCCCTCTTAGACTCCAGTGGTGCCCAGACTCTGAGCTGAAATCCCCTGGATTCAGGAGCTTCCCTGGATTCAGGAGCTTCCCTGGATTCAGGAGTTCCTGACAAGGATGCTTGCAGCACACCTCAAGCAGGCCCAGGTTCCTCACCAAAGGCACTCAGAAGGATTTAATTTTAAATAATGCCACAGCCCATCCACACCTGCTAAGGGAATGAAAGGGCTGGAATCAGCACCCCACAGCTTGTGGAGAGCCCAAAAAAGCACTATGATATCTAGTGATGAATAAGAAAAAAATATTCAACCCGCAGTAGTACTGGAGCATTTTCCAAAATGCTCTAATTTAGGCTTTCTTTACTTTTTTTTCCCATAGAATACAAGAATCATGGAATGGTTTGGGTTGGAAGGGATCTTAAATATCATCCAACTCCACTCCCTGCCATGGCAGGGACACCTCCCACTGTCCCAGGCTGCTCCAAGCCCCAATGTCCAGCCTGGCCTTGGGCACTGCCAGGGATCCAGGGGCAGCCCCAGCTGCTCTGGGCACCCTGTGCCAGGGCCTCACCATTCCTCACAGAATTTCTTCCTGATATCCAATCTAAACCTTCTTTATTTCAGCTGAAATACATTCCCCCTTGTCCTGCCACTCAAGCCCTTTAAATATTCCCTCTCCAGCTTCTTGCAGGCTCCCTTCAGGTCCTCGAAGCCACAATTAGAGCTCTCCTGGTCTCAAGGAATAACTTGAAAAGATAAAGCAAATTCATCTCACACATTTTGAAAACAAACACAAGAACCCTTAGCTTACATAAGCCAAAAAAAAAAAAAAAATCACCATTTTAAGGCCACCTGTACTTCTGTGTAGCTCTGCTCTGTTTTCTCTCTCCTCTAACATAACACATGGCCACTTTGTACTAATGAATTATCACATTCACCTCTGCAAAATATGTTGAAATATTTTCCCAGAGCTGCTAAGTGAAATCTGTTCTTTTGTTACAGAGCATCGCTAGCCACAACTCCATATGGATACTGAAGGCTTTAAAGTCTTGCTCTTTAAAGTCTTGCTCTTTAAAGTCTTGTTCTTTAAAGTCTTGTTCACATAAGATGGTCCCTCCTTTACCCATGAGATGGAGAGAGCAAACTGTTCATGTTTTGCACTAGGGGAGGTTGGACACCAGCAGGAATTTCTCCATGGAAAGGGAGGTCAGGCCTTGGGAAGAGCTGCCCAGGGAGGTTTGGAGTGCCCATCCCTGGAGGTGTCCCAGGAAGGGCTGGATGTGGCACTCAGTGCTCTGGGCTGGGGACAAGGTGGGCATCGGGCACAGCTTGGACTCAGTCAAGATCTTTTTCAACCTCAGGGATTCTGGGATTCTGTCTGTGAAGAACAGGACAATTGAACCAGGAAAAAAGGAGGTGGGGGATAAGGGAGGATTAATCCCATTGCATTACAACTTTTCTTATTTAGTGAAAAGGAAATACAATTAGGAGGAACATATTAAACACACCTACACAGATATCTAAATATCTCCCTGGTGCACTCATACTCCTGCCTGTGGAGGGAACAGGCAGGCACCGCTTCCTTAATCAAATTAGAAAACTAAACTTAAAATTATCCCCCTCCAGAGAGATATTTACACCTCCAAACATATTCAGCAAAGTAGAATATGAAGCTGAAAGGAAATCACTGAATTATTTATTATAGTTTTCTAATGTTCCAGGCTTACAATTTCAGACAGTAAAATGTACAGTAGAAAATGACTGATTACAGTGTACACCGGAAATTTTGGGGAATTAAAAGATAGCTGCTTTGCATAATAATTGCACACTTCCATTTCTGGTGGAAAATTAAAAAGCCATTGCTCCTCACTAAAAAAGACTATAATTGCAAATAAGGGAGTTTGGGGATGGGGGAGGGAAAGAGAAAGGAGAGGAGGAGAGAAAGAATGATGGCAAAGATTCATGTGGAGGGTGACAGTGAATTAGGTGATGCTCCATTCAAACAGCTTACTGGCTTCCAAATTTCAACCAGTAAGGAAATGAGGTTTGCACCTTTTTGTGAGGTTAATGCATTGCACATTGGTGGGCAGAACTTTGGTGTGCTGAGATGTCCAACAGCACAGTGAAAAACTTGCAGCTGAAGGCTTTTTCAAAGCAAATTTTCCCAAGGAACAGGTCAATTTATAGCCTGGGAATGGTCCCACACAAGCCTCCGAATGAATCCCACTAAAATTGTTCTCCCAGCCTTCTGTCATAATGGTTGTCCTTGCAGTTGTGGCAGAAGGCTTCACTTACACAAACCACAAGCTTTCATTGTGTTTGGACAAAAACCACACAGTGCCAGACTTTGGTGGCCTTTTGGGGGAGTTCTCTGAGGTGATGCTGAGGGCAGCTCACGAGCAGGCAGGAGGTTCCTGCACCCCATCTCCTCTGAAATGGAGAAAAGCTGGGTAATGCTCTCTGGGAGTCCTACAGGATGCAGCTCATCCTGCCCATCCCACACAGATGCACCAGCTCACCCAGGGATTGCTTCCAGACCTGGCCAGGAGCTCAGGAAGGTGCTGGCACATCACAGTTTACACAGAAGACCAAGTTTATGATCTAGAACATGTATCCTGAAAAGTTCCTCAAGAACTGATAGGCACGAGCTAAAAATATAAATAAATGAAGAAATAAATAAAGATCCACTAGTTCATGACCAGCAAAGTCAAACAAAGCTCCTCTAAAACACAGGAAGAGCAAAATTGGGGTGTCAGAGGGAAGGAAGCAGAACAAGTCTCTGTGGAGAGATGGGAAAAGGAATTTGGGGATGCGAGACATTCCTCTGGTTAGACCCCAGCCTGGAACATGGCATGAAGTTCTGGCGTCCCCAACATAAGAAGCACATGGAACTGATGGAGCAATTCCAACATTGATAAAGGATCTGGAGCAGCTCCCCTAAGGAGAGGCTGGGAGAGCTGGGGATGTTCACCCTGGAGAGGAGAAGGTTGTGTGGAGACCTCACAGCATCTTCCAGGGTCTGAAAGGGCTACAGGGAAGGTGGAGGGGGACAATTCATCAGGAAGTGGAGAGACAGGACAAGGGGGAACAGCTTCAGACTGAAAGAGGGGAAATTTAGATTAGATATATGAAGAAATTGTTCCCTGGGAGGGTGGGCAGGCCCTGGCACAGAATTCCCAGAGAAGCTGTGGCTGCCCCTGGATCCCTGGCAGTGCCCAAGGCCAGGTTGGACATTGGGGTTTGGAGCAGCCTGGGACAGTGGGAGGTGTCCCTGCCATGGCAGGAGTGTTGGAACTGGATGATTTTTGAGGTCCCTTCCAACCCAAACCATTCCATGATTTCACAGCAGGTATTTCCAGATGTGAGAGCTGCGACACTGATGCATCTTCTACAAGAAAACCCATCTGCAGATGACTGACAGCTACACAAAGATAATCTCAGTGTAAGCAGTCAGTACAAAACCAAATTACACAGGAGATGTGCAGTTAAGTGCCAACCTAATGGGAGGTTTTTGTTTTGGGGTCAGCTGGGAAATTTCGGTATTTTTCCCTTTGTTCAACTTCCAGTCACCCAAAAACATGCCAGCTCAGCTTTCTGACCGTAGGTTATGTAAGTGGCTTCACTCACAACTCAACAAAAGCTGTTGCTTAACTGTGGGAGAGGGATGGAAGAGAATTCTTCCCCTCCGGACAAAGCACTTTGCTCCCAGAGCTTTCTTGTCTTGGCTGGAGAGAAGCTAACTCAGCACATAAAAGAGAGATTCCCTTCAAGCCTGCCTTGCATTTTTCAGAGCTGTTATTTCGAGATGGTTGCTTAAAGGAGCAGAGAGAATTTACATTTTCAGGGGCAAAAAATGGCACAGAAAAAAAAAAAAGCACAGCTCCCCTGAGAAGTAGAACAGCTTCTGTGGTAATACAAAACAGGGCCTGTTAATGTTAGTAACTAATATCAGAAATGTTAACTGACATATTTCTTATATTTTTATATATGTTATATTATGTACCATATATATGTTATAGGTTCTGTATTCTATGCTATATATTAATATATTACATATGTCAATTAATTACATATATGTTAACATAAATTGTATTAATATAAATGCACCCACAACTTTGATTTTGCAACAGGAGAAGTTCAGCTTTTAGGCAAATGGGGTAAAAATAGCTGTCAGGAGATGGGAAGCCCTTGGTTGGCACAAGACACAACACGAGTAATTCGAGTGTGACAGCGTGACCTCCTGAGCAATTGGGAAGAGGCAAAAACGGGAGGTTTCTCCTTTGTTTCTCACTCTGCAAGATGTGGAGAGAAGAGGAAATAGGTTAAAACACACACACACACTTTTTCACAATGCACACCATGGGATCCATTACCATCAGATGTCACAGGAGCCAGAAATACAACTGGAAAGCTTAGCCCAGTTCGTGGAAGAAAAGTCCAGGGTAAGCTATAAACACAGACACAAATACGGCCTCTGGGCCAGGAAGTCCCCGTGCAGGGACTGCCAGGAGTGAGGAGGATGTGCTGCATGTGAGGATGTGGCTGGCCCTTCTTGCACCCTGCTCTGGGTGTCTCTGCCTGGATTTGGGGCAGGCAAGCAGCTGCCTTTTGTCCTTTTTCAGTGGGGCTTCGTCTACAAGGCACCAAATGCTTCGGTCAAAATATTCAGCACTCAGGAATTTGCGTCCTAAACACCCCTTTGGCCCCCTCAGTGAAAAATTTCTGTGAGCATTCAGGCAGTTTCTTTCCAATTCTGTAATTTTTACCAAGAATCTTGGGTTTGCTGCATCTGAGGGTAAAGATAAAAGTGGCAAAAACTTCCTAGAGCGAGTTCAGTGCCCTGGGGAAAATGATCAAGCTGGAAAAGTGGCATCCCCACCTCCACCCACCCACCCTGGGAGAAGGTCTGATCATCTGACCAGCCCAAAATCCTGCAATATCCACACACATCCAGAAATAGAGATTTGTGCATGGTCAGGAGTGTTTGGGGGGACTTCCAGGTGGATTGCTCCCAAAAGTTACAGTACAGATCTGTCTCAGCCTGGAGAAAATGAATACTATTTGTCCTTCCACTTTTCCTCCTACCTTAATGCTTTCTGTATCCACCTTTTGCAACTGAATATTTAAAGACACAAATTTTGAAATCTCCAGGAATGTGAATATCTGGGATTACCCAGAAGATTAAACAACTGAAGCCAGCATCTCACCAACCCACACGCAACCAATTCCATTCCTGAAGAGGCCATGGGAATTGATTTTGTTAGCAGTTTTTATGGAATGCCTCAAATATCATTTGTTAAGTGGAAGCAGCCATTGCTCAAGAAGGAAAGAGATCTGTGCCTGTTATGTAACTCGCTGAATCTCTTTTTCTCTTGTTTTTGCCAAGATCCTCTTGATAATGGTGTGAATTGTTTAGGCAAGCTCCTGCAGCCTACAGACATATGTACATACAATCTCTGAAAGAACTTTCTGTTCCTTCTTCCCAGGTACACACCACACCATGCTGCATATTTTAAAAACCTGCTATAGCCTGTTAATAGAGTGTGGAAATAACCCTGGAGGAGAAGGCACACAGGGTTTATTACATAACTTTAGAAATTTTGGCCAGGAAAAAATGTCGATCCTATTAAATAGGTTTTAATGAAGTCAAGATTTAGGGATTTTTATGATAATATCTTCATTCCAGTTGCTGTTCCAGCACGCCAAGTCCTGTGTCCCATTAGCCCCTTACCAAACTGTTATTGGTGGACTTTATTTTTAATTTTTATTTGTAAAGGACAGGGAGGGAGGTTGCTTATGTTGGCTTTTTCTCAGTCCTATTATTGCCCTAAAATCTGATTATTTCCTATACATCCCTAAAAGGGAATTCCAGTGAAGCAATTAATAAATAAAACAAAAGTAACTAGTTTGGAAAGAAATACTCAGGGATTGTCCTTGCTGCAGAGCATGGAGCCTGAGTGGTGCCTTTTGGTTGAGGCCCACTGAGACATAAAGATCTTCACTTGCATTTTGTACCTTTTAAACCAATCTCAGCCAAAAGAATCACAGGCTAAAGTTTTATCTACCACAATCTCAATTGCTCACAGGGCAATTTCTTCTTGTTTGGGGTTACAACTGGTCATGGACTGGTTAGAGAGAGGCCAGAGGAGGCAGCAGGATGAGCAGAGGGATGGAGCAGCTCTGCTGGGAGGAAAGGCTGCGAGAGCTGGGATTGTTCAGCCTGGAGAGGAGAGGCTTTGGGGTGAGCTCAGTGTGGCCTTGCAGGGCCTGAAGGAGCTGCAGGAAACCTGGAGAGAGACAATTGCCAAGGGCTGCAGGGCCAGGAGCCAGGGAATGGCTTCCCAGTGCCAGAGGGCAGGGCTGGATGGGATCTTGGGCAGGAATTGTTCCCTGGGAGGGTGGGCAGGCCCTGGCACAGGGTGCCCAGAGCAGCTGGGGCTGCCCCTGGATCCCTGGCAGTGCCCAAGGCCAGGTTGGACACTGGGGCTTGGAGCAGCCTGGGACAGTGGGAGGTGTCCCTGCCATGGCAGGGGTGGAGCTGGATGAGTTTTAAGGTTCCTTCCAACCCATACCATTTTGTGATTCTCTGATTCCATGATTAATGACTTCCCCCAGCTCCTCTGTGTGCTGAGATAATACAACAGTAAAAAATCAGAAAATGAGTCAAATTCCTGCAGAGACCCCTGGGATGAACCCTCAGCATCCTCAGCACAGCAACCCTTGAGTGCAGGACCAGCCTGTACCCAAGTGCTCACATTTCCTTTCAAGGAGGGGCTGCTTTATCCACACTATTTATCCACATTAACATAACTTGGGAGGGGAGAATATCAAACCAAACGAAACTTTAGTTAATTGCAGTGCATTTAATCAGCAATGAAGACATATCTTTCTTTGACAGCAAACTGGAAAAGCCCTTAAGCCGTGTCATCAGTGGTAGGACAAAAAATTTGCATTTTTATCCTGGAGGGATTTTGTTGCTTCATAGCAGAAGTTCTGGACTATTTTGTGTCATGGTTTGGAGAAGCAAACTGAGCTGCATGTTCTCTGCTGCAATTGGCTTTGAGGAAGTGTTAAAATGGAAATGTTAAATGAATTGCTTTGAAAGCCTTGATTTTCCATTGAAAGTAGTTCACTGTATACCGCGGCTGAAAACTCAGTGTATTTATGTGTCATCTAAATGTCTTCATCCTTTTCACAGCGTTTGATGAGGTATTACTTCAGTGGTGATGTTTATGCTATTTACTGAATGTGCTTAACTGTAAGAAAAAATGAAACCACGTCTCAAATTCCTGGAGAGAAGTGGAGGAAAATCCCCTCTTCCTTTATGAGCACCCACCCTAAACCATCAGCAAGGTGATTGTATTTTGCTATAAATAGTCTGCTACACATTCCACCCACCTCCTCAGGGTTTCCATGGGTGCTGGACTTCCAAGGACTGGGATGGGACCCACAGCAGAGCTCATAAATGAGCACCAAGACAAATCTCCCAGTGCCTCCACACCACAGTCCCTCATCTGAAGAGAATTTCCATGGGCCACATTAGCATAATCCATCAAGGGCTTCTGGAAGTAAGAGGCTGAACTACTGGATGCTTGAAGTTTTTGACTTGTAAATCAGCCATCTGGTACCAGCACCACTAGAAAAGAAGAAATACATGAAAACCTACTCAGTCTGCTAAGTTCACAAAGACAACACAGCCTGCAGTTCTTCCTTAATATTTTTCCCCATTTTTTTTACACTTCTTTGCCCTGGGCTGTTCTGATCCTCACACCTTTTGAGGATCAAAAAAACCCCGTAACTCCTAGAAAAATAACCCCCATACAACTAAAGAAAGTATATGGAGGTGGATATTGCACGGATGTCCCGAGATGGGCACATACCAGTGCTGGAAAAGAACCATAATGAATGTTATAATGAGCATGTTTGAGACTGGGTAAGATCAATTACACCCTCAGCAGTAAAACTGATGTCACAGAGGGTTGCAAGAGCTCCACGTAAACGTTGTGTGGCAGGATGCCAAGAGCTGTGAGTTCTTCAGCTGAAGAAATTCTAAGCTACCTCAGCATCAAGATTAAAAAAGAAAAAAGGCATTAAAGGAGGCAGAGCTACAGTGCCCAGGAGCCATGACATCACTAATCTGCCTGGAGTACAGTGCAAAACCACATTTGCTTGTTGCACTTCTGATTTTACTTCTACTGGGAAACAGCTCTGTCAAGGTCACTGAAACCACAGATGTGCAAACGCCGATCCCTCCGAGTCCAACCTTGCGTAAGATTCGGTTTAATGACAATCTCTCAAGGGTGGCTCTTAAAACTCATCCTTCCACATGACAGCTGAGACAATTCCACATGTGGTGGCTGCTTCCAGGCCTCAGAGGGTTAAGTTTTTAGAGTGAGATGAGCTATATTCAGAACGAAACTTCCTTCGCCATCAGCACAGTGAAGTGTGTCAGGATATTGCTGCTGCAGCAGCAACAAAAGCCTCCTCCTGTGTTTTAATGTATAAAAAGGAACACTTCCTGAGCAACAAGCCCCATCCATTGTGTCCCAGGTCTGATTTTTTGAAGTATGGAGACGTGCAATAGGCACAAGTGCTTTCAATAAAGGGAACAATGGGTAATGACAGGCTCCAGAATGGGCTCTGACAAGCCCTGGTGCTGTGGGTTTCTTCTCACCCCATCGGGCTGGCTCCTGCTCCTGCTGGAGATGGCCACAGCCTGCAGCTCCAAATGGGCTTGTTTCCCAGGAAAGAGGGGTTATGTGAAGGTTGTGAAGCAGAGCATGATCCCACATTCCCTTCTGCTGGCACCGTTTTGGGAGCAGGAGCCTCTGTCTGAGGGGTGGGAGAGGCAAGGGCCTCTTAAACCAGCACAGCTGTTTTCTCAGGGAGTGTGGCTTTATTACAGCCTTTGGGACTTGTCATTACACTTTGGTCTCACCCTAGTCCTGCTGAAAACCAGTGAAACCCTTGGAGCTGGCTCCAGATGGAGCTGGACTCAGGTGTGGGCTGTGAACCACAGGAGAAAGGACACTAAAACTATGGACTTCGTGCTGTTTTCCCTGCCTTCTTTTCCCACAGCTATACAGAAGCACCCTTCATGCTTGCTAGTGATCCTGAAATGAGTAGCAGTGACCAGAGCGAGCTTAGAAAGGCTTTATGGCCAGCTTTGGAATGTGTGGTGAGCACTCACTTCAGCATGAACAGCAGCCAGCTGGTTCTGGGCTCCCCTAATCTGGAATTTGCAGCCTTCCCTCGCTGCCAGATGACATTTTAGGCTTTGGATGGTTTCACTCCTTTTGCTTGGTTTGGTTTCAAGTTTACACATAAACAGCCACTACACGAGACGCCAACAAACCTCGACTCAGTTCCTCATCAGAAAACAATTTTGTACTCCCACACCAATCCCACAAATGCCTCTGACTCTCTAATAAAGCAGCATTAAAAATGTGCTCCCTGGCATGACTTAGGGCTAAGATATGGTCAGGGCTGGCCACTCTCAGAAAGGAGAGGGTGAAAAAGGACCCTGAACCAAGGGCCTGATGCTGCTGCTCTCTTCTCTTGGGACATCACCTTTGAGGAGCTTTATGAGGCAGGTGAAACCTCAGTGTCAGCTCCCTGTGCAACACCCACCATTCCACCTTTTCCAACCCCACAAATTAATCCCTACACTGAAGGACTACTCAGAGACCCATGAGCATTGCCACACACTTGATTGGTACAAGTGTAATTACGGCTGAGGTGGTGTTGATCTAAAAATAAAGCCATGACTTAAAACTCCAGGAGATTTCAGACCAGGAAATAACTGGCCCTGAGTGCTGGGGACCAGTTGAGGGATTTGATCATTTTCAGGTTTGGGGTAGCAATGATGGAGGGCTTCTGGAGGGTACTGGAGGGAGGTCCAGGCTCATTCCTCACCCTCCTGGCCTCAGTTTCTCATCTAGACACGACACAAACCATGACCTTTCTCTGGCTTCATTATTTACAGCTCTTCTGGGCAAGGTCTGTTTGTCCCCATATGTTTACGTGATACACAGGACACGGGGACAAAAATTTCCATTGGGACTTTCCAGGTGACAATACCCCAAAGAAACAGCGTGTGCCCAAACAGGCCCAGCAGGATGGTCCTGTAGGGAGGTATTGGGAGGCTGGGGATGTAAATCCACCCAGCACAGCCAGCAAGGGGCTGGCCAAAGTATGGATCATGGAATCATGGAATATCCTGAGTGGGAAAGGACCCACAGGGATCATCCAAAGCAACTCCTGGCCCTGCCCAGACCCCCCAACAACCCCAGCCTGGGCATCCCTGGCAGCGCTGCCCAAACGCTCCTGGAGCTCTGGCAGCCTCGGGGCCGTGCCCATTCCCTGGGGAGCCTGGGCAGTGCCCAGCACCCTCTGGGGGAAGAACCTTTCCCTAAAATCCAACCTAAACCTCCCCTGAAACAGCTTCAGAGCCTGTCAGAGTTATCTGCAAGGAAAGTCAAGGCATCAAAGTGTCAGGTCACCAAACTCAACATGAAACTTGCTGAAGCCTTTGGAGGGTGAGGCAGACCTTCCTTGAGGACACCATGACTCCAGTTAGCAAAGACCTCCTGTGTGTTGTGCAAGCTGACTTGCTCGTTTTGACTAAAACTGGTTTTAGCTCTCCCATCCCCACCCCTGCCCAAGGAACAGGTCCTCCAGGAGATGCAAGGAGGGATAATTTTGGATGGGGAAAGCATTGATGAGCTCCTCTTGGCAGAGCTGCAGCCAGGACGAGGAGTGCATCCACAGCCCAGGCTTCAGCCAGGGGTTTAGGATTCTTATTTTCCCCACAGAAATTAAAACCCCTCACATCATCCTGAACCAATCTCACCCGGATGAGTTTGTTTTGCTCTGGCTTTGTCTGAGCAGCTCCAGCTCCAGCAAACCAGTCTCTCCTCCTCCCCCTTTGAATTTTCCTGCTGCAAAGAAGCAACCCAGGCAAAACCAGCAGCTGAACTGGGAGAGGAGTGGGGACTGGAACTGGCCTCTCCCGGGATGCACAGAAACCATCAGAATGTTTTTGTGACCTGACTGCTCTACCCATGGGGAGGTGGAACACTGATATTTCCAAACCCTAATGCTCATTCCAGTTACTTCCAAACCCTAACGCTCATTCCAGCAGCACAGATCGCTGGTTGGGAACTGAGTCTGTGATTCTCAGAAACACCAGGAGTATCAAGCCTTTTCCCCGTTCCAACTCCCAGTTCCCTGTTAGCTCAGAGAAATGTCCTGGATGCTCCCTCTGCCCCTGGAGGGGCAGCACTGAAACAGAAGCTGTGGGGCAGGAGATCAGCTGCTAAATCTGCTGTTTCTCCAGGAGGAGCAGGGAGATGGAGGCATTCAGGGAATGCCACCAACAACAAACACCGGGAGCTTTCCAGGCTGCCTTTACACTTTTGGAAAACAAACAAGCAAGAAAGGCATTCAGACATCCCCTCTGTGTTTGACAGAGCACTTTAACGCCAACACTAATAATTCCCAGGGGCTGTCACAGGACAGAAAAAGCACGAGTTTTGTCTGTGATCTAAACATCAAACTGCAGCTCACGCTACATCTGTGCACCTCAAGAGCTGAAGTCTTTCCAGCCCAGGAAGCTGAAGAGCTGACCCCGTCCAGATGTTTCCACAGGACATTATCAGTTGTTCACAGAGAGAGTCCTTTGAGAAGCTGAAAAAATACTTGATAAAGTTGAGAGGTAGCAGAGTTGCACCCACCCTGTGCCAGGCAGCATTCCCAGAGCTGGCCTGGGAAGAAATCACCCCAGCAGTTTAACACCTTGGGTTAGGGAACAAAGGAGAATAGCAGTCTAAACTGAAGTGGAAGGAAGCTAGGCAGAAAACAATTATCAAAACGGGAATTCTGCCAGGACTGCCTGGATGAATAGCCCGACATGAAAACCACCATGGGATAGTGATGAAGGCTGAGCAGTGAAAATCTCACTCTTCCAAAAGACTGGAGAGTCCTACCAGGGCTTCGATGGGACAGAGTTTCACGAATGGTTGAGAGCAAGAGTGTCAACTACTTAATCACCAAACTGCTTCCGGCAGCACCCACGGGCTCCGTGATGAAACCTCACCAATTATTGATTAGTCTCAGCCCTCCTGAACATGCAAGATCAGATAAGGTCACAGCCCGGAGTGATTCACTGCTAACCTGGAAAAAAAAAAAAAGGCTTCGTTACAAATAGCAACACTCATTAGCCGCACTGCTTAATGGAAAATATGCATTTTAAAGGGGAAGAAAAACCATTGCCAGGATTACTGTTCTAAATCCAGTTACACATAGCTAAACATAAGTGAGTGCTTACACACGGCTTTAAAATTGTTTCCAATTTGGAAAAAGAAAAAAAAAAAAGCCCACCCAATCAAGCATACTAAAATCTTTGCCCGGAAGATCTGAAAGATGTATTCTTCTAGAACTGTGGCACTGAAAGAGGGTCTCCAAAGATTTCTTAAGCCCTTAATTAGTATTTTAAAAATTCATTTATCATGAATACACGTAGAAAATTTCATCAGCTCGCTCAGGTGTTTCTATAGGGAGCCTTTCTTTCAGAGCATCAGACAGCACTTACACTGACTCACCCATCTGCACTGCCTTCATCCAGACTGCAAACAACAAAGAACAGCGACTTGGATTAGAAAATTTCCACTTCAACTTTTATTTTCCCCCCAACACAATGTTCACCAGCCTTCACAACAACAAAAAATTGCCTTGCTAAAAATTCCCTGGGGACAATCAAAACAAGCGAAACGCAGAAAAAAGTGTGATGGACTGCATCAGGCAGCAGGAATAGAACAGCATTTGAGTGAAGTGCAGCTTGGATGGATCCCAAAGAAGAGATGTGCTGAGATTGTTTACAAATACAGAGGTGTGAGGGCTCTGGCTGGACTTTATTGGCATCAGGAGGAATTCTCCAGGGGTTACCATTTTCCTGTGCCAGATGCCTCCCACTGCATCACTAGGAAAAGGGAAAGCCGCAAGAAATGTGAAAGTCTCTCTCAACACAACCTTCTCCCAACCTTTATTCCCAGTTTCTGTTTTCCTGCCATCCCAGAGCTTCACTGTTGGTCATGAAGGAGAACTGAGGCAGCCACGTTGCTCTGCTGCGGTGCTGGGCCTCTCCTAGTTTTGGGATGATTCCTTCAAATAAAGTCAGAGCCTGTGTTCTGCCACTGCTGCAGACCCTTTACACTTCTTGAAGAACACAGAGGGTCTATAAAAGGCACCACTCAGCTCCCTGGAAATTCTTCTGCCAGGAAGATCCCAGGAGATCCCTCCTGGGATCTTTGCAGGGTGGCAGATCTGCACCTTTGGTTTTGTAACCCCAGAACTTCTCTGTTTTTTCAGGATGGGTGTGTGGATGAGGGAAGCTTTATCCAGACAACTCCTTCTTGCAGGCCACCATTCCCCAGCTTCCTTCCATAAGGTGAATTCCCTCTGTGAGCAAGCTCCTCACACAGGAATATCATCCTTGCACTTTTATCCTTTCTGCTGAGGCTCCATGGAGCTCTGGGGACGAGTGTGAATCTCCCTGACTGAGCATTTCACACGGAGTCAGAACCTCAGAGCATCCGTTCTGGGGTCAATGGGAAGGGAAAACAAACTTCTGGATTTATCCAAGCTCCTTTCCACGCTGGAAAAACCCACATCCTGAAGGGAATCTGCTGAGTATCAAAATCTCTCCCTGTGGTGACCTGCAAGCTGCCATGCTGAGCAGGGCACATCGTATTTTGTTGGTCTTCTCTGCAAGTTCAACTCATGAAGAAGCAAAAGTTTCAGCTGAAAGAATTTTAATTCTTTCTTTTCTTTCTGAGCGTAAGTGGTGCCAAAAAAATCTGAGCTAACACTGACCTAAGATACCTTTATCTGAAGGGCTGAGCAGGGCCTGGCCTGGGCCATCAGGACTATTAAAGTGAAATTTAAAAGAAAAAAGAGCAATAAATTCAGGCTTCATCCACAGGGCCCGAACTTTAACTGGTGTGGATGGGCAAAATTCAGTGGAGACACCAATTCAGAACAGGCAGACTCAGCTGTTTTGAGTATTCAGTGTAGAAGATGGTTTAAATCTTGCTTTAATTTTACACCTGTGCCTTTCTGTACATTTTAGAACTCCAACCCCCCCGAGATCCTATTCCCATTTGCACTGATCTTTTTCCACAAAACTGGAATTCTATTTTGCCTGAAGAAAGGTGTTCCTGTAGGAGCAGAGGGCTCGTCCTCCCTCCCCAGCTCAGCAGGTGGATATTTGTGCGTCGATACCATAAATGGGAATATTTCAGTCCCAGAAAGATAAAATTTCAGTGGATTCCATGAGGAGAACACATTTCCAGTCTTTCCTTGGATACCTCCAGAGATGGGGACTCCAAACCTCCCTGGGCAGCTCTTGCCAAGGCCTGACCACCCTTTCCATGGGGAAATTCCTCCTGATCTCCAACCTGAGCCTCCCCTGGCCCAGCCTGAGGCCGTTCCCTCTCCTCCTGTCCCTGTTCCCTGGGAGCAGAGGTTGTTACCTGGCAGATACCACTGCCAGGGCAGCTGTGTGGCCCAAAACAGCATCCCCAGGGCTGGCCACAGCTGTAAATGGTAACTCAGGAGCAAAAGCCGTGCCTCTGGGCCATAAAATGACCGCATTAAATAGGAAGGAAGTTGGACGATTATTCCCGTTGCTTAAGGTATGGGCTGACAACATCAAAAGGGTTGATAATTAAAAATACAGTAATGTTTTCCCAAAGCCTCTCCACTCTTATTTCCTCTTTCGAGCGGCTCGATTGGTGTTTTATGAAGTGTCATTTTATCAAGTCCTAAAAATACCTCCAGACTTGTTAAGAGCTGTCCCTGTCACATACAGGACATTGAATCACTCTGTTTGCTTTAAAGGCACAAACCCTGCTTGGGCAAAGCCCTGGGGCAGGGAGATGGGTTTGGTGCTCGTGCCCAGTGTTAACCATGCATAAATTCCACACAAGCCACAGTCTTGGAGTGCTTCATTCAAATGGGATTTGAGAAAAAAACAAAACCAAAACCAAACAAGTAAACAAACAAAAAACCCCAGACACAGGAAAAACATAGAGAGCAATTATCCAACTTCGGAAAATGCATGTGTGTTCCTGAGAGTAAAATTTAGCAGTATTCTCTTAACTTTCTTGGGGTATGAACACAAAAGCTAAAAAAAATTTAAAAATTAGAAATAATTTAACTGAGCTTTCAATGAAATAGTTGAACCAGCTTGCCTTGTTGCAGGGTCCCCAGTACCACAAGCTCAAGAGGCCTTTAAAAAGACAACAAAAATGTGTGTAAGAACCAGACTGCTGGACAGCGAGCTCACCTCGTGGGTGTCACACACACCTGACAACACCGACCCAAATTCACTAATCCCAGCTATGCCTCACCTACAGAGAGATGAGAAGTTGGAAGCACCAAAAGCAGCAGGAGCTGGGGCAAGGAGAAAAAAAAAACCAAACAGGACAAAACCCCAGTCCACAGAGATGCCTCCATCCCTGTGCTGGGACTGTGAGAGGAGGCCTCGGTGCCCCCACAGCCCTCGCAAGCCCCCATCCCTTTCTCTGAAGGCCCAGTTGATACTCGTGGGGATCATGACACATTTTCTCGCCTCCTGGATTGGGAAAGACGCCGATAGCATCATCCATCAGCACCTGAGGGAGCCAGCCAGGCCAGCCCGGCTTGGATACCTTCCCCCTGAGCTCTGCCCTGAGTCACCCGCCCGCCTTTCCCCAGCTGCAGGCTCATCAGGCCCGGGCTGATGCCAGCACCCAGCTCTTCCAGCAGCCCAGCCTATCTAGGCCATCTCCCTGGAAGCCTGCAAGCGGAATGCCACCGGGCAGGGCCGGGAAGGCTGCCTTGGGTTTCTCCACGCTCCGCCTGAGCTCCCCTGGGTTTCTCCCACACGTGGCGCGCCTGCTCCGGCCCTGACAGAGGGCTGAGCTTGCCCAGCGTGGGTGTCCCATCCCCTCACGCCTTCCTGGAATAAATCATCGACAGGGAGCTGGCGCAGGGAAGCCTGGAGCTCGTACAAATCCACTGGTGGCAGAGCGGGGTGAGGAGCGAGGCCTGTTACTCTCCCGACCACGCAAATTAAGGATTATGAATAAAAATGATGAAAGCCAAGAGAAGGGAATTTTTTAATAGCTTGAGGATTCATCTGGACACCCTGAACTTACGGTGCCCTGAAATAATCCGTTGGGCTGTGTGTCATTCACCCGGTTTATGACCTCTGGAAATTTGGGCAAAAAAAAGGAATTCCATACTTGCACCACCTCATATAATTTGTATTTACAGAATTAAATACCAGGCTGGTGTTCTGTCCATCTCTGCCTAGAAGATTAGCAGTTATTCCACATTTTCAAGAAGCCATATTGCAAATAGTCAGTTCTGCTAATTGCCTTAATTATTCAACCCCTGATTTAAATGCAAGTTTTTCAGCATACTGCTGGCAACTTAATTAATTATAATTATGTACAGGTCACGTTTCAGATATATAATCTTTATAAATGATAGACAGATGAGTAAGGACAGGAATCCAGATCGCCAAACACAAGTTCAGCCCCCAATTAAAGAACCGTGCGCATCCCGAATTTAAATGCTGCATAATAATTATTTCTATAAATAATAGTATCTAGAGAAGGAGCTGATGACAGAGCTGTATCCCAATAATTAGGAATGACTCCAACTTTGTTTACTATTCCCTAGAGATGCATGCCTATTGATTTTGTTTTGAAATGACCAGTTCATCCAAACACCTCGGTGCGTGCTATCAAATATTCCAACTGTCTCTTCAGCCACCTGCTCTGCAGATTTAACACCATCTCTCAGAGAAGTCATTCCTGGAGTGGAAATAGTTTGTTGTCCCAATAAGGAAACCAAAATATCAGCCAACAAAATGATCCATTAATTCTCAGAGTTCTTCTCACAATTTTTGGTTCAACAAAAGCTGCTTCTGGAATGTTTTTAGCTCAAAAAAAAAAAAAAAAGTTAAGTATGCTGTATTTTTAAGTGAAACATACAGCATGTAACTCACTAAGGTACATTCAACAGATGTTTAAAAGCTGTTGAGCTGATTCACATATTTTGCTGTTTTAATCTCATTTTTATAAGGAAATATGTGATCATGCTATATGTCACATGATTGGCTCTTTTCCTATAATAAATTTTGATCCCTTAGCCAACTGCAGTCCCATTTGGCAGAAGACAGAAGGTCAGGAATTAATTATCTTCCTTCCTCTACTAAAAATGAGCGACTGGTTAGAGGAGAGGGACCTTGTCAGAGTCCTCATGGAAAGAGAAACATTGTGGAGCTTGAATTAACCAGGAATCCACCAGGGAGAGACACAGGAAAACAGGCTGCCAGTAACTATTGCTGGGCTTTAAACCAGCATCCCACACAGGAAGAACAGGACACATAATTCTCCAAATGGACATTTCTCTTCCCTTTGGACTGTTCCAATCTTCCCTCTGCCTCTTCCACCTTCAACCCTCCCCTCACAGCTGAGCTGAAAACGCTGCCACTGAAGTCACCTGCATCGTTTGTCACTCCAACACCTTTTTCCCCAAGGCTTTACATCACATCAGCCACAGGCTTCCAGCCCTTACCAGGGACGTGACTCAGGAGCCTCAGACCTTCCCACATTCCTGCTTTTGTACCCTCCCACCTGGTCCCACAGCCCCCACTGCACTCCTGGATGACTTTGCTGCTCCTTCCACCTGAAAAATGCAAAGCAGCTGGTGATCCACTGGGTTTCTTGTGGACAGCACAGAAAATGGGTTTGAATAAAGGAGTCAGACAGCAGGCTGATGTTCTGTACTAATTAATTATCTTCTCTAAACCTTGGCTCAAAACCTGCCACTTAAGTGTTACCAAGTACAAGCTATTCTTTCACTCCCCTGCCTACTTTAAACTCCATGACAGGTCTTTGGAAAAGGAAGGGATTGCTTTCCTTGGATAAAACCCGACCTAAGAGCCTCACAGAGTCTCCAGGAGCAAAAGCCAGCACGAAAATTGAGACCCAGAGGACAAAAACAAACACGGGGCATAATTGGTAACTCGACCTTTGGAGCTTAGAGGGAAGATTAGGGTTAAGAGCTTTACAAAGTTCGCTCTTGAATTCACTGTTTACAAAAGATGTCAGAAAGATAAGTGGGGAAGATTTATTTTTGGAAGCCCAGAGACAAAAGATGTGCAGGTCCCAAGTTCAACATTGCCAAGAACATGCCTGGGATCAACACCTGCATGATTAGTATCCCAAATATCAGAAAACTGAATGTATCTCCTGTCCCACCACTGCTGGGCATGGAAAGTACTCTCTGTAAATATATGATTGGCCATCCATACTGAAATACCAGAAACATGGGAAACTGGTAGGATTTAGGAGGGAGCACTGAGATCCAGTAGACTGTCACAGCATGGAGAAGAGTGTGGAATTTTTTGTGCTATTTTTGTGCCATGTGGAATTTACTGTGCCATTTTTCCCACTGGGATGTCAAACGTGAGGTTCCCACATTACTTACAGACACTGAATATATATTTAAAAAAAAAAAAAAAAAGTAAAAGAAGGCACTAATGATATTCCTGAAGTAAGATGAGTGATTCACTCTCTAGGGATGGATAGGTGCCCATTTTCCATGCCTGATCACTCATTCCTGGTACGATCTGGCAAACCTAAGTATCGATAGCAGTGGCCATTTGCCAAATAGGCTCCCAAGTGAAACTGCCAGCTCACTAATGAATGGAATTGGAATAGCCTTCAGACAGTCTTGACTTTCAGTCATTATTTATCTCGCTTGGGGAAAGGCTTTTCATCAGGGCTTGTAGTGACAGGACAAGGGGGAACGGTCTCAAGATAAAGGAGGGCAGAGCTGGATTAGATATTAGGAAAAAAATCTTTATTGTGAGGGTGGTGAGGCCCTGGCACAGGGTGCCCAGAGAAGTTGGGGACTCCCCATCCCTGGAAGTGTCCAAGGACAGGCTGGACAGGGCTTGGAGCAACCTGGGATGGTGCTCCTGCCCATGGCAGGGAGTGCAAATGGATGACATTTAAAGACCCTTCCAACCCAAACCATTCCATAATTCTCTACTTATGTGGTTCTAGGAATGTTTCCATTTGGCATCTCCTTGTGAAGCATGGGAGTCACCAGCCGCAGCACTTGCAGGCTTTAGGAGCAGATTTCAGGCTGATCCTCACAATTGTGCTCTTCAGGCAACACTGGGGCAGCAACACAGGTCTCCCCTCACACCTCACCAAAGAGGTTCACCCCACAGGAGAACTGGCTCAGGCAGAGCCCAAGGAGGGCTGAGCAGCCACTGAACTGAGGTAAAAATTACACTGCACCACAGCAGCACGTCCTTCTGCCAGCAGGAGAACAAATGATGCTGCTCTCCCATGACTTGCATCTTAGAGGGCCTTATCTCATCTCTAATAACACACAAATTCTTATCTCAAGCCTGGTAAGATGTGAGCCCTGATCAAAGGTTCCTGTTAATAGCATTTATTTCTTGTGTGATTCTCTGGAAACAAATACAGCTGACCCCACGTTCCTTGCCTTTATCTCTGTGGGGGCACAAGCTCTGGTGTCTTTTATCTGCTCTGCTGCCTCTTATTTCTGAGACGTGTAAGAACTTTTATTTCCCTCAGACCAGGAGATCCTTCCCAGCTTTGGTTAAAATGGACCAAATGGTTCAAAAGTTGTTTGGGGGAAACAGGAAGCCAGAAGAAAAAAAAAAAAGGCTGAGTGACTCCGTGACTCCCATTTCCTTAAGCTCAGCCCAAGCTAAAACTCATCCTTGCAGGGAAAGCAAGAAACCCTGGAACAATTAGTTGGTAAACAAACTTTTTCTTTAGGGACGTGCTCCTTTCAAGGGAATACATGCAGAGGTGGGAGAAGGGAATATCCTAGAAAAGCTAAATTCCTTTAGGTGTTTTCAATATGCTTGAGAACAGCAAAAGGAGTGGAGTGTGCTTGTTTAAAATCCCTTCACCTCTTCCTCAGTAACTAAACTCTCCACTGGAGCGTGTAACGACACAGGATACAGAGAGCTAAGGAAAGTGAGGGAAGGTTTTAATATCAGAATATCCAATGCATTACTAAGGATTTATAGGATATTTTCTATGTAATCCTTAACCTTTTCTTTTTTTTTGGGGGGGGGGTTTGGTTTTTTTGGTGGTGTTTTTTGGTTTTTTTTTGTTTGGTTTTTTTTTTTTTTTTTTTGTTTGTTTTTTTTTTTTTTTGTTTAACAGTAGGAGGCTGCTACTACATAAATCATAAATGCTGGGCTTTATAGGTGAGAGTCCAGCAAATCCCATTCTGGAAGCATCATCTGTCCCTCTGTGCTGGGCACTGAGAGGCCCCTCGAGGGCTGTGCCCAGTTGTGGCTCCTGCAGGAGAGCCCTGGAGGGGCTGGAGCGTGTCCAGGGCAGGGAACGGAGCTGGGAAGGGGCTGGAGAATTCCTGAGGGAGCTGGGAAAGGGGCTCAGCCTGGAGAAAAGGAGGCTCAGGGGGGACCTTGTGGCTCTGCACAAGTCCCTGACAGGAGAGGCAGTGAGAGGGGGTCGGGCTCTGCTCCCAGGGAACAGGGACAGGAGGAGAGGGAACGGCCTCAGCCTGGGCCAGGGGAGGCTCAGGTTGGACACCAGGAGCAATTTCCCCATGGAAAGGGAGGTCAGGCCTTGGAAAGAGCTGCCCAGGGAGGTTTGGAGTGCCCATCCCTGGAGGTGTCCCAGGAAGGGCTGGACGTGGCACTCAGTGCTCTGGGCTGGGGACAAGGTGGGCATCGGGCACAGCTGGGCCTCCATGGGCTGGGAGGGCTTTTCCAGCCTCAGGGATTCTGGGATTCACAACTCTGCCCCAAATGTGTTTGGGAGCTGCAGCAGCAGCTCAACCAGCCCAAGGCAGGGCTGCAAACTGCAAAAACATTGGGAAGAGACAGAGGGTCCAAGTCCAGGGAATAGGTATTTAAAGATGATTGCCGACCATAAACGCTGGCACCCAGTGGGTGTGGGTTCCCAGAAATGCCAGGTTACTGGGAAAGCACAGAACGAATTTAAAGAAGGTGACATCAAAATCCCTATCTTTTTAAATCTGTTCAGTTTCTTTCCTGGCCAAAGTGTGTGCTCCCCTGAGATTAGAGCTCCACACAACTCCAGTTTCTCCTGGCTTTACTCAGGAGCACTAAAAGGTTCTGCTTCAAGAAATCCAATGGGAATCTGCAGAGCTCACCTGAGCGGGACCTGAGAGTGTATTGCTTCCAAAGTTCAGTTTCCAGAGTGAAAGCAGGAATGTGAGGGGCAATCACTTATCACATTGATAAAAAAGCAACTGAATTATTACCACAAAGATCACAGTAAAATCTAGTTTCTCATTTAAAGACTTCTGGGCAACCCTCAGCTTTCTTTATGAATCAGACACATTAAGAAAACCAGCCTGCAATGAGACAAAGGAAAGAGACTGCACTACAGGAAAGAGAGAAATAATGTGGTGGACAGTTTATTTCTCTCGTAATTAAAAGATTTCCAATGCTGGGAGAAGGAACAACAAAGTCCTGTGGCTGCTTATCTGCCCCAGGCCAGAGAGCAATCCACTTCACACCTGGGAGTGAGCAGTGACTCCCGAAATCTCGGTGCTGTCAGCAGGACAGCTCAGCTATGGAAACACTCATCTCCTGGGAGGAGAAAAGCACATCTGGCCCACAGAGGGGAATTCATACCAGTGGGGGAAAAGCTACATGGAGATCTGTGTGGACAGGAACTGCTTACAGCACTCCCTGCCTTTGCTTGATGTGTCCAGGGCTCCACCAAAACCCACTGTTTGTAAAAAAAAAAGACAATTCAAAGTAAAAACATGTTTTAAAAAAATTAAAATTAAAAAAAAAAAAAGAGCAAAAAGAATACAAGGGTTTGATCAATCACGGCTCGGTTTTACTTTGTTTGGGTGGTTTTTTTCAAACTCAAAAAGCTCTTTTTGAGACTGATTTTGTTGCTCCTGTGGGAGGAAAAAGCCTTAATGCCTAAGGTCCAGCAGATTCTCATGGACCAAGGAAATGATTTCCCCTTGTTTTATGTCCCCCTTGGATTGTTTGCTGGCCAGTGCCATCCCAGAGGTCCCGTGTGTCATTAAGCCCCTGCTGAGGGCTTCACACAGGACACAGAGGACAGGACAGGGATTTGTGGCCTCACGAGTGGCCGTGGCACATCCCGCAGGAATGTCTTGTTTTGATGGGAACACAAGCAAGGCAAGGGGACCACAGTGCTCTGGGGTTTCTGCCACTAACAAAGCTGCACACGGGGTGGAACAAGACTTATGGGTTAGTCCCAGCTGGACACTGGTGTGGGATATCATACCCAATAACCCAGCCCCCCAAAAGAAGTGAATTATTTCACACTCTAAATACAGAACTTGCTTCCTAGGGCCCATCAACACAACTAAGTTCACTTTTTGCTCTGCTAATAATAGTCTGTGAAGTCAGTGTTGCTCCCAAGATCCCTGGTACACAGCATATGTCTGATGTTCTCCACAAATATTAAACATACCCCTGCCCATCCCTTCCATACTTCTCCATCATTTGCTGTTGTGACAAAGATATTCTTTAATGAATCTTAATGACTCATCCCAAATGTTGTTTTTTTGAACTGTGATAAGCACTAGACGGGGTGACTAATGGACTGTGTGCAACACCTAGACAACGTGAGCAATTCCTTGTTTGCTCAAACCATATTAGATACTGATAACAGATACAGGCATTGCACCTGCTCCGTTGTAAAAAAGGAAAAACCAACCAGGACAGATACAGCAACTGCTGCTTGTATTTGTACAAAGTGAATTTATCTTGTCAGTGATCCAGGGAACGTATGTTGGGGCTGCTATAAAGCTCCTGCTCTTGTAAAAATGACTAATTTGACATGATGGCCCTGGGGAAGCAAAAGCAAAAAGACAGCCAGCTTGGCTAGGATGGAACAGTGCTTCCCAGAGATGGCTGTGAATGAAACACAGGCAGTTTTCCAAGTCTACCAATGCATGCACCAGTGGACACAACCATGTACACATCCACTCACAGCTAAATCTGGCATTGCCTTTCCTTTTCCTACTTCTGTGGGAGTAGGGTTGAATTCCTTGATGGAAAGGCCTGAGCAGTTTTCCAGCAGAAGAGCCGGTCAATAAACAGCATATAGATCTTGCATGTGGGTTATTTTAGTCAAAGTCACTCAATAGATGAATTTTTGCTCCAGACACTTCAGCCTGAGATCCTCAACACGGAGTAGGATGAATGCTCCTGACTACAGTGGTAACTCCTGAATTTCTGCTTGGGTCAAGAGAGAAGCCATCAACTTCTCCCTCACTCTTAGAACTCAAAAATGCATGTCCCAGTAGAATCCCAGAATCATTTAGTTGGAAAAGACCTCCAAGGTCATTGACCCAGCCCAAGTTTGTCACCCAGCCCAGAGCACTGAGTGCCACGTCCAGGCCTTCCTTTAACACCTCCAGGAATGGGGCTCCACCACCTTCCTAGAAACCCCTTCCAAAGTTTAACAGCCCTTCAGTGCAGAAATTCCTCCTGATGTCCAACCTGACCCTCCCCTGGCACGGCCTGAGGCCATTCCCTCTTGTCCTGTCTCTTATTCCCTGGGAGCAGAGCCTGATTCCCCCGTCTGCCCCCTCCTGTCAGGGCATTGTGGAGAGCCAGAAGGTCACCCCTGAGCCTCCTTTTCTCCAGGCTAAATAACCCCAGCTCCCTCAGGTCCCAACAAGTAGCACCTGCCTGGAATGAATTTCAAAATATTGTGTAAACAGAGAGATTCTTATTCACTGACCACAACGAGAGTCACTGCTGTGCTTTTTGTAAGGATGTGTGTATGCACTGAACATGCAGTAAGAGGGATCCATGGATGAAATCATGGCATTCACTTGCCAAAAGGAATCAAGTGATTAGAAATGACTCCGTGCTCACTTTCAGTGCCACGAGTTCTGCCACTGCCCAGCACTTGGCTTGCACAGCTCACTCCATAGACAAAAGTCAACGAGGTGAAAAAGAGAACTGGGAGTTTGCTCTGGGAGGTGAGGGATTAATCACAGAATATCCCGAGCTGGAAGGGACCCACAAAGAATAGCAAAGCTCAGCCTCTGGTCCTGCACAGGAAAACCTCAAGAATCCCACCATGTTCTTGAGAGCAGTGTCCAAAGGCTCCTGGAGCTCTGGCAGCCTCGGGGCCGTGCCCATTCCCTGGGGAGCCTGGGCAGTGCCCAGCACCCTCTGGGGGAAGAACCTTTCCCTGTTCTCCAGCCTGAGCCTGCCCTGGCCCAGCTCCAGCCGCTCCCTGGGTGCTGTCCCTGTCCCAGGAGCAGAGCTCGGAGCTGTCCCTGGGGAGGAGCTGCAGCCCCTGAGGAGCTCTGACCTCAGTGTCCCCTTGCCCAGCTGCACGAGAATGAATTCAGTCGAGAATAATAAAGAAGGTAAAAGAAAACATAAAAGATGAACAAATTCTACGATGCCAAGGCTCGAGCCCTGACACCCAGTAGAACATGTCAGCAGGAAAAAAATAATCTGAAGTCATTGTTCCAAAAATATTCCCAGACAGTTCCCACTTAGAGAAGCACAAGAGCAGCAGTGACAAAGCTCCAAGCCATGGGCTCTCTCACTCTGGGCTGTGAACATCATTATCTACACACCTAGGGCTAAGGCAAAGTTTTTAAACAGCTGTCACACCTCACCAAAGTGCCAGCACGCAACTTTTACAGCCACGGAACAACGGTGCCAAACTCCTCTACTTTTTGGTGAGGGGGGAAGGAAAGAGAGGCCCATACCCAGCAAGATGAATTCCTGCCCTCACTGCACTGAAGGGCACATCAGAGTGATTAGTGAGCTGACCAGGAGAATCACAAGCTTGTGCACAAGCAAAGTCATTCTTAAACGAAACCAGCGGGGAATAAAAGGAAAAGCCCTGCTGCTGAAGGACGCTCAAACATACTTTTTTGAACCCAGTCATCCAAAAGCAATTATTAAGCTCTGTTGTTTCTGAATACACTTGGCCTTAAAATATTAACATGTGCTTTTTGTTTTATGCCTCAGACTGCATGAAATGAATTAAATACACCCAAAATGGTATGAGCAATCTCTCAAGCACTAGCTAGTCCAACAGCTAATCTTCTGCTTTCGTATGAAAGGTAAAGGTTTAGGTTTTTCAATCATGTGAGGCATCATCCTACAGTTCATGTGTTAGGCATCTCTCCTGTCCACTGGCAACATTATTTGAGGCATGCCTGCAACATTTTCACTTAAGTGAAGAAAAAAACCAGATGCATAACCACTTCAGATTTTTATACTTCATGCAGCTGGGAGTTTACCTGATTTCTTTTAAAGTTATGAAGGTGAAACGTAGCACTTTATGGGCAAAATGTAGCAATTTCTGCTGCTCAAACTTTGACACAGTATTTTTTTTTTTTTTTTTTCTGGGCAGTAATTAGCCGTGTTGGTTTGCATGTGCTCAGAATAATGACACACACACAAATAACTCACTGCACTTTGTGACTCACGGGGATGCCTTCGCAGAAATTATCTTGGTCACACATTGTGCACCAAACACCGTGGGGAGAACTCTTCAGTGGGGACAGCCAGCAGAGGTTTATTTTAGCTGTGAACAACCTATGTCTGGGTGAAAAGCCATTTGATACCCCCCCTTTTCCCCGCCAAACCTGTATAAATATTTTGTTTCAGTCGTGTTTGAATGGCAGAGTAAATGAGTTTCATCCTTTGTTTCAACCAT
This sequence comes from Monarcha castaneiventris obscurior, assembly GCA_026261815.1. Lineage (NCBI taxonomy): Eukaryota > Metazoa > Chordata > Aves > Passeriformes > Monarchidae > Monarcha > Monarcha castaneiventris. The sequence continues at coordinate 46,789,428 of JAMPIT010000566.1, read as the reverse complement.
AACAACGCCTTGTTTGAAGTCGCTATTTCAAGCCGAGAGAGCCGGGCCTTTATTTTTCAAAGATGTTATTTCCTGAGACCCTTTACTCTGTGAACTTACAGCCGGCCACCACTGGAGCTGCATTGTTAATTGTCTTTTTAGGGGCACAAATATACAGCCTTTCCTTTCAAATTCAGGCCGGCTCTGTTTATTTACGCCGCTGAATGCCAATGCAGGTTGGAGGAGGCATCCCTGGTGCTGCGGGGATGCCAGGAGAGGTGGGAGGAGGTGCAGGGTTGTACTGGACCCTGAGAGCCCACCAGACAATCCTGGGTCTCCCAGCAAGGGCTGCCCCAACCCAGCCCTCCCTACAGCAGCTGGAGGAGGAGGAGGAGGAGGAAGAGGAGGAGGAGAAGGAACACGTGCACCCCAAACCTCCCCAGCCAGAGGAGCTGAGCCAACATGCAGATGAGGGTGCCACGCACACCGGGACAGCACGACAGGGATTTTCACTGCTCTGTGTGTGTGTGTGTCCTCTGCCTCTGTGGCGCAAGAGGAATTCTGGAGGAGTAAGTCACAGCTGCTCCGGAGCTGCAATGCAGCCCTGCCACATACCTGCCTCCTCACATTCCCCCTCCACGCTTTAAACCTCGGCATTTTTAGGATCTTATTCCCCCTCTTTGTTGTCCCCAGTGGGGATATGGTGTGCAGACAGCGGGGGAAGCCCTTCCCTGGGATGCTCTGACCATCAGCTGCTCCTCTTCTCTCCCCCCAATGAGCTCACGGTTCAGCCCTGCAGCTGCTCAGGTCAGAAATATGGGGCCAAATAATCCCCTTGGACAACTATCCATTGCCAGGTGCTTAGGTACTTCAAAAAAAATCTAACAGGTTCCTTTACTTGAATTCACTACAAGAAAGTTAACTCTTCTGCTTATTTCTAAGACACCATTGCAGAGAAAGGCAGTTAAAAAAAACCCAGAAATAACTCCCCAGCACTTGCTTTCAGCATGGGTCCTCATTCAAACAAAAAAATTATAATCAAGAAGGACTGGAAAAAAGTCTGACCTATCTGGACTACCACAGAAAAGAGGACTTTGCAATGTTTTTTTCTTTATTCTTTATCAGTTTTCTTTCCTTTTCCCTTTCTAGTCACTTCACTCTTGAGCACCACAGATAGTTTTCCCTCACTCCTGCAAAAAAAAATAAAGCAGCAGTAGGTTTTGCACAACAGCAACAACAAAAGATGTCTCAACAGTTTGCAGCTAGATGCTGATTTGATTATTCTTAAATTGATACAAAACTCCCCCTTTTGTCTCTGGCTCACAGTGTGCCAATACACACAGAAATAAAAACACAGAAAATTGTGAGGAGGATGGACAATTCCTAAAATGGAACCAAACACACGGGCACATTACAAAAACCAAACCAAACCTCTTTTTCCATTGACTCTCTAAGTTAATGATGTGACATTTTGAAAATGAGCCGTGCAGAGGGATCATGGAATTAAAGAGGAACTTGGGCTGGAGAGGAGAGTTACAGGTCTCTACTGTGACTTTCTGCTGGGCTTGCTCTGAGCTTTGGCCACTCCACTCCAGAGCAGAGACTCTCCCAGACAAAGCTTTCACTCACAGTGGGAACATTCATCCCCAAATACCGAACTGGCATTTTCCCTGCTGCCACTGTGCACCTCTGGAGGAGCCTGGCTCTCCCTCTGCTCCAACCTCCCATTAAGGAGTTGAAATTAGCAATGAGATTCCCCATTAGCCTGCTTTTCTCCAGACTAATGAAACCCAGCTCCCCCGGCCCCTCCTCATACATCATCCAGCCCACTAAGCACGAGCCACTTCTAATGAAGCAATATTTGTATACTAACCATAGGTATAATTTAATGAACTTAAATGTTCTTACACAAGAAGAGCTGCTCTAAAAATTAGACCTTTCAATAGAGCAAAATATGGCCAGGTTAATAATTTTGCTCTGGGTCCCAGAATGTTAATTTAGCAAGAAATAAATAACTCCCAGCCTTTCATCTTATCTTTCTGACAGATGTTTCCCCTATAAAAAGGGTGTCATAATTGTTTTTGTCAGTGTTATAATTAAAATTGCTATGCAGCTGACATACAGTTTTTAATGGTTTCCCCTAGGATTATAGCAGATGTTGCCTTATTAGATCAGGGCTCTCCTGGAGTAAGAAATGTCACTGGCATAATCAAGACACTTCTTTAAGCCTCTCAAAGTAGACTGTCACAATTTTCCCAGTAACATTTGACCCTAACAGATGAAATATATCCTGCTTTTCTAAGGAGAAAGTTTTCTGAGGAGTTTGAAAGAAATACTAAAAAAAAAAAAATTCCAGTTTCTGCTACAGCCAGAAATAGCTGGAAAACACAGGAGGGAGCCTTGACAACTGCACCAGCAAGGCCAAAGAAACCATGGCTTTTTTAATGGCGAAAATATCCACAGGCAAAGGTAGAGGATCAGCTGAAATCTGGTGAGGAGCTGAGAAGTAGCAGTTAGTGGGCTCCTATTAAAAGAAAAGTTACAGCCATATGACACAAGTGGTAATTTGAAATGGGAGTTAGTTTAAATAAAGCAAAAGTGTAACAGCAAGCTTCAAGAACAGCTCTCTAAGTGCAATTTGGATCCCTGGCATCCACTGACAATCCAGGGAAGTGAAGAAGGAAGCAAGAAGAAAGGGTGGCTCCAATGCTCAGCCAGGCTGGGGAGTTAGGAAGGGCACTGGACCCCTTGTTTGAATGCACACAAAGAGTTTAATATCATTATAAATCATTTGTAGGTGATTTGGCAAGAGAATCGGGCGAGTTAAGTGGTTCCAACCTAAGAAAAGCCACCCAGGCCCCTGCCTATCTGTCCCCCAAGTCACTCCAAACCCTCAGTGGGGGAAACTCACTTTGACAAAATAAATTCAGCAGGAAGCAACTTTATATTTTGGTGTCACTGAGCTCCTTACAACTTCCCAAGGGCCACCAAATTTTTTTCCCAAGGTGTGAGGAACGCCAACTCTGTTTCACAGGCTGCGGCGTCAGGATCTGCGATTCGCAGGCTGCAGCTTTTCCGCGTCGCATCCCGTTTATATTAAGAACTCCCCAAAATAACTGCGGAAGGTGCGACATGACATAATCGCTGAAGTCGCACAGCACCAAGTGTCGCAGTTTTCTTCCGAAAAAATCGCGGAATCAGGTTGGAAAAGATCTCTTGAGAACACCGAGTCCAACTTTTGACAGAGCACCTCTTTGTCAATGAAACCCTGGCACCGAGTGCCACGTTCCTTGCACCTTCCAGGGATGGTGACTCCACCGACTCCCTGGGCACTTCTAATGCCTAATGGGCCTTTCTGTGAAGAAATTCTTCCTGATGTCCAAACGGACTATTCCTATTCGGAATTTCAGGGGTTAACTCTCCTAATCTTACCCATCTCGACGAGAGACATTAATTAAAAAACAAGCACGTGGAAAACGTCCAGCATAAATTACCTCACGCATAATCGGAGGAGAGGGGATAAAAAAATAACATCCGTCTCTCGGAACGACACAAAACTGCTTTTTATCCCTCCCCGAGCCGCACTCAGCATCCCCGGCGCTGCTGGCGGGGCCGGGGCCGAGCGCGGCTGTGCCGGTACCAGCGACGACGACGACAACAAGCGGAGGGGCCGGGCTTGAGGGAGGCGGGTCCCGCCGCCTCCCCCCGCCCGCTGAAGAGCGCCTGCGAGGGCGGGCGGGCGGCACAGCGCGGAGCGGAGCCGAGCGGAGCCCAGAGGAGCCTGGTGGAACCGAGTAGAACCCAGCGGAACCAGCGCGGCACCGGCGCAGCCCCGCGGGCCGCCCGCACCCGCGCCCCGGCCGGCAGCGCCCACACAGCGCCGGCACCCGCCTTCCTTCCGTGCCGCATCCCGCCCCTTCGGTGCCCCCCTCCTCTCGCCGGGACTCTCCGCCGGGATCGGCGCTTGTTGTTGTTGTTGGCCGGCGCGGCCGCATCCGAGGATATTTTGGCTCGAGGAGAGGCAGCGGCGCCGCCGCCGTTCCCTTGGACGCCGCGTGTGGGGCCGGGGCCGCCGCCGGGGAGGGACCGCAGGAGCGCCGGCAGCAGGAGCCAGGTGAGGCGGGGGCGGCCAGGGAGGGAGGGAGGGAGGGGGGCCAAAAGGAGAAAGGGGGGCGAAAAGGAGAAAGGGAAGCGGCTCATCGGTGCCCCGGGACCCCTCCTCGGTGGTGCCCCGGGACCTCTCCTCACTGATGCTCCCCGGACCCCTCCTCGCTGATGCTCCCCGGACCCATCCGTGCCGCGGCTTCTCGGCGGGGATGCCGAGCACAGCCCCCAGACCTCCCGATCAGCCTCCCCCGGGGGCGATGAGGGCTGGAGGAGAGCGGCCAGGGGCTCATCCCCCTGGGGGTGCCGCGGCAGCGCGCCCCGGCAGGAAGGGGTTAATGGGCAGCGCGCTCTGGATTTGGTTAGGACTTTAAAGGGACTTGAAAAAAAAAAAAAAGAAAAAAATGTTGGGCTGTGTGATCTTCCCCACCGAAGTTTTTTTATGTGGGCGAAGCGTGTGTCATGTGTGTGAGAAGGCAGGCGGGCTCCCGGCGGAGCTCAGGGGCTGCGCGGGGCACGCGGTTCTCTCCTACCCTCCTCCTGTGGAGGCTGCTTTTTCTCTGAAAAAATTGCCGTAGAGGGAAAAAAAACCACCAACCCAACAATCAGGCACATTTCCTCCTAACCGCTCTCCCGCCCCCCCTCCAAAAAAAATAATGAAAAACCTAAACAAGCGAGGAAAAAATAGCATTGGAGGTACATCAGATCCATCGGGGACGGCAGCGCGCTTCAGTTCTCCATGTGGATGCTGCCCAGCTGCGTCCAGCTGTGGGCAGGCACCTGGCTGTTGCTGAAAAGAAGGCGATCAGAATTCAGGAGTATTAGTTAATAAGTGCCTGATCCTGTTGACCCTGTTCTGGTTCACCCACTCAGCTATGCGGGGGTGTTGAGGAAGGTGTCCTGCCAGTTAAACCAATTATAGCTGGCGAGTCGCAGTCATCAGCATTAGTGGAGGAGTCGGAGGTGAGGCCCAGTCACACCGTGTTGGGCCCTAGTGGCTTTTCTGAACTTCAGACAGCAGCTTTCTAAGTCCAGCAGAAAGGCAGATTTAACCCCCTTGTGCCACGAAAACCCGCGTTGCCTTTCCAGCTCTGTTTCTGTTGTGATATCTCTGTGTGGGTTTCGTATCTAAGCGCTGGAAATTTGTGCTGCAGATGGGGAGAAAGCTGATGTGGGATGAGCAAAGGGTATAGAAATTCCTCTGCTTGAGATACTCGGTTGGAGGAAGAAAGCTGGAGTGTTGCAAAACATGCTGAGGATCTCCATGTGTTATTCAGCCGGAGCTCAGTGTCTCGTTTTCCCAAAGCTTTCCTTCCAGGCAAGGCCACGGAACAAACCCAGCGTGGAGAAACAGGGGCTTGGGTTAATGAGCAATGCCGTGTAATCAACACTTGGTATAAACCTTTTGTCTTAGGGCCCTAAACATCTCTAAAGAAACAAAAAAAAGCCCAGGAAGGAGAGAATTCCAGCCCTTTTAGTGGACGGGGAAGTGCCTAACAGGATTTGTGGAGAGGTCAGAATTGCACACCAAGTGCCAGAAATCTTATTTGTACCCCTAACCAGGGATCAGACCTAAACTTACAGAATATACGTAGAATATTTTCAAAATACTCAAATCCTTAAACCAGTTATCCCTGGACACCAGAGCAGAAATCAAAGGCAAAACAAAGGGTGTTAGAAATTGCCACGTACTTTTTTAAAAGCCCAGCCAAATGCAAGGATGAACAGTTGTTTAAACTGTGGCAAATTTAATGAACAGATTAGGATGCTTGCTGAGTGAGACTCATGCTGTGTGAAATTCTTTGCTGCTCAATGAGATGTGTAATTTAGATCAAATATTTGTACGTGCTGTTTGAGGTAAAAAACATCATTCAGTAGATTGCACTTTTTGAGTAACATTAATGAATATTCTTTTCAGAGTCAGTTGATTTATTTTATTTCATTTATAAGGCCCAGTGAAGTTGAAATAGGCCTTTCAGATTAAGGACTCTTGCTATTTTTTTTAAACTTTATTTTTAAGTGACGCTATTTAAGAGGATGAAGGGGTTCCTTGTCTTTGGCTGTTGGATGTTTTTATTTTCCTCTCTGTTTATAATGGGCGGCTTTTGAATGTGTTGCCATTTTTAACAAGCTGGGCTGATTTTGTTAGATCCCAATTCACGATTTTTCCTGAGTTTTAAATTGTATTTTGTTTTTTTCTTTTTCACTGCATTAACATGGTGAGTGATAGATTTGACTTGTAATAAGTGATCACAGTTTTGTGGAAATCTTGATAGTATCCTGTGTGGCTATTTAAGCACGAGTGCATGTTTTCAGGCAGTTGCTGTGGAGCAAGATAATTTAGCCCAGTGCTGTGAAAAAAGGGAAGGGAAATTAAGAGTGTAGCTTGATAAGGTATCGGTCACTGACACCTGAATTGCAGCATCACGATAAACCTGAACAATGGCCATAAAACTGGCTTTATTCCTTATGTTTGATCTTACCCATAGGTCAGTCAGAGGATATGAATCTTATCACTCTTTTCCTTAAGTGATACACAGGAGAAAAGTTACACAGGCCTCACACAACTCTGTTCCTGGTAATAAAGGCAATATGATAAAGCTTTGACTTCGGTGGCGTGAACATATTGATAGTGGTCCCATTATCAGCCCTTTAAAAAGGGTATTTTACTGCATAAACCCCTTTTCAGTTAAAACTTAGGCCATCTAAAGCTTTATAAATATGTTAATCCTGTGTTTAGAAAATGTGCAAGATAACATGGCTTGGAGGAAAGTAGTAAAGGCAGGAGGTTGGGGATGCTGGGAATTGGCTTCACTGATTATTCATGGAAGGGTGAGTGCAGGAGGTGAAGGTGTATCACGGTGTCACTCTGTCACTCCTCTTCCTCTGAAAACCAGAGCCTGAAGTGAATCATGGCCTGTGAGAGGGAAGGGAGTAAGCAAAAATAACACAAAACTGATTACCTAAGATAATGGGTGAAAAGTTGGAAAATACCCCAAAGAGACAGGTACTTGGTGGGCGAGGGAATTCCTGTGGGCTTCTCAGACAAACACAAATTTTGTGAAAGCTCTTCCAGCTGAAAAACAAGCTGGGAACTGCACTGTGTGGTTGGGCTGTTGGCAGTGAGAAGGAAAAGCTTTCCCTGGATCTCATTCCCAGAGCTGCTCCATGCTGGAGCAGTCAGACACATCTGTTAACATCTGCTTCCTCCCCCTTGGGCAGTGTTTTTCATGTGGCCCCTCTCGTTTTCCAGATGAGTGACTTTGGGATCAGGAACATGGATCAAGTAGCTCCCGTGTCGAACATGTACCGAGGGATGCTCAAGGTGAGTACCCTGGAGCTGTCACCTTCCAAACCCAGCTGGGGCATCTCCCAGCCAGTGCTTTTGTTGTGTTCCTGCAATGCTAGAACAGGAATGGGATGAGCCAAGTGAACACAGGTTTAATTGCTCCTCTGTAATCTTCTGCCAGAATATTCCCACTGAGTTCCACAGAGATGGGAAAAGCAGAACTGAAATAGGAAAGGTGTAAATCTTGCACCCTCAACCCTCTCCCCCAACAAGGCTCCCTCTCTCCATTCCCTAAATCCTAAGAATTTCAAAGAGGTAGACAAGAACTGAGCTCAAATTTGGTGATGTTGGTGGAACTCCTGCCAAAATAAAGGTTAAAGGATGAGCAACAGGCATGGGCTTGCATCTTTGACTTGATGAGGCTGGCAGAGGCCTGTTCTGATAGGACTGCTCAGGTCTGGTACCTTCCTGAACATTGCTTGGAATTAAAGTAGGTTATTCACTTACTACTTGCAGTTGTTGTTAATGGAAGTCCAATACATTGTAAAAACTCCAAATGCTATTACATTTATTTTATCTTTGGTTAGACTGTGTCTGTTCCCTTGTTTTGAAAGGAATTTATGAACTGAGGTCAGCAGGCTGTAAAGACTCAGTCTTAAAGGCCTTCCCCTCACCCCATTCGTGCAAGTTCCTTTTATTAATCCCAGTATCGATTTTTTTTACAAGGCATTGATTAATGTAAACCAAATAAAGGTTAGGGAGACCCTTTCTGCTCTCGTTAGCTTTGAGGAATGGCTGTGGTTTTAAAGAAGCAGTGAGGCTCTGGGATGCTGACTGCTCTGATACTTTATGTCCCCCCCTTACCTTTTTTTTCTCCTCACTAAAATATCCAAGAGATCCCTCAACATCTGGGTGCTCTTAACACAGTGGTTGCTCTAAGCAGTTATTCAGTGTTCAGTTGTCATAGCATTAAGTCACAGCCTTGTACTCTGCTGTGCTGTAGCTGTTCACATCCCATTTTATTTCGTTCTGCAGTAATTACATGTATTGAAAAGCCAAATGAAGTAGTTGTGTAACTGATAGGACAAGCAGAATTCATTCTGCATTGTGTTTTTCCTCTTTTTACTACTATTAAATCAAGAACGTGCTTACACATTAATTTTCTCCCTTTTGAAATATGAAACCAGCACGGTATGGATTTTACTCATTCACATGCCACAGCATTTTTTCCAGTGACTCAGGATAAGGGTCAGCTATTTACACAAAATGCAGGAGTTTCCAGATTGTGTTGAAAGAACTTGCCCTTTCTTTTAGGTGCTAGCAATGAGTCAGAGCTTTTATCTTGTAATGTATAAAGAATCTTTTACCAGCAGATTTGGCAGCTGTTATTAACTTGTTTTATTCAGAGATGAGCCTTTCCAGGGGCTGGCTTTGACTCGAGTTGGGGAGTACCTGAACCAGAGGTCCACAATTTGTCTGTCCCTGCTGGCCAGGAGATTTCTGAAGCCATTAAATGAGGCTTGATACTGTTAGTGGTGACATGAAAAGTTAGGGGCTGTGAGGAATATTAATCTTAATTTGCTGTTCCAGGAATACAGTTTAGGTTGCTTTTGCATTGCATGTGAATGGTGCCCTGAAAAATCCTTGCCTTGTCCTCAGCTAAATCCACTCCTTTGGCACAAACTGGCAAATCAGTGTTTGCCTAAACCAAATAAACATTTGCAAGTTGCCTTTGTCTCCAGCTCCCTGAAGGGCAGGAGCTGCCAGGAGCCAGCTGCAGCTTTCCAGAGCAATGTTCTATCCTCAGGTGCCTTTAAAAAAATCCTCAGTGGCAAATTTATCCATCTTTGCCTCAAAACATTGCAGATATGGTTTCCCTGTGACTAACAGACAAGTTTCATAAGTTGTTTTTGAAATTATTTCACATTCCTTCTGCCCCCCAAAGACTGAAGTGGTTGGGGAGAATGCAGTAAATTCATACCAGTATTTCTGGCATACACAATTGGCACAAGTCAAGTTTGAAAGGAGTTAGGTTTTCAAAATATAACAATATTTCTTGAATGTTGTCAGTGTATCAGTAGAATCCACTTTTATCTGGAACATTTTTATCCGTCTTGTTTATCCATTTCTGTAAAATGAAACTCAAAGTGTTTCACTGAGCATCTGAGCACTTGAAAGACTTCAAAATGTGGTTGCTGGCAAGCCCACTAAAGCAGAAGTGTAAAAGTTGCTGTAACATCCTTCCTCAAGTCCTGTAAAGCTGGTATAGCTTCAAATGATGTGGTTCAGATGAGTTTTATCCTTTAGAAAATAAAAAAGAGCTTCATAAATCTACCGTAGGTTTTGCACTGGCAGTTTTCCCATAATTTACTGATCCGCCATCAGATACTCATCAAGTGGATAATCAACTTAAAGGGTTAAGGAAATGAGGTTTTCTTTAAAAGGTGCCTGGAAATAAATATGTATTTATACACACACGTGTATTGTCTATTGTGAAAGGGCTCAATTACAGGAAAAACTGAGAATATCCTTATTTGGCTTTGCTGTGAGCTGCAGAACATCCCCCACCTCGCCCTTATCACTGGGGTTTGCTCACGTAGCAGAAGCTGTGCCCCCGCTGTGGTTGTGTTTCAGAGCTGATTCAAGGTAGTGGCTGTGCATGATCTCCCGATCGAGGAAACCAAGCCCAGGCACTTCCTAGGAATGGAGCTCGCAGTTCTCCAGCAAAATGCTTACGTTGTTCTGTGTTTATTCTGGTGCTTTGCAGCGTCAGCCAGCGTTTGACACCTTTGACAGCTCCAACTCGCTTTTTGCTGGGTATTTTTTCTCCCTCAATGAAGACCAGACGCTTCAGGAAGTGCCAACGGGATTTGACTCCACTTCTTATGGTAACTCCTCACTTTGCTCCTCAGTGCAGTCAGCAGGTCAGGAGTTGGTGGGGTCTAACTAAGGTTTCCTGGGTGTGCTTTTACAAGTGCAAGGTGGATTTCCCTAAAAAGAAGTGGTTTAATACATAGATTTCTGTGTACGTGCTTGGTTTTATTCATGTGAGTTTCTTTGTGGATAGTTGTTGTTTAATGTACAGAAAAGAAATAGGAGCTGGGATGCAGTAGCCCAATAGAGTGATTTTTCATGGAAGCCTTAAAGGTCTGTTAAAGCAGAGTTAAGAATTTAAAAATCTTTTAGAAAAAGGGTTTTGTGTATTTAAATGTGCAACATCTCAACCATAATTAAAGTGCAGGTATTCTGCAAGCTCCTTTTTTGATTCTCTGGTGTTAAATCAAAGGATGTTTTGTGCCATACCTTAAAAAAAAGGGTGGGGATGTTTAAAGAATTTTTTAAATTTTATTTGTGTGTGTGTAGGACAGAACCCCACTGAGTGTGCCATAAAAATCCTTGCTTAAAATCGCTGACAAAATGTAGATATTTTACTTGAGGCTGCTTTTACCTCCCCTTAGGGAAGGGAAAAAAACCTCCAGCCCTCAAACCCAGAAAACCACAGATCCTTTGTTCTAATGTGATTCTAATCAGTCACCTGCTCTGGTCAGCAAAGCAAGTCCTTGCAGATATTAGGAAGGGTGTGGTAAAAACAGAAGTGAAGCACAAGTGGAGCCTGTAGATAGTCTGGGAGAGCAGGAAGAGCTGCACAGCTCTGAACTGACTTGGAATCTGCAACTGGGACAGTGGAAAGTGTCCCTGTCCATGGCAGGGCTGGAGCTGGATGAGCTTTAAGGTCCCTTCCAGCCCAAATCATCCTGTGGCATCATTCTGTGATAAAATGAGGCATCTTCTGGTGAAAACTGACCAATAAGAAAAACGGAGTGGGAGCCAAATTTATCCTTAAAATAGAATCTGCTTGTAAATTTGAAAGTCAGTGAAGTAGCTTAGTGATTTCTGCTGACGTATGATGGTGCCAGCTTTGTGGTTTGATGCATTATTCACCCCCAGCTTGTTACCAGTCACACTTGTTTGGTCCAGATGATGGAATAATCCATTGCACCATGTCCTTGGGTGATGAGATGTGATAAGGTCTGAAATGCAGTGTTAAACACTGCAAGCTGGCTCTTCACAACCCTGCTGTCAGTTACTTGGCTCTCAAATTAAATCAGGATTGTCTGGAGTTGCAGAGAAGTCTGGGGGCAAATTGTAGGTGGTAAAACAGGAAGAAGCAGTCTTATTTCCCTTTAAAAAAAATAATAATAAAGTTCCCCTGCAACAAAGGCACTTTATGTAACGACTGAGAGTAAATAAGATCTGTGCATGGAAAGCTGCAAAGCTCTAATTAGTGATGCAATCTTATCAAAGGAGTCACACAGAGATTTTAGAGCATGGTGATCTCTGATTTTAAAACACCAACTTTCTACTTTCTAGCATCCCTTTTTTTTTTTTAACTCTTCAGATAGCAAAAACCAGTTACTCCTTTCAGTGGCCTGAAGTTAATGTGTCTTCTTCCTCCCCTCCACCCCTTTTCTTTTCTTGCAGAGTCGAACAACTGTGAATTGCCTCTGTTAACCCCGTGCAGCAAGGCTGTGATGAGTCAGGCCCTGAAAGATACTTTCAGTGGTTTCACAAAGGAACAGTGTCGGCTGGGTATCCCAAATAGTAAGTGTTTGCTATTTATAAGCTCTTTTTTTTTTTTTTTTAATGCTAAGGAGGAGGCTGAATAGCAGCTCTTTGAAAAGGAAAGAATGATGTCAGTAGGAAATACAAGAATGGATCCTATGTGAATCTGGCACAGCTTGCCTTGGAAAGGCCAGACTTGCTGGTGTTAAAAATGGGTGCATGGAGAGCTCATGCCTTGGCAGCCTGAGAGAGAATCAAGCAAGCTGAGGACATCTCTGGTTGCAAGTGAATGCAGAAAGAAAAGAGAGGACTGGCTTGGTTTTTTTTTTTTTTTAATTCAAGAATACATTCATTCTGAATTCATTCAGAACTAAATAACTTGGCTAAACAATTTTGGGGGTTTTTTTTAATTCACTGCTTTATAAAGAAGATTATTTTTTATCAAGGGCCAGGAGTTATCTCTAAATGTTGGATCCTTCCTGTCTTGCAGATCCCTGGCTGTGGACTGAACAGCAAGTTTGCCAGTGGCTCTCATGGGCTACCAATGAGTTCAGCTTGGCAAATGTGAATTTCCATCAGTTTCTTATGAGTGGCCAAGACCTGTGCAACCTGGGCAAGGAGCGTTTCCTGGAACTGGCACCTGACTATGTGGGTGATATTCTGTGGGAACACCTGGAACAGATGATAAAAGGTAGTTAGAGAGCCAGAAAGAGCTTTTGGTTTAGGGCTCTCCTAACAGAAACAGAAATGGGACTCGATTTCAACACTGGTTTCACTATGAAGGGCTTTTATTGCCTATGAAAACTCAAAATGAACTTTAAAACTTGGTTAATAAAAGCATTATCAGCACTATCAGGACATCCTTGGTATGCAAAGCACAGTTGCAGATAGCTGCAAACATTCTGTGTGCAGGCTGAGGACGTTTGTGGGCAGGATTTATTTGGGAAAAGAATTGGAATAAATGGGATGGGGGCACGACCATTGTAAATACCCCATAAATAAAACAGTTAACCCCAGAAATACAAAGTTAACCAACAGTTAACAGTAGCAGTTATTGTTGGTTTTAAGTTTTATGTTAAAATTCAATTGGTGTGGTGGTTTAAAGCCTGTTGGAAGTTGGTTGGGTTTTTTGGTGTGATTTCTACCATGAGAGAGAATGCAATACAAATACAGTGTGATACTAAAATTCTTGTGAATGGTGACCCCAAAATACTCCCAAGAATCAGAAGCTTTCCATGGCATACAGGTTGGATCTTTAAAAACCATAAACCCAAATTTTCCCCTTTTTCTCCTCTCCCCAGACAGCCAGGAGAAAACACAGGATCAGTATGTGGAGAACTCTCACCTCACCTCAGTTCCTCACTGGGTCAATAATAATTCCTTGAGTAAGTGTTTTTAAAAATTCATATTTTGCATCTCCCAGTTTATTCTAAGCATGTCACAGATTCCAAAAGCAAAAAGCACCAGAATAGTTCCTGTGCTTGAGGAGAACATTTGACTTCAGCTGCTCTTCAGCCTTCTTTCCTTGTATTGTTCAATTGTCATCTAATTTATATCGGAAACCTTTTGAAGAGCAAAGGCTTTGAGAAAATTAAATTTCCTCTTGCTATGCCAAACCTACATCTGTGGAGCAGAATGACCACTCCCATCTCCAGCAAACCGAGTCAAAAACTGAGGAGCAGCAAGAGTTATGCTTAGGCCTTTTTAAAGGCTCTGGAAGAGTGCTAGAGCTGCTGGAAGTGTGTGGGATGCAGTGCTGGCTCCCTCGGATTGTTTGATTGATGTTGTGTTTTATTCTACCACAGTCAGGCTTCAGCTCAGCCTGATTACACTGCTTAATGATGAGAGCCTTGCTCAAAACCACTTAAAGTTCCCCATTTTTTTCTGTAGTTTCCTTGAAGAATGAACAATGGGCGTTTGTGGCTGGCAAGTTGCAGAGGGGGATTTACAGAATCTGATTTGGTGTATTTAGTGTATTAGTTTGTTTAAGGGTCTCCAGGGAAAAATCATCTAATTCTTTCGTTTCTTTTTTCAGCTGTTAACGTAGATCAGAATTCCTATGGAATGCAAATGCCTGGATACCCTAAAGCCCTCAGTTATCCCAAACCCAGTCTCCTGACTGACGTCTGTCAGACTTCCACAGCACCGAATCTCCTCAACCCAGAACAAGAGTTCCCATTGTTCCCTAAAACCCAAGCAGATGCTGTTGGTGTGAACTACTGTGCAGTAAATCAAGATTTCCCAAGGAGTAATCTCAATTTGCTGATGGATAACTCTGGTGAGTCATTATCTGCATGACAAACACAGGGCCAAGGCCGTATTCTGAATATCTCTTGCTCCTTTGCATGATTTGTATGGACAGGCTGGACTGAGGGTGAGGGGAAAGAAAAAAACCAACCCACCAACACTTTCTATTTTATTTATTTTATTGTTTTATTTGATAAAGGCAAGCTGAGAGAACACGAATCCAGTGACAGTGGTGCTGAGAGCTACGAGAGCTCGGATTCCATGCTTCAGTCCTGGAACAGCCAATCCTCCCTGGTGGATTTGCAGCGTGTGCCATCCTATGAGAGCTTTGAGGATGACTGCAGCCAGTCCCTGTGTCTGAGCAAACCTACCATGTCCTTCAAAGACTACATTCAGGAACGGAGTGATCCTGTGGAGCAAGGGAAACCAGTTATACCAGCAGCCATCCTGGCTGGCTTTACTGGTGAGTAGTGAGGCAAAATGGTCACTCCTTGCTTTATGTAACATCAATATTCCCTGTAAGTGTGTGCCACGGGGGTAGAGACCACTAGTCACAAATAATTTCAGTTTCACGAGTTACTAAACAAAGTCTCGTGGATCATCCACCCAAAGCAAGAACAGGCAGGCGTGTCAGATCAAGTAAAAATCAAATGCACTTTTTGATCTCTTTGAAAAACAGGGGAGTTAGGACAAAATGTCCCAGATTTGGGAATTCCCACAGGTGTTGTTAAGATCTGTTAAGGCCTTGTTGATGTAGTCCTTGCTGAAATTGGTTTTTTCCTGTAGAGCATTTGCCAAGGCAGGGACTTCAGGACAAGCCCTGGAGCTGGAAATGCAGCTGCTGGGAGGTGGGAGTGAGGGTTAAAGGATCCATATGAAGGAAAAGCCATAATTTGCTTCAAACCCTTTGTTTCCATGAAAAACCTAACTTCATTTTCACATAGGTGGGAGCAGATTTGTGCTATGGAGTAAAACCTTGGGTTTCTTTCTGACCTATAAAAAAGATAAATCAGGTTAATTACAAGGTCTGTGATACGAATCTGGCCACATACATTGGTTGTGGTTAGAGCTGGCAGGGGTATTAATTTGTGGTTTTTCCGTGTCTCCTCTTTCCCAACAGGCAGTGGACCTATCCAGCTGTGGCAGTTCCTTCTGGAGTTACTGACTGACAAGTCCTGTCAGTCATTCATCAGCTGGACAGGAGATGGATGGGAATTCAAACTTGCTGACCCAGATGAGGTATGTGGCTAATTGGGTTGAAAATGAAGATTTGGGGTCTGGTCTGACATCTGTGGGCCCAGTCCTGGATATAGGTGTGTGTTTAGCTGCACATCAAATATGGTAGTGCTGTTTTTGAAGTATTTTGGGAACTTCAGTCACTAAAAATAAATAGAATGCCTTTTCATTTTCTGGTGCTCTGTCCAGTAGGAAAAGTACTGTATTAAGAGATGGGATAAAAAGTCCAGTGGAACTTTTTTATTTAAAAAAAAAAAAAAAAGGAGAGGAGAGGAGAGAAATCAGGAATTCCAGGGAACTTCATAGCATTGAACTTCCAGTGAAGAGTTGTCCCCTGCTGCCTAATAGCAAATCAGTGGTAAAATACTGGGTTTTTGAGGGAGCAGATTTGCCAGAGCTCTGGGAGTTGGGACAACGCTCTCAGGCACAGGATGGGATTGTTGGTGTTGCCCTGTGTAGGGCCAGGAGCTGGACTTTGATGATCCTTGCAGGGATCTTCCAGCTCAGGATATTCTGTGATTCTTGGGGTTGTCCTGGGCAGGGCCAGGAGTTGGACTGGTGGTGGAGTCACCATCCCTGGAGGTGTTTAAGAAAAGAAGGGATGTGGCACTCAGTGCTAAGGTCTGGTTCACAGGGTGGTGTTGGGCCTGATTTCAAAGGTCTTCTCCAACCTGGTTGATTCTGTGGTCCTTGTGGATCCCTTCCACCTCAGGATATTGTGTGTTTCTTGGGGTTGTCCAGTGCAGGGCCAGGAATTAGACTTTGATCCCTGTGGGACACTGCCACCTTGGGATATTCTGTGATTTCTCCATAAACTTAACCTCCTTAAGTGTATTTTAGCTCATCCCCTACAAACTGGTGTCCTTTGCTGTCAGCCCCTTTCTCCTGAAGCTGCTGTTGAGGTCTCTTGTGGGTTTAGTCACCAACTCTTCTCTGGCGAGGTTGGGACATCCGAAGCAAACAGAAAGCAGCCGAAACAAAACCCAACAAGAGCACGAAGCAAACAGAAAACAGCCAAAACAAAACCCAACAAGAGCACGAGCTGAACAAAAACCCCTTTTTTGCCTTTTGCTTCCTTCCAGGTGGCCCGGCGGTGGGGCAGGAGGAAGAACAAGCCCAAGATGAACTACGAGAAGCTGAGCCGGGGCCTGCGCTACTACTACGACAAGAACATCATCCACAAGACGTCGGGGAAGCGCTACGTGTACCGCTTCGTGTGCGACCTGCACAACCTGCTGGGCTACACCCCCGAGGAGCTGCACGCCATGCTGGGGGTGCAACCCGACACCGAGGACTGATCCCGGCCCCACACACCACCGCCTGGAATCACGCCTGGGGACGATGCCCGGGAGCCATCGCAGCCAGGCCCGCCGTGCTCAGGGGGGGAGGCTGCCGGCGAAGCGGGGCCTTCCCCCATTTTGTGACCACAGAGAGCTGGGTGGAAGCGGCCTGGAGTGGTCGCTGGGGCTCTGTGGGAGCAGGCACAGCCCTGGCTCTGGCGTGGAGACACGGGGATGCTCCTGGGGTCAGCATTTCAGCTGCCTGTCCTGCCCCTGCGGAGCGTTTTGGCTGCCTGACGCTGCCGTGTGAGGATGGGGTTGGCCTTGAAACCAAAGGTTGGCTGTGAGAAAGCAGCGATGCAGCAGAGCTCTTGCTCGGATGTTTTTGAAACAGCGCCGTCCTCGCTTACATCTTGTATCATGCAGTTTTATTTAAAAACAAACAAACTAATTTATTTTAAATGAGCAGTAAGGAGACCGGTATTAGTTTTGTTTTAAAGCACGTTTTATTGTTGTTGTTATTATTATTGTTACTACTCCAGAAATGTGCTGCATAGGTACATAAACACTCTTGTGTCCAAAACCAGATGTAGCCACTGTTAACAAAAAAACCCCCACCCTTTAAAGAAGGGAAGGAAAATCATACCATTTCAATATTCAGTTTGTATATATTCTGTGATTCCTTTGGAAACGCTGATGTTCCTATTTAACAGATACTGTATAGTGTAAATTAAACTAATTGTATGTGTGTTTTGAAATAGGATGAATGTAAACTTATCAAATATGGGTTTGTTTTTTTTTTTCATGTTTGTCTAGGATATACAACCTTCTGCAAATATTTAATTGGCCTGAGAGACAGCAGAAGTTTTATGCTCAGTGTGCATGCATTTGGGGGGACAGGGAGGGAGGCCGGGCTCAGGATTTTGCCAAGACTGAAGCTGGCAATTCTTTGTGCATTTTGGCATTTTTACAGGAAACTAATGTTGTATTCTGGGACATAAAAGGGCCTGTTTGTGGTTTCTTCTGTAACTGAAAAACGAAAATATTAATATAGGTAAAATTACCTTTTTTCCTTTATAAATGGCATATGTTTTTCAACTTCTATGCATGTACTTTTAAAAAGAATTTATATACAAGCCTTATTTTTTCAGTTCACTTGTCTCTTCCTGCAGTTTATTCTGTATGATTAAAATACGAATTCTATTTTTGGAAATAACTGTGACTCCTTTTCAAAGATCAGGAGGGTTTTATGTAGCAGCTATTTTTACTGCAAAAAAAAAAAAAAAAAAAAGGAAAAAAAATCACTGGAAAAATGTACTTTGTAAGAAAGCTTTATTTTTTATCTGAGCTTGATGTACAGTTCAATGTGTTGTACAGTGTGAGAGGTTTAAAAATATGAGTCTTCATTAAAACCTCTTGTAAAGAAAATTTGGTGTGTGCTTTTCGATTTGGAAAGTTTCAGGAGTTCCTTTCTGGTTTGTTTTTTGGTTCAACCCTTGTCCATCCTGCTTCCACCACCCTCAACAGCTGCAGGATGAAAAAAAGAACCCAAAAAGAAAATAACCAGCCAGGCTTAGGGCTTGTTGGAGAAAATACTGCAAGAGTGCACAGGCTGATGGTCTTTAGCTGAGCTAGATGGATGCAACCACTCTCTCTTTGGATATAAATTCAAGTTAACACCTTTGTGTTGTGCCTCTGAAAGAAAACTGGCAGTTCCGTGGTGTGAAAGAGTGTGTAAAGTGATGGGGGAAGAGATGGAAGAACAGAGGGGGGAAGACAACTTTAGCTTGAACTGTTCCTGTCCTGTACAGAGGAACCCTTCTGTCTCCATCATCCTTTTCTTCATCCCTCCACCTTCCAGAGAAGCGGGAAATACGGAAAACTTTGCACGTATTTAAAAAGTAAAAAATACAGTTATTAAATTATGCTTCCCCTAAGCCTCTTGATCTTTCTACCAAACTCTCTTGGTGTTGGTTGTGGTGTAGTCACCATGTGAAAAAGCGTGGGCTTTTGGGGTTTTTTTGGGGAATGTGCCTTTCTACATGGGAGGAGTTGGAAGGGTAGGCTTGTGGCTTGCAGCATGGCCCTGGTCTTCCCCAAACAGTTGCAGACTTATTTTTCCTTGTCCTTCAGCCTTACTTTTCCTTGTCCCTGTGAAGGAAGAGAATCCTAGAATGGTTTGGATTGGAAGGGACCTTAAGGGTCATCCACTTCTAACCCCCTGCCATGGACAGGGGCAGTGCTACATCATACCCCTGATCCTGAGGGAGTTACTTATTTCACATGAAAATAAATATGGGCTGTCATGGTGAGTGTGGGATTTTTTTTCCCTCTCTCACACCATGGCTGCAGAGCACTAATTGTCCTCTTGTCACCCCAAGACACCTCTCTACCTGTACAAGTCTCATTTGCAGCCTCTTTTCCCTGAACACAGAACTGGTTCTTCATTTAGACTGAAAGCTTGGTTGTCTCTGGCGTGGGTGATCAGTGACAGCTCCAAATTAGAGGCTAAAGGGAACTTGTTTATTTCCCCCCCCCAGTAGAAAAAAGAAATTTCATGGTAGTAGAAGTACCCTGATTCATGCAACCCACACAAGTGTGTCTCCCAGATGTAAAAATATTCCAGCAAAAGCACTGGAAGGGGCTGCCCAGGGAAGTTTGGAGTCCCCATCCCTGGAGGTGTCCATGGAAGGCCTGGATGTGGCACTCAGTGCTCTGGGCTGGGGACAAGGTAGGCATTGAGCACAGCTGGGACTTTGGATGATTTTGGAGATCTTTTCCAGCCTCAGTGATTCTGTGTGATCTATTCCATGAAAACTTGCTCTCCTGCCCTGGGCTGGGGCTCAAGCTGTAGCCCAGGGTGACCCAGAAGACAATCATTAAAGGATAATTTGTCACAGCACACACAGAAAGCCCAGCTCTGTGCTCTCAGCCACCCAGCATCAAAGAGGCTGTTGAAAGCAGTCTGGCTGAATTCTTCACCTTCTTCAGGACATGCCTCCCTGTGCTCCCAGCTGCCAGCTTTCCTCATGAGACAGCAGTCAAAATAAAGTCTTGCAGTTGGCACCTACCCACGGCTGGCGTATCACCTCTAATAACAGAGTTTGACTTCAAAGTCTTCTTTGCTCTTTTTTTTTTTTAACTAAAAAAAAAAAAAAAAAAAAGGAGAAAAAAAGTAGAATTCATCCCAAGTAAAACACCACCTCTGGGTTGGGAACTCTGTGAGCTACAAATGCTCGGTGTCCAGGAGACTTTTCTGGGAGATATCTGTCAGCTGCTCCTTATTCACTTGGGTCTGAGCTGTCAGCCACAGCCAGGTACAGGTGAGGAGTGGGATGAGGGATCAGTTATCCCAGTATTTTATCCTTTATCTCCACCAGTGGGAGGAGGATTGAGTAAACCTGGCCACTCTCTGCTGGTGGCTCCCCAAGTGAGCCCCCACCCCCTCACAGTGCTCAGCCTCTTGGAAGGGACACCCTGCCTGTTTTACTTCTAACTTTGGGATTTCTTACCTTGTCCAACCTAAAAGGAAGGAGCCCCCTTGGCCACTGCTTTGTCCTCAGGCTCTGGAGACCAGCACCTCCCCCAGGCTCTGAGGTGAGGGCACACCAATGCTGTGCTCAGCAGCAAAACAAAGCTGTTTTCTCTGTACCCATATGCTTTTCTGAGTTTTTGGCAGTCCCTGCACATTGAGCTGATGATTTCAGAGAGCTGTCAGTGATCCATTTCCTGGTAGCTACCATCCCAAGTTCAGCATCATGTACACTCAGGTTGGGGTATTTTTCCTTGGGTGGATTTCTTCAAATTAACCTACACTGGTGCTCACCTGCCACCTTTTTGTGTGTTGTGAGGTCTTCCTGGAGCTCCTCACCAGCACTGTGGCTTTTGGCTGCTGTAACTACTCAGCATTATCTGCAAACCTGGAGGTTTCACAGCCCTGGGATTTCTGGCCCCGCTGGCTCTTAACATGCCAAGAACCAAAGGGGTTGGATGCAGGATTCAGCCCTTTTTCTGTTTCCAGTTCCCATCTCTTCCAGGGCTTTTTTGATGCCCTTTCCAAGGATGGCCCAAATTTTGACAGGGTAAAGAACTGCCTGACCTTGGCCATGGCAGTTTATCTTGTGTTTTATCTCATGTTTCTCTTTTTTCTCTGTGTGAAGTGGAGCACAAGTTGAACCCCCTGTGTTCACAGCACCATGTGACTGCTGCAATGTTCAGATGTCAGACACGTGAACGCTCAAAAGGCTGAAGAGGGAATAAAAGGTGTCCCTGTAAGCCAGAAGAACGAAAAAGTCAGCCTAGGGTTCACAGCCTTTGGGAAAGATCCCCAGGATCTCATGTCCAGTGTGTGCCATGTGATGTGCAGTCTGCAGCCACACAGTGAGTGAAGTTATTAAAAATAAGTAAAATATGCTGGCCAGTTACAGCATAATTTACTCAGGGCAAATTGAGATTTTCAAGTGATAAGCCTTGGTTATGAACAAAAGAATTATAAAATAATTCAGTGATTTGGGGAAGAAGCATCAGAGCTCAGCATTTTTCTTCCTTCTGCCTCTACATCTCCTGGCACTTACAACGAGGTGAATGATGAACTCAACAAGATATAATTAACAAGTATAACAAGTGTAATGAAACCCCTGCACAAGCAAAATGGGGGGGGGGGGGGTTGGAAGATATTTTTCCCAGCTGCTGTCTAGATAGCTAGAAAAATTGTCCAAAATCCCATATATAGAATATTTACCATGATTTTCTGCATCATGACCAAAAATGAGAGAGCAAATGCAAAAGTCCTGATACAATTCCTCCAAAGCCTGCATCCCCAAAACCCATTTGTTCATTATTTTCTTCCACTATGAGCAGAGCCATGAGGGAAAAACAGGTTTGTCTACACATTCCTTGGGCTGTGGAGGGAAATCCAGAGCTCAGAGGGAGGTGGGCAAAGCTGAGCCAAAAGCATTTGATTTGGAAATAGAGGGAGAAACCACCCCAAGTGAATATCGAGGCTGGCTCACCCTGCTCTCCTAACCCCATCCCAGGGGTCAAAGGCAACACACAGAGGGGGTAAAACCTCTGGAAAGCTGGTGATCATGTCCTTCCTTTCTGGAAAACCAGGGTTGGACTCATCCTCCTGAGGCCAAAGGGGGCAATGGTGGAGCAGCATCTCCTGAGCTGCTCTGTGTGCAGCTCCGTGGTGAGGTCTGGGGTGGGTTTGCTCTGCCACAGGAGGGTTTCCAGAGCCCATCTCCCATCTAGGCCATCTAAGTGTAGAAAATGAGGAAAGTGTTTTCCATGAAATAGTCGCAGGTTAAAACAGTGTCAGGTGCAGTGAGCAAAATTCCCCTTCTCCTTCATCTGGATGTTTGAAGCTGGGATAGTGGAAGGTGTCCCTGCCCATAGCAGGGGACTGGAACTGGATGAGCTTCAAGGTCCCTTCACACTGGAATCATTCCATAATTCTCAGGCTGAAGAAACCCACTCCTGCTTGGCTGCCTGTCTTTGGCCTGCTGTATCTCGAATCAAACTTCATTTCTTTGTCTAACTTTTTTTTTTTCCCCTGACAGAAGGCAAAGAACAATCCAGCAGATGCAGCACTCCCATTTAGCTCCCTCCTGTTCGCAGGGAGCTCTCGTTCTCTTGCAGAGGGCTTTTTTTTTTGCCCTGTGGAAGAAGAGGAGCTCTTCCAAGAGAAATATCATCCCTCCTACATGCCTTTGAACAGACCTGTTTGTTTGTTTTTCCCCATTTGAGTGCCAGCCCTGGGAGATGCCAAGAACATGCATCTTGCTGAAGCCAGGAGTGAGTCCCAAATCCTCTTCTCCCACACTGCCCATCCCACAGCCAGTCCTCCCTGGAGCCACTGCTGAGCCAGCAGGGACATCTCTGCCTAAGGATGGACTGGTTTGGAGCAGCTTCCCCAGAATCCTGTGTACAACACTCCTTTTCTTCCTCATCAGGGCTCTACGTCTGCTGGCTTCCCAACTTTTTTTTCTTTTTTTTTTTTTTCTTTTTTAAACAAATACAACCATTGTTGTTTGGGCAGGGGAAATTCCACTTTCTCCTCAAGGGGCTTTGCCAGGATCCAAAGGCTGGGGATGTATCTTTTCCACAGGATTCACAGATCCCTCCTTCTCTCTTTTGTGCACATGAACACTTTTCATTCCACGTTTTTAAGCAATCTCTAAAATCCCCAGCTGGAGCCCCACGCTGTGATTGAGTCCTCGTCCCATGACTCTGACGGGGAAGGAGATTCCTGCTAGTGAGGAGTGGACAGTGAGGCTGCTGCCTGCACAGCTCTCCCTGCTTCTCTTCCCAGCCTGAAGCAGCTCATAAATGGGGGATTTTCCATATCCCTTGGAGGATCCCTGTGCAGGCCTCACCCAGGTACTCAGTCAGTGCTGTTCAGTCTCAAGGTGGCTCCTACGAGGTCACTTCTCCAGGGGTCAGCACAGCCAGTTCTCAATGGGGGCCTTGCTCTCACCTGGATGTTTTCTAAACCTTGAGGACTCCAGTGCAGAACTCTAGGTTGATGGAGCTGATTCTCCCCCTCTACTCCTCTCTTGTGAGACCCCACCAGAAGTTCTGCATCCTAGTCTAGGCCTCCAACACAAGGAAGATGTGGACCTGTTGGAATGAGGGTGGAGGAGGGCACGAAGTTGATCCCAGGGCTGGACCCCTTCTGCTCTGGAGCCAGGTTGGGAGAGCTGGGGGTGCTCGCCTGAAGAAGAAAAGGGTGTGGAGAGATCTTAGAACCTCCTTCCAGTGCCTCAAGGGGCTCCAGGAGAGCTGGAGAGGGACTTTTCAGAAGGGCATGGAATGACAGGACAAGGGGGAATGGCCTTAAGCTGAAGCAGGGTTAGATTGGATATTGGGAAAAAAATTCTTCCCTGGGAGGGTGGGCAGGCCCTGGCACAGGGTGCCCAGAGCAGCTGGGGCTGCCCCTGGATCCCTGGCAGTGCCCAAGGCCAGGCTGGACATTGGGGCTTGGAGCAGCCTGGGACAGTGGGAGGTGTCCCTGCCATGGCAGGGGTGGCACTGGATGACTTTTAAGGCCCCATCCAACCCAAACCATTCCATGATTCTATGAAATGACCCTTGCCAGGGGTAACTCCAGTGCCTGGGCAATTCTGACCATCATGATGTGACTTTACCCAGCTCAGCCATGTGCAGTGACTTACCCAAAAAAAAAACCCCATCAGTGGAGACCACAGAGGTCCATCTCTGCTCTGTGGGATGCTCTTCCCATCCTAAGTGAGGAAAGCTTTCCTCTAGCAAGAGAAAGATGTTTATGGGAAGTGGGAGCGCCGATGGGGCTGCCAGCTCTCTGCAGAGCACAGCAACCGGAAAAGCCAGCACGGAACAGCCTCTTAGGGAAGAGCTTTCCACTGCAGGAAGATTGAGCCCAAGATGTTCATATTTTATTACATCCATTTCTCTCCAAGAAATATTAAAATGCTCGCAGTCTTTGAAGGGAGGGGGGAAATAAAGCACAGGAGGTGCTGAGCTATCCCTAAGCAACCTATCAAATAAAACAATAAACTGTTCGCAGGCAGAGTGGCTTTAAAAGGACCCACAGCACTTTGAGGCTGTCAGGGGAAGAATAGGAATGGAAATGATTCCGAAAATTATTAGCAGTACCTTAACAGCAGCCCCTTAATAACTCCCACAGTATCTTCTGTCACTAGCACAGCCGAGCTGCTGCTCCATGCCAATTACTGTCCCTGCGTTTCCCTCTGCTTGAGAGGGGTTTGCAGAGGACCCAGCTGAGATCTGAGTGAGATTCTGCTGCTGTTGCAAGTCCCCACTGCAGCAGCAGAGGTGGCGGTGGGTGGAAGTTCCCCCAGCTCCCCAAAAATGGAGTTTAAACGTGGCTCAGAAAAGGAACTGGGCCCTGCTGCTGCATTCCTGCAGTTTCTTCACTGCAGGGACTGACTTCCCTCACAGGAGCATGGAGTGACAGGCCAGAGGGAATGGCTTCAAACTGAGAGAAAGTAGGGTTAGATTGAATATTAGGAAAAAAAATCTTCCCTGGGAGGGTGGGCAGGCCCTGGCACAGGGTGCCCAGAGCAGCTGTGGCTGCCCCTGGATCCCTGGCAGTGCCCAAGGCCGGGTTGGACATTGGGGCTTGGAGCAGCCTGGGACAGTGGATGGCATGGATGAGCTTTAAGGTCCCTTCCACCCCAAACCATTTCATGATTCTATGATGATGTGAGTCTCAAATTTCTCACAGAGGCTCTTTTTTGCTTTGGTTTTAAGTCCCAGACTCCTCCAGTCAAGGATCTGCAAACACTAAAAAAAAGCAGGGAGAAGGGAGAACGTGGCTTCTGCCTTGTCACTGTGGCCTAGCAAAGACTTTCCCTGCCCTGTCGCCATCACTTGACTTCTTGTTTCCTACAGTGTTTTTTTCTCCCATTTCTGGACGGCATGGAAAGGGCCAGGAATGGGAGTGGAAAGAGGGTCATGATCTTTATTGTTCCTTGTTCCTGTGTGTGGGAGGCAGGAGAAATGAGAGAGCTGGTGCTTAGCAGCCTCTTTGGCCTGGCTATAAATCAGAACAGCTCCATCCAGGAAATACCCAGAGCACCTTATCGGTCCCTGACAGCCGACCCAGCTCCCTCCTGCTCTTCCTGGCAGGCACAGGGGGGGAGAAGAGGGGACAGGGACTGCCTTTGGCTGCTCCATGCTCCCAGAGCTCTTGGAGGACCACGCAGATCCTCTGTCTGCAGGGAGGGAAACAATCAGATCCTAAACCAGGGTTTAGGCACCAAGTGGGACTTGCATCCTGGAGTAACTCTGCTCCCAGGATGGGATAAAAAAAGCCAGGGGAAGGCACAGGGAATATTGCACTGCTGCTTTTCTGATTCATTCTCCCATGTAGAAAAGCCCAGAGTTAAAACAGCTCCAGCTTTCCTCCTGGGCCTGGAATAGGAGCGCAGAGGGAGCATGAAGAGGCACATCAAGTGTCCTTGTGGATACTTTGCCCTGCTCTGCTGCTGTGGGACACATAAATTTTTGTGTGTGGATGGGACAACCCTTCATCCCCTTGGATTTCTGGGCTGGCTATCAAGCCACCATCCCCTGCAGATGGGGAAGAGTGGTGCTGGTCAGCCCTGTCCCCAAAAATAAATAGAGGAACAGAAAGTTGTCCCCGGGTGAAGTCATGGGGGATAACTGTGAGCACAGAGTTCTCCCCTGGGTTATGCAATCCCAGCTGAGCTGCTAGGAAAGAGGTTTAACATTGCAGCACAGCCTCTACACACTCAACACGGCTGCTTTACTATTAAAAACCAAGGAAGTTTGCAACAGAAAACCACATTTACAAAATGTGGGAGAAGATTACATCACTGTAATGTAAATGTCCTCACTATTCTGGCTTTGGCAGGTCTGCATGTCAGGAACAAGTGCTCAGTTCTTGAGCAACCATGTGTGTCAGCACACAGAAAACCTGACTAGAGATTCAACAGTGCCACAAAGAGAAGCTGTTTATAATATTTTAAGCTTTTCTTTATTGTTTTAAGGCTGTTTTTTTCTTACCTGTAGTGTCAGGCTCTTAACTTTAGGTCTTTTTAAATGCAATACTCCCAGGGAAGATGTTTTGTGAGCAGGAGACCATTCTTGGTTGAATATTTATCTGTCAAAAAATAGATGGAAAGCCAGTTTAGATGATTCAGATTTGTACCAGCCTTGTCCCTGTTTCAGCTGAGGGGGAAAAAAAATGTAGAGGATGTATTTGTAGTCTTGTGTTTCAAAATGTTCTACTGAAAGATCTGCTTTTTCATCTCAGTATTTCTGTTCCTCCCTGCCTTTGCCCAAAAGGAGAACTGAAAACAGAACATCACATACTTTATGAATGAAAGGTTTTATCTGGTCGAAAGGAAACTGTGTGTTTGGGGGTGGGGGAAAAACCATCAAAACAACACCAAAAAAAAGTTCTAATTCTTGTGTTTTAAACAAAGAATGTTTGATGTTTATCACCCTTTCATTTGAATTACTTAGGAGTGCATGAAAACCAAGATAAGGTGGTTTACATGTTTCCCTTGCTGTTGGTGCTTGCAATGTACAAAGCAGTTTAAGCTTTACATTTTCATGTGACATATTTATGGGAAATAAAGAAACAAACTACTTGCATCATCGTGCCTTCAGTTCTAATGCAAATTGGCTTTCCTACCAATAGAAAAGGCAAATAAAATGAAGGCTCAACCCGTGGAAGTCCTGAAAACTCTTCCTTTCCTGGGCTGTGTTCATCTTTCTCCTCTCTCAGGACATAAAATCAGTCCTTGTTACAAGTCCCAAGTCTGGACAAGGCCTGAATTTCTATGGAGAAAGACAAACAAACACTGAAAAAATTCATTTAGGGAAGTAGTCTGTTCTTTCGTTGTTTGCTTATTTAAAAGGAAATAAACAACTGTGTAGCAATTCACAAAAAAACAAATCTCAACAGATAGCAGGAGGATTTTAATTGGGTTTTCTCCTTAGATCTGAAAAGTGCTAAATCTGCTTTTTAGCTTTGTGAGTCAGGTTTGTGATTATTTTATTATTGGTGTCTTCCTATTTGAAGCTTCAGGTGGAATCATAAAGAGATCCTGTTATTATCCACAAATTCAATCCCAGTGCACAAGACATTACCAACAGGAAAATTGTCTGGATCTGGATTCGAAGGCAAGGATAAACTCACAATTTGTTCTGGTTTGGCCAAAATCTAGCAATATATCCTCTGAGAGAAAACCAGGTTACAACCACCCTTCCTCCCACCAGGTTTGGGGGAAAAAAAGAAAAAAAAGAAATTTTAATGCTTAAACATTTTAAGCATTTTCCAGGTTTGGAAAGTTTATCAGCTTGGAAAACATCCCATTGCTGAAACGAGACACACTGTGACCAAACACAACTAATTCTCAGAAATATTTGTGAAATTTGTGTTCTAGCCTGGAACACAAACTTCTGGATATAGCAGGAGAGACCACCTCAGGGAGTGCCCAGAGCTCAGAGACATCCAAGAGGTTCCCTGGGGAACATTTGAGCACCTCCAGGGATGGGGACTCCACCACCTCCCTGGGCAGCCCCTTCCAATGCTTGATCAGCCCTTTCTGTGAAGAAATTCCTCCTGAAACTTCTCTCTCAGGAGGGAAACGAGTTTGGTGCAGAGAACTCAGCCTTGTGGATTATTTCTGAGAGCTGCCAGTCGTCAGGGAGGGGAGCAGAGAGGACAGATTCCTGATCCAGGGACAGCTGGGAAGCTGAACTCCAGTGTGTAAAACCATAAAGCCTGAGGGAAAAAAAGTAGGCTAGGGAAGAAGAAACTTTGACCATGATGTTTCTTTCTAGAAGAGTTGTGCATAATCCTAGAATCATGGAATGGGTTGGGTTGGAAGCGACCCTAAAGATCATCTCATTCCAAACCCCCTGCCACGGGCAGGGAATCTTCATGAGCCCAGGTGGCTCAGGGTCATCCATCCTGGCTTTGAACACTTCCAGGGATCCAGGGGCAGCCACAGCTGCTCTGGGCACCCTGTGCCAGGGCCTGCCCACCCTCCCAGGGAACAATTTCCTCCTAATATCCCATCTAACCCTACTCTCATTCAGTTTGAAGCCATTCCCTCTCATCCTGTCACTCCAGGCTCTTGGAAATGGTCTCTGTTCACAGGATGAGCTCCCCATAAACACTCCTGAGCCATATGGTAAAAAATGTATCTCTGGAAAACGCAAATCTGATGACAGAGTAGCTGATAAAGGTTCAACAAAACTCAGAGTCTAAAAATTACAGCCAGATAAGAGTGTTCTGTGGAAAATAAACACATTTCTCACAGCGAAAGGAATTAACCAATGGAAACAACACTTCATGTTGTGTACTGGATCCTGCACCTCTAGAAATGCCCTCATCAAGACAGGAAGGGGCTTTTTCAGCTGATATGGTCAAGCTCAGATAAAAATCAGTTCAAGGAAAATTCAGTTCAAGGAAATCCAAGAGATGATGTGATAGGTCTGACATCAGCTTGCGAGATCAGGTTGGCCCGTTTCTCTTGGAGCAGGAAAGATCCCCAGCCAGCACTGGAACTGCCTCTGAGCTCTGGCCTTTTATGGGGTGACAGTGACACAACTTAAAACCCTTAAATGGGAACTTGACTTTAGGGAGCATTACAATAAAAAGTGGGGCAGAAATACCCCCTCACCCTTTCTTTTGCTGTTCTCTCCCCTCATCCAGCACAGCTTCTCTGATTCCCCTAAATTCTCCCTGCTTTTATCACCAAATGGAGGCTTCAGCTTGGAATGCAATTTAATGGCATTCTGTTTGTGCAAATGCCTGGGAAGACCTTCCAAAAACTGTTCCTACCAAACATCCCAAGCAATGCCCAAACACGCAGCTCTTGCTGTTGCTCAAGACCATTTGACGTCTCTTTACAGAGACACCGCTGCTTAATCCTCATTCTTTCCGTGCCTTGAAAAACAACGACACTTCAAGAAAAAGGGGCAGGTTTTTTGTTTCTGGAAGTGTTTGTACTCTTCAGTTTCCTGTTGAGTTTCATGGCAGTCTCACCCTTTAAGAGGTGCAATTTTGAGGCTGCGCAACTCTGCCTGCAGCGCTGGATTTCTGTGTTGGGGGCGTGGATCACACAGTGACAGCTACAGCAGAACCACTGGGCAGGGAAGTGCTCCTGACTCTGTGCCAGGCTGAGACCACACGTGCGGTGGCTCCTCTGGCAGGAGCCAGCTGCGTGATCAGCCCAGGAAAAAGCTGCAGGGCTCACGCTTGTGGGCAAAGTTATAAGTGGGATATGCAAACCCCTGGTTCTAAACCAAAATCAGGCCTCCAGCAGCCGAGCTCAGCACTTGGTGCTGGATGGAAATAAGCAACAGGAGGTATCCCTGTGAGCTCAGGGCTGGATGGAGATTTTCTGGGGGCAGTGGAGTTAGCAAGGGACTCAAAACTGCCCCGGAGGATGATCAGGGGCAGTCACCAACTGTATGAAATTCAGCAAGGGAAAATGCCAGATTCTGCACAAACTGGGGAATGAGATGCTGGAAAGCAGTGCCATGGAAAGGCTCCTGGAGGTCCTGGTTGATGGGGAGTTGAACATGAGCCAGCAGTGCCCTGGCAGCCAGGAGGGCCAGCCCTGTTCTGAGGGCATCAGGCCCAGCATCACTGACTGGGACAGGGAGGGGATTGTCCTGCTCTGCTCTGGGCTGCCACAGACTCACCTTGGATTATTGTGAACAGTTTTGGGCACCAAAATATAAGAAAGACATTAAATTGTTAGAGAGTGTCCAAAGAAGGGCAATGAAGATGGTGAAGGGCCTTGAGAGGAAGCCGTGTGAGGAGCAGCTGAAGGCACTTGGTCTGTTCAGTCTGGGGGAGACTGAGGGAAGAGCTCACTGCAGTGACAACTTCCTTGTGAGGGGAAGAGGAGGGGCAGGCCCTGATCTCTGCTCTGTGGTGACAGTGACAGGGTCTGAGGGAATGGCCTGAAGCTGTGTCAGGGGAAGTTTAGGCTGGATATCAGGAAAAGGTTCTTCCCCCAGAGGGTGTTTGGGCACTGGAACAGCTCCCCAGGGAGTGGTCACAGCACCAAGGCTGAGGAGCTCAAGTGTTTGGACAATGATCTCAGGCACAGGGTGGGATTGTTGGGGATGGTCCGGTGAAGGGCCAGGAGTTGGACTCGATGATCCTTGTGGGTCCCTTCCAACTCAGCCTGCTCTGTGACTCTGTAATGTGTGGAAACCCCCATCTCCACACACCCCTGTGAATTACTCACCCTCCAGACACTCAGGGAATTCGCAGGTGCTGTAAGGAGCAGGCAGCTGGCCAGGTCTAGACACTTGGGTATGGCACCATTGCCCAACTCAAGAGCAGCCTCACCTGACCAGGCAATATGAAGACAATTAAGATACCTAATCACAGATCAAGCCCTCTGTTTTACTGATAGTGGGGACAAGAGGAGAAATACCGGCAGAGGTGGCACTCCCAGGTGAGCAAAGTTGCACATTCCTTGTGCTGGGGTCTGCCTGGACAGGGCAGAGCAGCCAGCAGAAGACACAACACACGTGCAGAAGTGCTCTTTGCTTTCATTCTTGCACCAGCTTCCAAGCCTGGGGCAGCAAAACAAACAGCAGGAGCATCTGTGCTGCACTTTGAGTCCAAACCCTGTCAAAGGGGTGCTGGATCATTTCTGTCACAAGATTAAAGGGTGCAGCGAGGTAACAGGATTCCATGTCCCATAAAAATCTGCTTTTCTCAGAAATAAGCCGTGTGTGTCAACATCTCTCTCTGAATCAGGCCTAGACAGCCACTGTGATCCATCATCCACAGACCCCTGTCAGCCAGGGATTCCAGAGGCTGACAAATCCCTCACGATAAGGGGATAAATGATAATCAGCTGTTGTTGTGAGGATTGGACACACATTTATTGCAGATGCATCTGTCGGGGCAGCTCACGGCGTGCCACAAGCTCTTCTAGTGGTGAAGTCGTGTTCTCTCAAAGCAAAATGGAGAGCACAAGGAAGTAAAAAAAGCAGCTTGTGGATTGCATGGTCTGTTTCATTCCAGTTAAGGATCACAAATCAAATGGATTCTCGAGTCACAAACACTTCCTGCAAAGCAAAGCAAAGGCAGATTTGCCCCTGCACGGAATCTCATTCCAGAGCTTCGTCACTGGAAGTTGCTGCCACTGTTTGAGGGGGACACTCCTGTGCTCTTCTCTTGGCTGCAGAGCTGGGTGGTTCAGCACAAGAAACTTGGCTGAAATACTGCTGAAGTCAAGTAACAGGTCATTTCAAGCCCTGTGAGTTAAAACATTGTGAAACAGGAGCATTTCACTATGAAACAGCAGGCAAAGAAACTGCCCAGGGCTGGGCCATAGATGTGATGTCTCAAGGAAAGTTACACAGATGGTTTGAACTTCAAAAAGGAAAAACCACAAACCATACACAAGCTTTTTAGGAAATGCACCTTTTTCCTGTCTCCATGTCCCTCATGAAGAGCACTAATCCTCTGTTACACCCACTAGGCTGTGAGATCTGTGGCTGATCCCCGACTGTTTAACCTGTGGGGGATTGTGGTGGCTTTCTTTGTCTAAGTCATTTCTCACTGTGATACCTGAGAGCAACAGAAAAAAAAACCTCCACACAAGGGACTTTTCTTTGGAACCTGCCCTCAGGTGAAACTCGGCTGTGACTCACCTCTCAGGCAGTCGGCTGAGGTGGAAGCCAAGAACATCCGAGGTGTCAACCAGAGGTGACCAGAAACCAAGGTCATAAAAATACCAGAAACCGTTTTTGTCATGGAAATTAAACTAAAAATCTCCCCAGCCTTTCAAAAGCTACCTGTGAGTCTGCTTCCCAAAAGGATTCCTGGCACAAACAAGTCCAGCCTTAGCCCAGCTGGATCAGCCTCTCTGACCCTGGAAAAGCTCTTTCCACTTTCTTCCAAGCACCTCCCTCCGAGAGTCCTTGCATGGGCACAGTGGAGGACAAAGCTGAAACTCTTCCCAGACTGCCTGAGAGAAGAACCACTCAGTCAAGAAAAAACATTAACAAATGTCAAGCTGTGGGGAGTACAGGCGAGGGGGAGAGCAACAACAAAAGCCAATGCTTTTATAGTTTTTTCCTGCATGTAATTTGTATGAATTGATCTTACTAGGAGTTGCTTCCACGTAGTGTGATGTGACCTTACAGTTAGAAATGTAGGATTTTAGGAGGCAAATGATGTATTGTTTTGTTCTTTTTTTTAATCAATGATTGCTCCAGAAGTAAAAGAATCCTACATAGCTCCAAAAAAAACCCAAAAAGAAATCCATGAAAATAATGAAGTCTAAAGAAAAAGAGGCAGACTTCTTTCTTCTGCAGACTTCAGCTCACTGTACTTCCACAGACCCAAGCAGAAGCAAGGAAAAATGTTCCTACATTTTTAGTGCTCCGTGGATTCTGTTGACACATGAGTTAGGGGTAAAATGGGCTGTGCAGCTCAGCTGCAGAAGTTCACTGCAGATACGACACCAAACTATCATGGGGCAGAGTTGAATTCCCGGTCAGGACATCCTATTTTGCTTTTGATTAACTTCTGGTTTTGTTTTTCATGTCATGCCCATTAAACCGTTTGGTTTGCTGACTGAAGCAGGGGTTTTTGGCTGCTTTTAGTAAAACCCTTGACATTCCCAGTTGAATTATCCTGATGCCAAGAAATCCAGAAAACAGTTCAAGGACAGATTTCCAATTCTTTCATCTCTGGGTTGCCAGTAGGAATGCATGACTTGAGATCTGTGGACTGCTTGGTATATGCTCTCTTACTAGAATTTCAAATAATATCCCTTAGAAACAATAATAAACTCAACTCAGAAACTATCCAGGGTTGGAAAGAAGTTGTCCCAGTACTTCTGCTGCAAACTTTGGATCTCACTGTTTTGATGGATCAGAAGTGCATTATTTCCTGGCTAAATTAAACAAAGGGAAGTTTCTGTGCATTAATTCCTGTGCCCACACTCACTTCCCTTCAGTCCCTTATTCCCTGTGGGGATGAAGTGAGGATGTGCTGCTGTCAGCATCAAATTCTTCCCTACCAGACACATGTAGAGCCCAATGGGTCCTTTTAGTGACCCCTGGGTTTATGATTATGCAGCAGTGTGGTGGAGGAGTAAATCAGAAGCACATTCCTTGAGAGTCTCTTTTGCCCTCATTCCTCAAATACACCATGGAGATAAACTTCTGGGGATAAACTTCTGGCTGTGGGGAAGTGGCTACCACAGAACAGCAATTTTTTTTTTTTTTCAGCAGAGGCCAGGGGAAATGTGTTTTTTCTTAAGGGAACTCCAGTAATGGCAATTATTCCCACTGCAGCTCACCCTGAGTGCAGCTCCTGGACATAGAATTTGTCTTTCACACAGACTTTATAAACTCCAAATATTTCAGCTTTCCAGGTCGAAATGCACCACCCAACCAGGAAGAGATTTTGTGATGTGATGGTGTCCCTGTGCTGGCAGCACTCCAGGCAGCACCACTCCCCTGCACAATGGCCTGACAGAAGTCTGGGTGAATGAGCGTGGAAAATTGGGTTAAATTCTCCACATGCTGCCCATCAGCTGAAGATCTAAGCCCTGTACTGGTCAGAAGATGCAAGATTATGACAATGCCCTCAAGCATTACCAAGCCCTGCAATGAGATTCCTTATGGTGGTAAACTAAAAAGATGCTTCCTGACCTAAATTTGGTGCTGCTGCCAGCAGGAACCCTAAATAACTTCGGGGCATGACTTGGCAGTTAAGAGCATTTCAGGGACTGTTCCCAAAGGGTGGATTGCACAAAGCCACCTTGTTTTGGGTGGTGAGCCAGTTCAGCAGCACAGACAGGGGCTGGTCTGTGCCTTGTGGTGTCAGTGCTTGGAATATCCCTGGTCACGTTTCATTTACCAGTGTAGGCCCAGTCTGTGATGCTCCTTTGTTAAAACAGGTTTAGAAGTGAGTTCAGTTCTTCCACCCATTTGGTGCCAGTGTGGAACACGGAGTACCCTGTGGAGGGAGGAAGAGATAAATGTTTGTGGCAACTGAGCTGGCACAGTTAATTCCCCAAGCAAAATCTCAGCCAACCCACTGGAAAAAATGGTTTCCATGTTGGCTAAAAAAAATGTAATCTGGCACTGAAATCCAACAAACCTACAAGGTCCTACAGTACAGGGATAACTTCTTCCTCTCCATTTTTAAAAAATTGAAATCAGACTTCGTTTAACCATTTCAGAAGGGTATAGGGGTGAGTAAACACAAATAATATTTAAAAATATTAATAAGCACGTCTAGTGCCTTGAAAAAAAAAATAGAGAGAGTATTTATGAACATACATATATCTGCACAACTTTTAAATTTATGTGTGGCTAATTGTGGCCATTCAGTATCTGAAGGGAGCCAACAAGGAAGATGGAGAGAGACAATTTCCAGGGGGTGGAATGACAGGACAAGGGGGAATGGCTTCAAACTGATAGAGAGTTGGGTTAGATGGGATACTGGGCAGGAATTGTTCCCTGGGAGGGTGGGCAGGCCCTGGCACAGGGTGCCCAGAGCAGCTGGGGCTGCCCCTGGATCCCTGGCAGTGCCCAAGGCCAGGTTGAACATTGGGGCTTGGAGCAGCCTGGGACAGTGGGAGGTGTCCCTGCCATGGCAGGAGTGGCACTGGATGGTTTTTAAGGTCCCTTCCAACCCAACCCCAACCTCCTTTGGGAAGGAGGGCACCCCAGGATCTGGAGCCCCCATTCCATGGGAGCTGCCTGGTGCAGAGCTGGAGGCAGAGCTTGGGCCAGGTGAGGGTCCCCCGAGGCCGAAGGCACTGTGGGAGCCCAGGGCAGACAGGAGAGGTGCAGCCATGCCCCTGCCATGGAGTTTGAACCCCTGCTGCTCCCCTGCCCCTGCGCTGCAGCAGGTAGATAATGTTTAGGACTTAACAGCTGCCAATAACCTTTTATTGTCTGCAAAGTGCTTTCAGAAGAAGCTGGTTTTGAGCGAGAATAATCTTTCCGGGAAAAGCAAGCCCGTCCCAGCAATTATCTTTGACAGTTAAATCAGCCTTCGACTCACTTGAAAGTGATGATGGAGGAACAAGCCTTTGCAAGCTGAAGCCTCTCTGGAGCATGAAGCCTCTTTCTTGCCCTCTAAGAATAGCATCCATCCCTCCTAGTCAGCACTCCCTGGAGGCTGGAAGCATGCAGAGAGACCTGCAGAAGCAGTGTGTGTGTGTGCTTGTGCATCTTTGCCAGCCTCTCTGCTCAACTAAGCTCTGGAAAGTCATCAAAACCTAACAAAACTTGTTACAGGCTGCTTGTAATGTCCAGAAGTGTTTTATTTTAATTTCCAATGGGGAAGGGGAGGTGGGAGCTCAGCAAGGAAGATGTCCAGGCCTAAGCTCCTGCAGTGACCTATTGCTAAGAGCTGGCCTGGCCAAAACTGACCCCTTGGGCACCAGGGGTGGTTTCCCCTCTCCTGCTGCACCCGTGGTGTGGGGGCTGAGCATCATCTCCAGCTGCTCCACTCTGCAGGGCCAGAAAACAGGATGGAGGGGTACAAAGCTGGAGGAAACTTCCACTGCCCACTAGAAACCCTCCTTGCCAGTCGCCAGAGTGGGATTCCTGCTCTCTGTCTCCCATGATAACACCCACAGGTCATACACTGAAAAGATGTCACCAAGAATGAAGGCACCCAAATGAACCCGGCCTTCACCTCCAGTTCTGGAGGCTGAGCCCTCCCTGGAAAAGTCTAGGACTGGCCAGGGTTTGAGAGGAGCATTGACACCACGAGGTCACTCCAGCCAAGCTGTTCCCTCACATTTTCCAAAACAACCCAGAGAAGGTGACTGAGCCCGTGTTGGTTTGAGGAGTACAGTTGGATACTCTCGGTCTTGCTGCCCTTGCTGCAGGACTCTCAAACCCAGCCTCGTGTTAAAGCCCATTTGTGCTCCTCACAGACAGGACTTGCTGTGTCCCACCTGGCACAGCTCCTGAAGGAGGGAATTTTCTCCTGCTGCCAGAGCACCAAGGAAATGCTCACGGGGGGAGCAGGGGACACGCAGAGGGTGGCAGATGGAGCCAGATCCCTTTCCAAGGCGGCAATTCCTGAGGCAGTGCCTTCTTGCAGATGCAGAAAGTAAAGGCCAAGGGTGTGCCAGCTTTTACAATACTCCCTGGCTGTCATAAATCCATTTTATTAGCCGCCTCAGAAGTGAGGCTTAACACCTGAGGTCCTGACCTGTGAGTAAATCCAGGACAGGGAGCAGCCTTGTCCTCAGAGCTGGTTGGGAGCACGGAGCGTGTCGGCGTTCCATTTCTCTGTCTGAGGGAGCAAAGGTTTCAGCAGTGGGAGAGGGAGCAGCCCTCATTCATCACCTGAATCATACCCCTATCACCGTCTGGGCTCTTATCTCCAGCCACTTGTGTACAGCCAGCTCGCTGCCTCTTTGAACTGGCCTCCTCACCATCCCTCTGGACACACCTGGGAGGTCCAAGCTGGGAGCAGGTGTAGAGAAAAGGCTGGGTCATCCCCTCTGAGGCAGGATCCGGGCAAAGAGTGGGACTGAGCAGAGAGAATGGGGTCCCAGAGCTGCACAGCCCCCTTCTGCTCCACATCCTGGGACCTCCAGGACGAGCAGCAGTGTAACAATGCATTCATTCTGAGGAGGTGTGGAGGACATTGCAGAAAGCAGCACAAGAGCTGCCCAAGCCAGCATTTAGCTGCTGTCAGCACCTGTGTATTGCCCGGTGGATGCTTTATAGTCAAGCATTAACAGCTATCATTAGAGCTTCGGCTTTTCTCGGTGTTTATTTACAAGCTGGAGAAGGTTTTTTAATGCAATTGGGAAGGATGTGGGCAGGCTTCTTGCTGAGGAAAAAAAAAAATAGAGTAAGAACGAGATCTGGCCGCAAAATTGAACTGCTGTTCAGAAAAAGAGAAAAAGAGGGGTGTCTTGGGGTGACTCTATGGTGTGTATCCCCTATCACGGCTCTATGCCAAAAAATTAATTTTGTGCCTTTAAACTGAGCTTGAGAGGGGAGGGAAAAACAAATGAACTTTTCAAAGCAAGTTCCCAAGGACAGAGATAGAGACGGCTCTGCGTTCTCCAGCGGTGGTAGCATGGAGAGAGCACCCTTGCCTGTTTCTTCAGCCAGTTTTCTTTTTTTGTTTTTTTGTCCCTTGGTCTCCAGTGTGTTTCCTAGGACTTTGGTGGGGTTTTTTTCTTCCTTTTTTCCTCTTCTGGACTGTTTCAACAAGACACATCAGAACACATCAGGAGAACTTCTCTTCAGGCCCAAAGTGGGGCCTAAGGCCATCCCCCACGGCAGCTCCGAGAAGGAGGGATCACACTTACAAGAGGACTCTAATTTCTTCCCAGGTTTTCTTGTTATAGTGAGGGGTTTTACTATTTAGTCTTATTATCCTTTTCCTGTGCGTTTATTAATAAATAAGTTTTATCTCCTTCACTTTCTTTTGAGGAATTTTTTTCTTCCCCGAACCTGGTGGGGGGGAAGGGTGGTTGTGACCTGACTTTCTCCCAGAGGATATATTGCTAGATTTTGGCTGAAACCAGCACAAGGGGTTAGAAGAAAGAAACCCCAGAAGCCAGAGGAGCCCCATGCCAGCAGAAAGCTGATTTCTTGCATGCTGGTGGTGTGGGCCCTGTGTGGGCGCAGCTCCTGGCCGAGGGCCCGGCAGTGTGGGAGGTGTGCTCGGTACAAGGGTTCAGGGCTGCCAGACGAGCCGTGTCACCTCCACAGGGACTTTGTCCTTTCAGCCTCTCTGGAGCACACAGGGGTGTCCTGGCTGAGCCCTCATAAGCAAAATCCGGGAATCTGGGCCCCTCAGTTCAGGAAGGACGTGGAGACACTTGAGCGTGTCCAGAGGAGGGCAACAAGGCTGGTGAGGGGCTTGGAACACAAGCCCTGTGAGGAACGGCTGAGGGAGCTGGGGTTGTTTAGCCTGGAGAAAAGGAGACTCAGAGGAGACCTTATCACTCTCTACAACTTCTTGAAAGGTGGTTGTAGTGAGGTGGGGGTTGGTCTCTTTTTCCGGGCAACAACTGACAGAACAAGAGGACACAGTCTTAAGTTGCACCAAGGGAAATATAGGTTAGATCTTAGGAGAAACTTTTTTACAGAAAGAGTGATAAAATATTGGAATGGTCTACCTGGGGAGGTGGTGGAATCATCATCCCTGGACGTGTTTAAAAAGAGATTGGATGTGGCACTCGGTGCCATGGTTTAGTTTAGTTGAGGTGTTAGGACAGAGGTTGGACTCGATGATCCTGAAGGTCTCTTCCAACCTGGTAATTCTGTGATTCTGTGATTCTGTAATCTGCGGGCACAGCTCACCCTGACACGGAGTGATGTCACTCTCAGGACAAAGGCGCCCCAGGGCACACAGGAGGGCTGGACCAGGCTCAGGGGTGGCCAGAGGTGACAGAAAGTGGCTGCAGAAGAGGGACAGTAAATTTGGGAGCGAGGCCCAGAAGGATTCACGCCCAGCCCAGCAGCAGAGCACTCACCAGCAGTGAATTTACAGAGGCCAGACACAAGCGGCTGTAACCTTGGCCTGAGCTGGTGGGACAGGAGCCAGCACAGCTCTGAGCCTTCCCTGGCTGTCTAGCTGCTGGGATTTACACAGCAGCCCTTGCAGCCTTGTTCTGGGCTGGGCTGGGAGCAATCCTTCAGTCCAGGCAGGGCTCTGGGCTCTGCTTGGGTACAGCCAGGGAGGACGAGCCTGGAGCTTGCTGCCAGAGCCTCTGAGTTTCTGTCTGGTGCTCTGTACCAGCACTGATGGTGCAACACCCCACAGGTCACAGTGTCCCACCCCGCCATTCCAGGGTTTTCCTGGGGGACAAACACCCTGTCACCTCTGTCACAAAGAAAACCGAACTCAGATGTGGCTGGCTGGCCGTGACAAGGAACACAGAAATCCCATCTAGGCCTTTTCTGGGTTTGAAGGAGGTGGAACTGTGACCTAACATGCTCTGCACATGCCACAGGGGCTGTGTCCTGTCATTCACTTATCTCTGGTGATTCACTGGCCCCCAGGGAGCCTGTGGAAAGGCTCAGGGCTCTCTGCACATCTCGAAGCAAAGTGCTCTCACCAGACCCAAGGCAGCATTTTCAGCTGCCCAAGCCAAATTATTTGTGTAACGTCCAAGGTGTTGCAAAGCAGATGGAACGGGATCATCAAACCCTTATCCACAAGTGGGAAGGCACTGGAAAAGGAAGGAGTTAAATCTCCCTGCAGCTGACTGAGGTTGCTTATTAAAGAGGTGTAGAATCATAGAATGGTTTGGGTTGGAAGGGACCCTAAAGATCCTGCCCATGTCCAATTTTGTTGGAACAAGATAATCTTTAAGGTCCCTCCCAACCCAAAGCATTATGATTCTGTGAAATTTGGACTGGGCAGGAGGAACGCTCAAAAACATCTCAAAATTTTCTCCTTTCAATATGGAAAAGAAATAAAAGAGAAGTTGCCACTCTCTTATTCTGTCCTGAACTATACTTGAATTCTTGGTATCAAAGCACAGAAGAAAAAAAAATCTGTGGTCTCAGTGGTATCTTTTGGTCTCTGTGCAGTTCTGTTGCCCTGATGAACACAAAGAGAGGTCCTGGGAAGTGCTGAAGTTCAGGGATGTCTTCAAGTAACCTGTGGCTAAATTGTCACGCTTGTTACTTTACTCTTTGTTAATTTTTAAAAATTTTTTAAAAAATATTTTAAAAATAGGCCTTAGAAGGAAGAATGTCTGAAACTCCTGCATTACTCCTGAAGACTGTGCAGGCAGGAAGAGTTATCCTTGCAGCAGCCATGTGCGTAGCTCATAAGGGACACTATATACCTGTATTATACTATATATCTGTATTATACTATATATCTGTATTTTTTTAAAGAAAACTGGCTTTCTGAAAAGCCCACAGTCCTTTTCTGCAGAGATCTTCACTCAGGGTATATTGCCACTGGGGCAAAATAGCTGCTTCTTCAGTTTCTTCTCCCACGTTCCCAGGAGTGGGAGATATGGAGGATTTCAATATTTGCAGTTAAAAATGGGGCTTGTATTTCTAAGTTAGGATAAGTACTGGTAAGTATCTAGATTTTCAGATGTGTCAGCCAGAGCAAAACTGCAGCCATCTCCTCCTCCTATCCAGTGCTGAGCTCCCAAATCCTTAAGCAGCAGATCACCAGCCCTGGCCCTGATTTTCCAACGTGTTCATAAAAGCCCAAGGCAAGGCTGACATCTTCCTTTAGCTGCTGCAAGGAGCTTAACAGAAAGACTCCATTTAAACATTAAAAATAAAAGTGCCGGCCTCCAAAACCTCCACTGCTCTAAGAGTTTGCCAACGCTCTTCAGCTGCATTCCTGGGAACATTTAATGACAGTTTGCTTTGCTCTGCATGCATGGGTAATATATAATCCTTGTGCCACCACTTGCTTTGAGTGTTCTTCATGACTGGAGGCTTTTTTTTTTTCCTTCTTGCTTTTGATCTCAGGGAGACTGTTATTCCTGTAGTAGCAAAGCTATTTGTCCTTTTAAGCAAGCATGTGGTAATCCACAAAATCCATGATTCATAATGAAATTGGCTTCAGTCTGCAGGAGTTTAATGGTTGTCTCAACCCAGGACAACTGGCAATTTTGGCACGGAGCACTGCAGCCCCTCCTTGAAGTAATAACATCTGAAGTGTTGGACAAACTGGGTAGCTGATGATAACCAGTATAAAGCATGATATATGGCATAGCTCTGGGTAAATTAGAGAGTGCTTTAATTTGAGCTTGTGCAACCACATTTAGCAGCAGTGGTTGTTTTGACTGGGTTAGTTGCAAAATTAATATTACAATTGGACCTGACTCTTAAAGATCTTTGAAGACCACCAGCCATGCTGTGCACTCCACTAGGCCAAGGCATATGGAAAAAAGCAGTGTATTTATGGTGATGCTCTTCAATCACAAGAGAAAAGGGGTTCACACCGAGGCTGCACAGGGAGCTGTAACATTTTTAAACCATTTTTTTTTCCCTAACACGATATCAGAGTTCCTCTCGTATCATATACTTGCTGTTGCAATATATTTATGTCTCTGTATTTAAATAAAAAGCCATGCTGGTGCTGCAAAAATTAGGCTGATGCCCTTTTAGGCAAACACAATCTCTTGGCCGTGCACAACCTGAAATGCACTTTCTGCACCCTCAGCACTCTGCTAGAATGCACCTTTGAGTGCCATTGCTTTCAGCCCAATGTCCCAGAGCATTTCACTAAACCTGCCATGCAATGAAGCCACCTGCTCACCCCAACCTGCACTAAAAACCTGTCCCTCACTTAGAGATCACTGCAGACCATGGTTTATAAATGATAGGTGGTCGAGACACTCTTTTTACTTGCAGGAGGAAAGAAATAGTCTGTTTGTAGCTGTTGCTGAGCATACACAGCTTGCTGGGTTTGGTGAGTGAAGCCGAGCCAGTCCTTTGTTTCTTTTGATCCATTAAAGCCCGGGCCCGTTTCCTTCTGTCAGAGCAACATCACAAGCAGCAGCATTCAAAGCAAAGTTTGTTTTCTCACCCTTTGTTTATGCTCTGGCTTCCTCAAGGATGTTCCTGTTGGTTTGAAATTTCCCAGGATTAATTTTAGCTCGCAAGTGGTTTTTTTTATTTTAGGGTTTTTTTTTTTCTTGGAAAGCCGTAACCAGCGAGCGCCTGAACGGGGACTCTTGGCACTCCAAGAACAAACACTGTGTCCCTTTAAAAGCCAAAAATGACAAGTGGCCTTTGTCTTCAGCTGCCCCAGGGGAAAAAATAGCCTGTCCTTAAATAAGCTTGGAGGAAATCAAAAAAGACCTGCCAGAAGGGTGTATAGGGAGACTTGGGAAGAAGAGGAGAAAGAGTGAGAGTGTTGAAAATATCCTTGCACAAAAAGTTTCATGTTTTGGGTGCTTAACTACATTTTTCTCAGATTTAGCTAAAGATGGAGGGTGCTAAATATGTGTCCAGCACAACACAAATCCAGGTATTTCTGTGGTGATTCTTCTCCTGAGCAGTGCAAGCTTGGCTTAAAGGCAGAAATGGCCACATGCATCTCCTCGAGGCTTTGAAAACACCCACAAAATCTGTAAGCAAATACAAAGATTTACCCAAACACTGCTATTTCTGGCATTTTCAGCTTCCTGCAAAACAGCTTTCATCTGAGTAGTCCTGACTGGTCAATGCCTGTGCTAGACACAGGCGGCCAGAACTCATTTTTGTTGCCAGTTGCAAATTCACCACCGAAATTAGGGAGAAATGTCAGTGCTTCCAGGAGGCACTGGGAGGCCTCTCTTCACCAGGAGCATCCCAGGTCTGGCTGTCCCCGTCCACCCAGGCAGCCAGGCTGAATTTCACCCACAGCACCCCATGGGTGATGTTTTCTTTTCAGCGTGAAGGATTTTTGCCCTCCACTGATTTTCCTGGATGGAATTGCCTTTCTTCTCCTTGATTGTGTTCACCTGGAGCACTGAACTCAAAGTAAACCTCCATCATTGGGTGGCCAGAAATGGTGATTTTTAGGTCATTATCATTTAGATCTCTTTTTTAATCTTGGCCTCTCTCCAGCAGCTCCACGTCCTCCCTGTGCTGGGCCCCGGGGCTGGAGGCAGCTCTGCAGGTGGGGTCTCACCTGAGCAGGAGAGAAAGGCAGAATTTCTTCTCCTGCCCTGCTGGCCACTCTTCTTCCACTCTTTTTTCACAGCTCAGGTAAGCAAACAGCAAAAAGCAGCAGAGCTGTGCCTTTCCTGTCTTTTGGATGCTGCAACCTCAATGCTACAACCTCCAAATCCCCACAGCCTTCTAGCAAGGAGTGCAGTGAAAAAACTTACAAAGGGAAACTGCGTTGTCTTTTCCAGGTGATTTCCACTGTTTCCTATGAATCCCTGTGGTTCCTGCCTTTCCCCTAGGTCTTGGCCCCTGTGTGGGCATCCAGACCACAATGCAGGAAGGAGATGTCCCTGCCGAGGTGTCCTGGCTGTCCTCCACCCCTGTGGGAAGTGCTCCCATGGACACAGCTCCCTGCGAGGTAATTAGAGCCTTTAATTCCCCAAGATTATATATTGCAGCCATCCACGGAGAGGAGGAAGTTCGCTCTTCCTACCAGAACTCCACCCAGGAGCAGTTTATCTCCATCCAGATAGGGCTGAAGAGGCACTCGAGCCTTTTGTAAACGTGATAGGATCAGATAAAGGTGATTTAAGGCAGAGGGAGGCACAAGAATTGCCTCAGCCCGGGGTTAGAAAGGTCTCCTGTGCCACTGGACAGCACTGCCACATCTTCTGGAGATCTTTCAAAAAACACTCCCAGCAAACGCTGCTCAAAAATCCGGGCTAAGCAGATGATGCTGATACAACAAATATGTTATGACATAGCTTTTTTTTATAATTTACTTAGGCACAGAAATAGCTTTGTTAATTGCCATTCCTTTCGAAACTTTGGAAGATGTAAACAGTGTCTGCCAGAAGAGTGGGGAAATACATCTGAATTTCTGCGGTGACAAGGGGGCACCATGTCTTAGCAAACACCGCTCAGACAGGGCTCTAGAGTGCAAAATTGTCTGGAATTGGGTTTATTTTTTTACAGCTTGATCTTATCATGAGCTCTCAGGCCCACGAAATGTACCATACCCAAGTCCTGGAATTATGGGGAAGCAGAAGAACATAAGATTTTGTTTAAAACAAAAAGAGAGCACGGGGAAAAGGAAAATTCGGTCTCACACAAGGGCTCTGGGAACAAAATGCACAAAGAAATCTGCAGCTCTGCCCAGCTTCAAGCTGACTGTCCCAGCTTTGTGGGGCTGGCTGATGGTGGCACACAAGGACGATGTGCACAAGCCCTGTAGGGTGCTGAGGACCCCACATGAACAGACCGGCACAATTCCATGAAACCAGATGGCACAGGGTGACCCTGCCCTCTCAAACCTGGCTCTAGGTGGGGCTGAGATGATGGGTAGGAGGATCCCAGCCCCTTCCCACAGGCTGGCAGCCACGGGTGGGACAGATGGAGTAGGGCTGGCAATGGGGTGATGGTCAGGGTGAACCAGCCAGGGGCAGGGGCTGCTCTCAAATCTGCCAGCAGCAGTGGCAGGAGGTGGCTGGGGATGGGGTGGGGGTTTCAGGAGGGGACGTCCCCTGCCCCACAGGACTGCTGAGGAGTCCCCACCTCAATTTCAAACACTGGTGCCAAAGGATCAGCCGAAGTTTGTCACCACCACAGGGTTTATCCCACGAGGAATACCTGCACACCACCTGGCCCT
This sequence comes from Monarcha castaneiventris obscurior, assembly GCA_026261815.1. Lineage (NCBI taxonomy): Eukaryota > Metazoa > Chordata > Aves > Passeriformes > Monarchidae > Monarcha > Monarcha castaneiventris. Next base: position 46,744,982 of record JAMPIT010000566.1, on the reverse strand, counting down.
GCTGTCACACCACAGGGCCCTGCTCTGGGTGTGGGGGAGGCTGACCAGAAGACCCCAGAGGTCCCTTCCAGCCTGAATGACCACAGAGCCCTGCCTGCCAGACCTCCAGCCCAGCCCTCACCACCTCTGCTGCAGCAAGGGAGAGTGCACACACCCCCCAGAGACACTCTGCTGCCTTCCTTGCCACATTAGCACATCCTCTTGGGTGCCAAAGTTGGTTTCCCACTTGGTGTGGATCTCAGGCAGAAATGGAATCTGTGGTTCTGGGATGCTCCTCCCAGTGAGGCAGGGCAGGAACGCACGGCTCCCGGGGAGTGGCCAGCTGCTCCCTGGCTTTTTCCCTCATTGGGATTACTTTATCCATCCCTGTGGATGATGTCTGTGAGTAAGGCTGCTGCTGCAATCCATGGGGATTGCACACAACACCCCTCACAGATATGTGTTTTTCCCTCTCGGTGGACACCGTGTCACGTCTGTCTAAACTACACCGTTTAGGTGTGTGGTTTGGGTTTGTGAGTCAGCACTGGGGGCAGAGGTCATCTCCAGCTCATGCTTTAAAGTCTCACCTGTCTCCACCATCTATTCCCCCTGGAGTCTGATCTCTCCACCTCCTTTTCCTCTTGACATCACCTCCCGTGTGCAACAGACACCAACACCAACACAGCTGTGACCTCGCTGACTCTGACCTCTACAACCCTGCTGCCAACCCTGAGTTTTCCATTCTTTCTGGATTTTTTTTTTTTTTTTTGGCTGTTGTTTTTCACACTAAATTAATTCAAACTTTCTGGAATCAGTGAGAAGTCTAGATTGGTGTTAGAACACAGGTTGCCCAAAGAGGTTGTGGACTCCCCACGCCTGGAGGGGTTCAAGGCCAGGCTGGATGGGGCTCTGAGCAACCTGGTCTAGTGGAAGGTGTCCCTGCCCATGGCAGGGGATGGAATGAGATGAGATTGGGTCCCTTCCAACCCAAACTATTCCATGATTTTATGGTTCTAACTCTTACTGAATTTTTCACAGCCTGAAAAAAAATTCTTCACCCATTAATCTGTGCCTCGCCTCTGCCAAATGAAGAAGTGGAGAGTAAATGGAGTTTCCAATCTGGCAATACGAAGCCTGCCCACTCCTCCTGTAGATCAAACAGCTGAATTTGAAAACACCCTGATTCACAAAGTCAAAAAATGCTGCAGGGAAAAGTTACCAGAACCTGAGATTCTGATAGGAGAGGACATGCTCAGTCAAGCTCCTCCCTGCGTCACTCAGAGCACAAGTTCTGGCACTGCTGTGTCTCCTATCGCTGCCATCTCTGAGGCATTGCAGGTCTTGCACAACCCCCACGTGGTGACCGACCCATCGCCCTTTGGCCAAAGCTCATTATTGTCTCTAATTATCGTGTCTCATACGCCTTGTTTTGTGCTTCTCTCCCTCTGTTTCTGCTTAGGCCTTACGTTTTCACAGAATCCCAAGATCCCTGAGGCTGGAAAAGCCCTCCCAGCCCATGGAGGCCCAGCTGTGCCCAATGCCCACCTTGTCCCCAGCCCAGAGCACTGAGTGCCACGTCCAGCCCTTCCTGGGACACCTCCAGGGATGGGGACTCCAAACCTCCCTGGGCAGCTCTTTCCAAGGCCTGAGCTCCCTTTCCATGGGGAAATTGCTGCTGGTGTCCAACCTGAGCCTCCCCTGGCCCAGGCTGAGGCCGTTCCCTCTCCTCCTGTTCCTGTTCCCTGGGAGCAGAGCCCGACCCCCCCTCGGCTGCCCCCTCCTGTCAGGGACTTGTGCAGAGCCACAAGGTCCCCCCTGAGCCTCCTTTTCTCCAGGCTGAGCCCCTTTCCCAGCTCCCTCAGCCATTCCTCCCTAAAGGAGGAGTGATTTACCTTCTAGGCCCTTCCCTAGCTTTTGGAATCACCCTTACTCACATCAATAATTTTTCTTTCTACATTTCCTGGCTTTTTAGGTCTGTTTGTCCATGGTGTTGTGTTGGAATTATTATTATTTCTTGCTTGCTACCACAGCTGGAAATCCCTATTTTATCTTACCATTTTAAACTTGGGCTACTGCAAATTCCTCCCTTATTTTTTATGAATCTACTTCTGCCAAAACCTCAAGGAATCCAAATTATTTAGACTAATTAGGTGTCATTAGATCTCATTTTAATCAATTATCTTCCTTTTTGTTCGGACTTCTAGAGGAGATGCACAGAAAAATCAGCTGTGCAAACCAGTTTCTGTTTAGTCACAGGTGTGTACAGTGTGCCACAATTTGAATCTAAACCGACCATGCTGGTCCTGTGGGTGGATTCCAACTCACAAAAACTGACTTTTAAAGGAGGTTGAGTAAAGGTACCAAGTCACTGCAATGAATAAACAAATACACCTTGCAATTCCACTCACGGGGACTTTCTAAGGAAACATTCCTTTCCTGAGTCACATTCTGATCTCTCTACTACAGCCCTTGAAGACAAATAAAAACCAGGAAATTCAGTTTTTCTGGCAGGAGTACCATGTCCTCCCCACTGATGGCACTGGAAAAGGGGCTCCCATAGAAACACATTTCTGTGTTGCCACAGAAAAATTGTCTTTTAACAAAAAGAGGCAGATCCTGGATTCAGGAAAACATTATCCCAGCTAAACCTGATGAGGGATGTTTGGTGGATGCTTTTTGATGCCGTTTCACAGGCATTTCTGGCCACTGCTGGTTCAAGTTGAGTGACCCATCCAACAAACTCGCCAGGGAATGGAGCAAATCTTGCCCTAGGGGGACGTGGTCTCCTTCCATTGCCTTTGAAGTGAGCCTGGGGTAGATGAGCTGGAGCCACTCATGGTGTGAATGTCTGAATCTCTCCTCTTGTCTAAAAACAGGTGACCATAAAGGCCCTGGCACAGGCTGCTCAGAGAAATTGTGGATGCTCCATCCCTGGAAGTGTCCAAGGCCAGGTTGGACAGGGCTTGGAGCAATCTGGGATAGCAGAAGGTGTCCCTGCCCAGTTTGGAACTAGAGGATCTTTAAGGACTCTTCCAACCCAAACCATTCTGTGATTCCTCAGGAAAAGACTTGAATGCACACGGTTTTGTGTTAGTTATTATTTTTCCTCAGTTAGTCACATATTTGCTCATTTTAGGAACACAGGGCTGAAATCAAGGTCTGTTATTTTTTGACTGCAGGCACCGAAGCCAGCCTGAAGTTCTCCTCTTTTCAGAGTAAATATTTTCGGCATATGGAGGGAAAAGCTGCCAAGTGAAGGCAACATTAGCTGAGCTGCCTCTCTGAATGGGCTGACAAATACCTACAGGTCCCTCATTCCTCACCTCCCAGGGTTGGCTCTGGCAGCTTCACTCTCCAGAGCAATTCCCAAAGCCAAGGAAACCACGTGGCCGGGTAAGGTGAGCCCAAGGTTGGCTCTGTCAGTCAGAGAGCAGGAGCACGGTGCCAGCAGCACTCACACAATTATCTGGCTCAGGTTTTGAAACCTCTGCTCAACGGTGATGATTCAGCAGTTGATTGCTGTTCATTTACTGGAAACTGCTTCTCGTCACTCAGAAGGAAAAACAACTGGAAAAAGGCTTCTATCACTCAATTTTACAGTAGACAAGGCCACTATGGTTGATTGCAAACTTAAAAAAAAAAAAGCATGAACTGGAAAGCTCCAAACTCAAAACACTTTTTTTGCTTTCAATAACCATTTGATTTTCATGTTAATAATAACGTTCCTTTTATTTGCTTTCTGTTTTTCTGGCCTTCTGGGTGTGCAGTTCCCATTTTTCTCTGATCTCATCAAGACCAGAAACTTCACAGTATATATGGCCCACCCTCACAGACACACACACCTAATTTCTTCCTACAACTGGGAACTGAGCACCACAGGGGGAAAAAATGCACTTTTTCAAGATCCAAGAGAATTCTCAAGAGTTCCTGTTGTACCTGGCATCCCAGCCAACGTGTCAAGGACTAACTTGAGACCCTCCAGAGCAAAAAGCACGAGTGGCTGGCACCTGTGGAAACAATTTTAAATTGGGGCTGCCACACACATGCCACAGCCCATGGGAATGCAGGAATATGCAAAGTCCAGTCCTGAGTTTGACTAAATCACTTTGTAATTTCAGATGGTCACATCCCTGGGGCTGTTGCTTCCACCATCATTAGTGTTGACTCCTGGAAGTACCACACTGAAGAGCAGTGGCTTGATCTGGTACCTCCAGCACAATATTTGGATGCATGTCCTGTCCACTGAAAGCCTGACACCTGCCAGGAGAGTCTGCCCTCAACATTTGACACAGTTTGCTCTCTGGGGACTTAACCAGTGGTTGGGAGCTCTGGGTGCCATTTTACAGGAGCATTTTACAGCTCACAGTGATGGATGTTCATCGTTCAATGTCGCTGCAGTAGCTTCAAAGTAGCCCAAAGCCCATTTGTTAACTCAGATAAGAAAGTGTAGATAATATTTAGCAAAAAATCCTGCTGCTTCAAGTCTTTCTGGCCAGGTCATCTGAGTTCAGGTGCCAGCTACAAGGTGCAAACATCATTCACTTCAGCTGGGAAAACCTAGAGCAGCAATCCCAGCCTCATCCCTGCTTGCTGTGCTGCCAGCACAGCGATGTTCTGAGCCTGACACAAAGATCCTGGAGGATGACACCATGCCAAGAAGGGCCCAACCACTACAGCTGATCGAAATCCACATTTCCAGGGCGGGTGTCTTGTTGCTGGGTTTGGTTTTTGCTCCCTCCCCAGCTCTGACTGCTGTGCTCACATTTCCATTTACACAGCAAAGCGAGGCCTGTGCTGCTCATCACAACATCCTGCTCACCACAGTGGCCTCATCACGTTTGCCATCCCAGCAGCAAAGGGTGGAGAGGTGTTGCAGCATTTTTCCAGAGCAAGCACGTGCCTAAAAAGCTTCCACTCCACAGGGGTTGTCCGTGTAACCTGCCTGGTTCAGTGACACTGCAGGCCACATCCTGCTGCAGGCAGTGTAAGATGTTTTTATCAGGTGTGTAATGGTGGCTAATGAAGAATTAGCCAGTGGGAGTTGCACCAGACCATCCCACTCAGGTGATATCATCTTGGCAAAGGGAGCATCCCAGAGTTACACCGGGATCACTCACAGCCACTCTCGGCCTGTGGCTTTCAGTCTCTGTCACCAAGACAGCAGGACATGTAACTCTCCTCAGCTCACTCCTTCCAGGCTGATGGAAGCTTTGATGCCACAGTTTGTCACAGCAGGTGGAGTGGACAGCCCTGGGAATACAATCCTCTGAAGCTGTAGCACCTCTGTGGGTTCATTTATGGGTTCCACAGCTTCAGACCTAACCCTGGTTATTCACACATTCCTAAAAAAGAAGTCAATTCACCAATATGTATAACAAATCCCTGCTTCTTTTGCTTGTTCTTTTCCCCCGTGTAATTTATATTCTGAAATATTGCCACACGTTCAGTAGGTGCAATAACAGCAGTGGTTTGGGCCTGAATCCTCACCTGCTTTTAAATATTTCCCCCAATGTCCTCACAACTGCTGAACTCCTCTCTGGCCACATGTATCCCATTCCCACATAAAGTTAATGAAATTGGAGAGGTATTTTTAAAAATACCTGTTTTCTCATGGTGGGGACAGTGGTCTGGGGGCTTCCTTTATATTCCTTTATGTATTATATCCATTATTCCTGACACATTTTGAACCTCTTGGAAAAGTTTGAAGCCTCTCAGTGGATTCTCCTTGTGCAAGCTCAGGATCCAGGTGGGTTTTGGGATGAAGTTTGTGAGTGTGAGTTGCCAGAGCTCCTGAAGAGAACCTTCATTCTGGGGCACCTGTAGACACCCTTGTCCTACCTGAGGAAGGAAAAAGCCCTGCCCAGCATTCCCCCTCCAGCTCAGCATCTCCTCTCACCCCTGCACGCACCTGGGACTTCATTCCATCCTCCCTCTCACTCAGGTTCTCCATTCCCCTCTGTGGCTGGTGGCTCCTCGTCCCCACTGCTGATCCCTGAGGTGGAATTCTGCTTTCCCAGAGAGGCACATCTGCCTCCCTGCTCATCCCTACATTTTCCCTTCCCTCTTCACTTCTCCCTCCTCACCTCTGGATGCCAGTCCCAATCACCTGTGGTTCAAGGGGCCTGTGGAGCTCCATCAACTTAATTCAGTTCTCAGTCCCAGCTGCTGGCTCCCTCCTGGGTTATGTGATTTTGAATGGAACGTATCTCACCTAAATAATTTTGTCATCTAAGAAGGTTCACGTCTTAGCTCAAAATTCTCCTTAAAATCAACTGTTAGTTGTTTAGGAGTGGAAGGATGCCCAGGCCCCAAATTTGCCCATTTCTCCCTGTGCTTGGCAGGAGGAACTTAGTGTGGGCAGCTCACTTGGTGACTGCAGGTGTTAAAGGAAATGGAACACATCTGGGTCACCCCCCTCCTCAAAAACCACCTCTTGCCACCACCTCCCTGCATCTCTGGACTGCTGCTGGACCTGCCTCCGAAGTTAACTCTTCTGTCTCGTCACTGCCTTGCAATCTCTTTCTTCTCTTATCCTATTTTCCTTGCCTCACTCATCCCAGGCTGTAATTACGTTACTCACGGCGGGTCAAGCAAATGTGATGTCATAGGGCTGGTAAAAACACTGGCCAAATTCACCCCTTGCTAAGCCAGTAGGATCTGAATTCTGGCCTCAACCCCATGAGCAGGCACATACCTGTTTAATTGCACCCCTGAGCCGTGGTGTGAGCTGCTTGGGTGTGCCCACGTGTGAAGGGGAACACGAGTCACAGGCTCAGCGCCCCAAAAAGACCCTTTTCAACTGGGTCTGGAGCTCTGTTCCATCCCAGATCAGGCTCTGTTCTCACAAACAGGGCAAACAGGAAAATACACAGGGTCTTGTGGCCCCAAACCCTGGGCAGGCTCAGGGAACATCAAAATGAGAAAGAAACGGAGAGCACAGATATAAAATAAAAACTGTCTAGTGGAAGGTTCCCTGCTGTCTTGGTTTGAAAGACAGGTGTCAGACAAGAAAGGCAGGAGCTTCCCCTGAAATGGAAAATGCAACCCCCTTCCCCTCCTAATTATTATAAATTTGAAAATAAGGGGCTCTCAGGCAAAGATATGAGAGATAGGAATAGCAGTTCTTTACTAATATATATATATATATATATATATATATATGTATAACAACACAAACAACAATAACTGTGGCAGTACCAGCAAACAGCAGCCACCCATGGCAGAGGGGTGGAACTAGGTGGTCTTTAAGGTCCCTTCCAACCCAAACCATCCTGCGATTCCGTGAAAATCCAGCAGCCAGATTTCCCTCGGCCCCATCCTGGTGCAAAAGTGCACGAGGCACGGGATCAAGCTGGAAGCGAATCCCGGTGCGTGTCCCTGCGTATGAACATCCATCCATCACCACGGTTATTAGCCAGCACCGAGCTGTAACATTTTATGGCTTTTAGGACAGGCACACTTTCCTCTCACGTAGCGGGATCTCCTGTGAGCTCCCTCGCTCGGCTACAAACTGTTAATATTGTGATAAACTGTGCAGGCAGGGAACAAAAGGTTTACACACAAACCACCGGGATGCTGAGGCAGGGTTAAAATCTGCCTCCTACAGGTGTCTGCCTCAGGTGCTGCTGCCTCACTGAGCTCTGAGACAGCTGAGTGAGGTTTAAGTGAGAGCCAAAGCATCCAACAGAATCTTTCCCTTCTTCCCTTTCCTTTTCCTCATTCCAAGGTATGGCTCTTCCTATTGCTGCAAAGAGTTTCGAAGGTTTTTTGCTTTTGCAGAAGTTCAGTCCAGATCCAGGCTGTTAAGTCAAGGAAAGATCTCCCTCAGCTGAAATAAACCTCGGATCAACCCCAGGAGAAGGGATTTTTGTGGACCATTTATTTTTGATCCTTTTGCCTGTGGATCATAATTTTAAAAAAAATTAATAAAGGACTAGCACACCAGAGATTATATTTCCCCACTCCAATGATCCTAGAAAAGGACCTGGCATTTTTATTTTGGGGCAAAGATTCAGAAGTTCTCCAGCAGGTAAAAATGGCTTTTCCATGAAAAAGCTCGTCAGATTCAGGTCATTAGCCACAATCCCGAGTTTTCTCTTTTTTCTTGTACACTTTGTTTTTAACTGAAGTAAAGCCATGAATGTGTGCCAGCCCTTTATCTTTCCAAAAAAGGGGGAGAAACTTAGTCACAATATATCCATCATTTCCAATTCCACCAACAGCCTGAAAACATCAACAAAAAGGCCCAGTCTAATGAAAAAAAAAAAAAAAAAGGCAACTTTATTTGGAAAAAAATAGTAAGTAAAACAAGCTTCCATATGTTTACCATAAAAATAACCTAAGCTCCACCTTGGGGTGTATAAAAATACAGGCTACAGATTGTGTATTTTGGCATTAGTTGAAAAATGCCTTTGTAAACATGCCCTATTAAAATTTAACTGCAGCTTTTATCATTGACTCAAGTAACATATGAAAGGGCTTGAACACTTATCACAGGAGCAGTTGTTTTATCAGGGCTGAGTAATAGCAGTGATGGATTGTGCAATTTGCAGGGCATGCCTGGTTTACAATTGCAGATGTGCTGGTAAGTGCTATCATATACATCTGTAAAGTCTCCTTTAAAGTGTATCCAGAAACATTAACACCTATTAAAAAAAGAAGAAGAAGAAAAAAAGAGAAAGGTTATAGGAGCAGCAGACTTTTCAATCCTGCCGATAAGACTTTAACACGAGAGGCTTGTGTCCAGATTTTTGGCCAAGAGGGGGACGTGCAGGTGGTGCTTTTTAGTGGTTGCTGGGATGAAATTAGGACAAATACCCCCAAATAGCTCCAGACTGAGGCTCGGCGTCACTTTTTGGCCGGAGTTTTTACAGTATCAAAATAAATGTCGTAAGAGTCCATCCGACTCATCGAGCTGCCGCGTCTGGGTTCTTCCCATTCGGTTTGGATTTTAATGAGCCAGAGAGGCTTGATATTCTTAAGAAGTAGCTTATATGACTCACTAATTTTGCATTAGGCCAGAAATTGCCTGGCTAAGCACCCGTGCCACCCACGGGCCTGTGGCAAAGCCTTGGCATCCCTCGGTGCCAGTGACAAGCCAAGATCAAGCGGGAACAGCAATGAGCTCACTCGGAGCCTTCACTTCTCGAGAAATTCCTCCAGCAGACACATTCTAAGCCTTACAAAGTAGTCACTGTTGCTGCCTCCAGGAGAGGGAGAGTTTAATGAAAGAGTGGCATTAAACCAGCACCGAAGAGCAGCTGAGGAGCTCCCCAGTTACTCCGCCAGGGCAGCAAGGGCTGCGTGGGCTCCTCAATTTTGGGTTTGAAGGAGCACACAGATGATGAGGTTTGTGTGTGAACAACGTGGCAGGCTGGGCTCACAGCCTGAGTGTCACCACACAGCACCAGCATCGTGTCTTTGCAAAGGAACGAGACACCAAAGAGAGTAGACACCGAGGGGTTTCTTCCCTCAGCTTTTAGGAGGTTGCTCTGCTGTGTTAAAAAAAAAAGGGGGGGGGGCTGCTATTTATTTTAAAAATTGAGGACCTTCTGTATCTTGACGTAGTGCCTGGAAATTCCGCCTAGGAAGGTCTGCAATTGCACGTAAAAACAATAAATGCCTTTTTGTGCTTTCGAGTGGAAGAGCTTTCATCATCACAAAGGAGGAGAAAGCAGGAGGAAAGTTAAGAAGATCTGCAGGTGGACAGCACAAAGCCTCCTTTGACTTGAGGGGCAAAGACAAATCGCTCAATAAACACTCCTCTGTTTTTCTTTTTTGGGAGGGGGAGTTGGTTTTTGATTTTTTTTTTTAATGTGTATGAGATTGGGAATTCAAAGGATTATATTCAGCATGGTTTAGTCTCAGTAAAAGACATATTCCAAGACCTGCACGCATCGCCAAATGTTCCAGTCCATTTCACAGGACTCAAATATATCACTTCTGTCCTTGTTTCTGTTGCAGGAAAAATCCCCTGGATGCAGGACAGTGTTTGATTTTTGCATCAAAGCAGATACTGGCAGTGTGTGGATTAACTAATTACCTCCGTTTACACCAGGAGAAGTTTATTTTGATGGGGGATGAAAATGACTGGAAAATACGACTCACATATTTCATCTCTTCTTTCCTGAGTGCCAGGCACACGTGCTAACAATATCCCCCAGCCATTCCTCACACGTTCTGTTTGCTGTGCCTTAACCCCATGGGAGAAGGTCACTCCCTGTGCCAAGCTGGGAATATGCATTCTACAAATTTGGGCTCCAGAACAGTATGTTTGGGCTTGGGTTTTTGTTTTTTTTTTTTTCCCCTCTTTTCTTGGAGACTGGAAAAACAGGGCATTGTGTTCATGCCAGATTATTTTTGGAGGTAATTTATGTGCCAGTGGGTTGAAACTGAAGGAGTGGAAATTTAGGTTAAATATACAGAAGAAGTTGTTCCCTGTGAAGGTGCTGAGGTCCTGGCACAGAGCAGCTGTGGCTTCCCCATCCCTGGCAGTGCCCAAGGCCAGGTTGGACAGGACTTGGAGCAACCTGGGATAGTGGAAGGTGTCCCTGCCCATGGCAGGGGGTGGGACTGAGATGATCTTTAGGGTCCCTTCCAAACCTAACCGTCTGTGGTTCCATGACTCTGGGAAAGAGAATATTTGGGAAAGGCAAAGAGCCAATGGCATTTCACAGCTCTCTGGCTACAGGAGGGTGTCTCCAGTCAGCTCAACATCACTGAATCGAGGGCAGAGTGGCCCCACAAGGCCACCTGGGGGAACCTGTGCGTGCACGGCCTGGAACCGTGTTTGCACTTTAACATCTGCTCTGCTTTATCAGTGCATTTTACAGCCACTGCTGGTAACTGAGTTCTGTTGCTGCCCTGAGGTACCTCTGGACTCCGAGGCTGTTGCCATGCACGAAAAAACCCCACGGCCAGGCAGGTGGGAGAGAGGGCGTGGGGAGAGCGTGGCAGCCTGGGGCTGGGCCACCACCTCCAAAAGGGAGTCTGGAGGAATCTGGTTACAGAATCCTTCTGAAGAACACCTAAAGCAGCAGCCTGCTCAGGGCTGCAAGAAACAAACCCTAGTGACAGCCTTAACCACTCCACAGGGCTGTTCCCACGTGTTCCAGGGCTTTAAAGCCAGACCCAGGTGACACAGAGACCACTCATGAGGGCTTTTCCAGGGGCACTTTTTTCTCCATCAGCAGTGACAGGTGACTCAGGAATTGGTGGCTGCTCCTGCCCATGAGGACCTGGTCCCCAACAATACCTCGAGGACTTTCTCCTCATACTCAGGCACAGCACAAACAAGGCAACCCTATTTTGCAAGGCTACAGGGGAGAGAGTTGGGCTGTGCAAGCAGAGGTCTCACCCTCGGCTCTGGAAAATGAGAACTGATCCTTTTTTTTTGGTTTTTTGCTGCTGCTGTAGGTGTGACCTCCAGCAGAACTTAAATCTGGCTGTGGTCTGGTCTATTCTGCCCGTGCACCTCCTGGCACCACTCATCTGGGTACCACCTTCAGCATTTCCTCTGTGCCAAAGCACCAGACCCTCAGCAGGAGCATTTTTCAGGTTGTTTTTTTTTTTAAAATATCTGCTTTTATTTTCTCGAAGAGGCTGGGGAGCACTTTGGCACACTTTTACATGAGAGATACTGTAAATTCAAAGAGCAAACAACACAAATTCAGAAAGCCCTGATGACTGCAATGAAGACCTGAGACATCCATGCTTGCCACTGCTCCTATGGCCATGGAGAGGACCTGCTGGCTTTGCCAGGAGCAGACAGGTCCCTTCCTAAGGGGATTATGCAGTCAGTCTGTGGCCAAAAATCCTGTTTCAGCTGTGAGCTTACACAGATTCAGGGGAAGAGGTGTTTTCCAGCACTGGCATCATGGTCCCGAGTCACTCTCCCGCTGTTCCCGATCCAGCTGCAGGCAGGGAGGGAGCTGCAGGGTCCCAGCCTTTGTCTCTCTGTCTGGGTTTGCATTTTTAAGCTGGGGAGTGATGGGGGTTATGAACAGGTAACAGGGGAGGATCTCTTGTACCACACGTTGCAGAGGGAAAGCAGCAACATCAGCCTGGAGAGTGGCCATTTCTCCTCAAATCAGCCCAATTCCTGCTGGAAACCCCTGGGGAGGTCCCCCCTACCCATGGTGGGGCCTGGGAAGATGAAGTAATTCCTCACACCACCAGCAAGCCCATTGTCTGGGCAGCATTTAAAAGGCCAGGATGAATAATTGCTAAATTGTGGTGAACCCAACAAGGAAAACACCCACAAGGAGCACCGAATGTTCCATCTAATGGCTCTGTGGGTGACCACAATCATTCCTCCAGCTTTCCTGCAAACAAATTGTCCAGCAAAGCCACACAGCTAGGGACGGGTTTGTTCCGAGGGTGGCAGTGAAATATCACAAGATAATTCTTGGGGGGTATTCGGGGAGAGCTTGGCGTGTTAAACTCACCCAAGCTCCCTGGAGAAGGTGGGCACAGCTCTCCCTCATGGTGGGTGATGGGGCTCAGCGTGGCTGCTGACCTTTATCCACACCCCCACTCCTAATTTAGGGGTTTTTGGGAGCATCCTGGTGGTCACTGGCAGTGGGTGACAGCCCGAAAGCGCCGTGTCCCCACAGTGCCTGTCCAACCACCCCGTGTGGTTTTCCTGCACGTCGCTTTCAGGTCACAAACAGTGGCAATATTTTATCTCCAGTGGCAGAATTCTATCACTGGGAAGAGTGCATCCTTCCTAATTAATAACTGTGATATTGCCAAGGAAGTTATGGAAGCCTGGGTCGTTCTAATTAGGTAGACATTTTCCCAACATTTTATAAGTCGTATTTTAGCAAACTGCAGTACTTCTGCATCTCAACACTTTCAGGAATAATTTAAAGTTCTGCAAATTACAATTCTAACTTCATTATTCTATTTCCAGTCTTGGTCTATCCAAAGATAACCAGCCAATAAATAGCAGAGGCATAATATATAATTGCAGTGAAATATTGAAGAGGGAGGAGATAATGAGTTTGCTACAAAAACTAATAATTAGCAGCTTAATACAACCCAAACCTATTTGAAAATAAGAGTTGCCAGTTTGGAGAAGAAATATGTTTAATGTTGTAAAACAGAGCTTTAGGATGAGCTTGTTTCATGTTTAATAAACTGAGCTTTTTTCCTAGTATTTAATCTAAACCTGCCCTCTGTCAGTTTAAAGCCACCATCCTTTCACTTAGCACTTCATGCCCTGGTCAAAAGTCCCTCTCCAGCTCTCTTGGAGCCCCTTTAGGTGCTGGAAGTTGCTGTAAGGTCTTTCCAGAGCCTTGTCTTCTCCAGGCTGCACAACCCCAGCTCTCACTAATAACCACACACACTCGGTTTGGGATCAATAGGGGAAAGGGCCCAGTGAAGGAGCAGCTTTTTAAATCCTCATGTTTGGTGTCTGCAGCACTCTGGTGTTGCTGCCCAAGCCTGGCAGATCTGTCCCTGGGTGTGTTCGAAAGATGGGAAATTGTGGTGCTTAGGGACAGGGTTTAATGGGGGGTTAAAGGTCAGAGTTGGTAATCTGAAAGGATTTTTCCCACTCAGACAATCCTGTGATCCCCAGCTCGTGTAAATCAGTGACTCTCTCCTGGTGCCATCAGAGCCACCCTGGTTCACACTGGCTGAGGACCCAGTCCAAGGCACATGAAATCATTTCAAATTAAGGCTCAGGGGAGAGGGGAGGCAGAAGCAGTTCACAAGTTTAGTTTTTAAGGACTGGTCAGGGAGCTCTAAATTGTCAGCTACCTGCCTCCCCAAGCCCTGCCACCACCATCCCAGGCATGGGAAAGGGCTGCAAACAAATCCCGCTGAATGACGAGGTGGGTGAGTGTGGGGGAGATGGAGGAAGGTGGTATGGAAATGGCTCAGCTGTCTGTGGCCCTCCTGTGGGAAAGCTGAATGAGCCTGCTGGCCCTAAAAGAGATCATCTGACCCCAAAAGAGATCATCTGACCTGCTCTGTTTCCTGAGCAGTGATTCCATACTCACGGCCTGGAGAATGATTTGGGATATCACACAGCATATGCTGCCCGTGGGCTTGGTATGAGGTGAATATCAGGATAGTTCCCGGCCTGAATAATTGATTTGCAGGAGATGTGCTCTGAAAAGACAGTGATGATCCCCAAGCTCCTTCAGAATCCTCAGTCACTGCCCACCTTCAAAAATGTGAATTTTGGAAGCCATTCTGCACCTTCTGAAGCCTCAGCCATTCCCCACCTTCACAAATATCCCCCACTTCCTCCCTCAGCTAAAACTGAGCACTCCCAGTTACCTTGAGGGGTCACAGAGAAGGTAATTCGAGAGAAATTGCTGTGACACAAAGCAAAACCAGCATTTCTCAACTGAGAAGCCACCATTTCTCTGAGGACAGGCTGATGCTTCGCCGAGCCCTGCTGTGTGAAAACGTGGCAGTTTCACCTTTCGGTTTCACCTTGTGTAAATCTCTATTTGTACCTTCTTGGCAGCTGAGCACCTCCTAAGGCTTGGCATATGGTGTCATCTGAAGCACAAAATAAAAATATTGCATCCATCTGTACTCCTACTTGTTTTGGAGAGCCAATTTCTACACTCAGAAAAGCAGGTTGGTTTAAGACTACATTAAAAAAAAAAAAAAAAACTTCATTGCAATGTCACAAAAATATTTTCAGTTTTGTGTACCTGAAGTATTTGATCAGAAGAAGCACTTCCAGAGAGAATCACATTTACTCTTGGGCTGTTATCCAAGCTGTGGGAAGGATGAATGGGCCCTAACATGGAATTAAATGCAATTAATGCCTATGGCAAGGCTCTTTGCAAAATAAAGGAGAATTCATTCCTCATGTATTAAGTCTATTCAACATCATTAAGTGCATTAGTTACTAATACTCCTGTAGCATTTGTCAGCCCTTTTAATGGTCCAGAGTCCAGGCCAATGAGAAAATGAGACTGGAACAACTGGAGATAAACTCTCTTTGAAAGTCCCAGTTTCTCTCTGCTGTTGCCTTAATGTCAAAAAGTGCTTTACTGGGGCAGGCATGCAGCCAAATCCTGCCTGGGGAAATTCCCTGCCTCCCAAGTTATCTATTTAATTCCAGTGGCACTTTTCTCTAATGGCCCTTCCTGGTATTTTCTCTTTGTTTCTTGATTTAGCTGTGCTGCAAAAGCTCTGCCTTTTTTTTGTTTGCATTTCACGTCCTAGGATTTTTTTTTTTCCCCTAAATCACTGGACAGCCCCCCCAGACTTTGAAAACTCTGGGTTATTTCTGGATGTGTAAGTCCACCTCAGTTTCTAGGGAAGGCTTATCTTGCCAGCTTGAAACCCTTTCCCTACCTGACCCTCTGGAGAACAAGACGTATTGGCTGCTCATAATTCACGCAAATGTCCAATGTTTCAGGGCAAAGAGAAACAGGCTGAATTATTTTTATCTCCTCTCCCGGAATAAATCCCCCCACAGTTCATTTCCAGGCATCCATCACCTCACACCAGAGGCAGGGCTTTGGGAACGAAGGGAGATCTAAGCAGAGAGGCCTCCGGAGCATTAACCTGCTCCGAGTGGGATAGAAGCAAAGCAGGACCACATTCCACCTCCAGAAGTCAAAACCTTGGTACCTTTAAAGCAAAAAATTTACCAACACCTGCTTGCACCATTCACTTAATTAAAAACCACCACAACCAACTTTGTTCCCTGAGCTGGGTCTGTCTGGAAGTGTTGGATACCAAGGCCAGATAGGAAACACCAGCACACACCGAGGAGAGCTGTGGGGATAATCTAAAAACAAATATTTAAAATACAATAAATCTTGCCCCTATCTGCCCCAGGATGACCACAAGCTGAACTGCAAATTTTGCTGCAGCTTATCTCATTTTCTATCATTTATCACTGCATCAAATGAGTCTTGGTCTGTGAATTATGTAAATTAATGCAAATAATGGCAACCCCGTCTGTGTTCACCAGCCCTGGGCAGGAAGTGATGTGTTATTGTTCCAGCTCCCTGAAATGAAAGTGTGAACTCTTAAATGCTTTAAGAAAGTGTCCTTATAAAATCAAAATGTTTCTTTCATTGCTGCAGAGCTGGTTTTCAATATTTGGCATCATTGCAGGCGACATTCCTGTTTATCTGGCTCATCTTTGTGTGAGCCATTAGCATGAATCAGGGACTTAAATATTATCAAACATTAGGCCTAAGAGACTGAGGAAAGGAGCATGACTTGAAGCAGGGTGGTCTCATGGCTGCTAAAACTTGAACCATCAGAGAAGTGGAAAGAAGTAAAAACACGCACTATTCAAAATACACATTTTCATAGAAATAGGCCACGTCAAGCATGTGCTTTTTGGTTATCAGCTTTCTTTCTGCCCAGAGAAGCTGTGGCTGCCCCTGGATCCCTGGAAGTGGCCAAAGTTGGACTGGGATTGAATAACGTAGGACAGTGGAAGGGGTCCCTGCCTAGGGCAGGGGTTGGAACTGGGTGATCTTTAAGATCCTTTTGAATTTAGTCCTAATCATAGAATAATTTAGGCTGGAAAAGACCTCCACATCATCGAGTCCAAGCTGTGCCCGATGCCCACCTTGTGCCCAGCCCAGAGCACTGAGTGCCACGTGCAGGCCTTCCTGGGACACCTCCAGGGATGGGGACTCCAAACCTCCCTGGGCAGCTCTTTCCAAGGCCTGACCTCCCTTTCCATGGGGAAATTGCTGCTGGTGTCCAACCTGAGCCTCCCCTGGCCCAGGCTGAGGCCGTTCCCTCTCCTCCTGTCCCTGTTCCCTGGGAGCAGAGCCCGACCCCCCCTAGCTGCCCCCTCCTTTCAGGTAGAAACCTTCATTTTTTTTCTCCTGCAGACGTGGAAATGCTGACTTTCAAGATAAAGCTGTGGCACCAAGAGCTCCCAGGCTCCCTGTGCATCCTTGAGCTGGAGCCAGGGTTTGCTCTGAGCCACAGCTCCCCATCATCCTGGCAGCCACTTACGAAATCATCGCTGTCCTCAGCCTCCCAGCTGCTATTATTTATTTCATTAGTAAACAGCATGTTTTCAGTGCTTTCAAAAAGTAAATTTCCAGTTTCTGGGAAATAGGAATAAAATTAAATTAAATCAAAACTTTCACAACATTTCCCATGAAGCAGAGGCCGTGCTGGCTTGGCATTTTCATCAGTGGTTCAGGAAAAAAAAACCCAACCACACAGGCCTTCTGTGCTGAGCTTGAGTGTGATTACAGTTGAAAATTTAGATTTAGGTTGAATTTCAGTCTGAATCACTCCACCTTCTTAAATACATAAATTTTATAAGAATGAAGAGTCAAACTTCACAGGCCTTTTAGACCTTTAATGTATATTTTTAAAGCAGCACATAAATATCTTGAACCTCTGTGAATTTATCCTTCCACCTGCCCAAGTGTTTGGAGTTCAGCACAGAGAATTATGGCATTTATTCCCTGGGGGACATCCCCTGTTCCTCAAATAGAATTTGTAAAACTCTGTGGGAATGTGAAAGAAAGGAAGAGGAAGGAAGGAAGGAAGGAAGGAAGGAAGGAAGGAAGGAAGGAAGGAAGGAAGGAAGGAAGGAAGGAAGGAAGGAAGGAAAGAAAGAAAGAAAGAAAGAAAGAAAGAAAGAAAGAAAGAAAGAAAGAAAGAAAGAAAGAAAGAAAGAAAGAAAGAAAGAAAGAAAGAAAGAAGAAAGAAGAAAGAAAGAAAGAAAGAAAGAAAGAAAGAAAGAAAGAAAGAAAGAAAGAAAGAAAGAAAGAAAGAAAGAAAGAAAGAAAGAAAGAAAGAAAGAAAGAAAGAAAGAAAGAAAGAAAGAAAGAAAGAAAGAAAGAAAGAAAGAAAGAAAGAAAAGAAAGAAAGAAAAGAAAGAAAGATTATTAAATTAGCATAAAACTGGGTTTTAAAGACAAGCAATCTTTGTCTAGGGAGCCTGCAGCCTGAGGGCCTGCAAGGATGGGTCACCCTGGGGGTAAGGAAAGCTCATCCTCTGTGCTCCCCATCCCTGCCCAGAGGGGAATCAAGGTCTTCCAGCCAGCTTTGCAATCAGAAAAATTGGTGAGACATCCCTTGCTAATTTTTCCCTTCATTTAAACAGAATTTTATAGTTTTTTGACATTCAGCAGTACCTAGCCCGTTACATGTGCAGCTCCATTCATACCATCAAGAGAGGAAATGCAACTCCCCAACCCCAGCCCAACCTATTAACTTCTCTCATATCCTTTTTTTTTTTTTCATTTTTTTTAATTGTTATTTGAATCAAAAAGTCATGACCTCTGGCAGAAAAAAAGGTGTGTGAGAAAAATGATAGCCTGGTGTATTGAGACTCTCTCTAATAATCAGGAATATGCTTCCAGAATCATAAAAGGAAGAAGGAAAATCAAATAAGAAATCAACCAACCAAGTGCAGGAAGCAAGAGAGGAAGGGAACAGCAAGAGCAGTGTGTGAAGGGTGAGTGAAGCCTAGGAGGCTTTATCCAAAGCCCTGGAGGAGCAGTTCCCCATCCAGCAGCAAACCTGGAAGCAAACATCCCAAGGAAAGAAGAGGAAGGAAGAGGAAACGTCCCCAGGCATGGGGGCACCGTTGGGTGAGGAGTCAAGGAAAGATTTCCAAATGCTGGTTGTATTTCATCTCAAACCATAAAGGAACCCTGAGGTAATGAGAAGGGCTGGCTGAGACCTCTCCCATAAATCAATTGTCTTGGGGAAGGGGGGAAGGAAAAAACCCCCCTCCACAAAGAAATACAAAAACAACAAGAGATCAAGATTTTTCCCACACTTAATAAAGCTTCACACAGTTACAATAAAGGATCTCCAGGGAGTGCAGCTGCTTCGTAGAGCCA
This sequence comes from Monarcha castaneiventris obscurior, assembly GCA_026261815.1. NCBI lineage: Eukaryota > Metazoa > Chordata > Aves > Passeriformes > Monarchidae > Monarcha > Monarcha castaneiventris. Next base: position 46,726,188 of record JAMPIT010000566.1, on the reverse strand, counting down.
AGACATGAACTTGGAAAAAAGCAGCTAAATTGTAATAGAGGTCTAGATGTTGTACTCTGGGAAAAAAAAATCCCACAAATAGATGTATATAAGAGAAGCTTTTAAAGAAACAGTCCTTTAAAGAAAGAATGAGGAAAAACAAACAGAAAGGAAATGCATTTTCAAGCATCTGTGCCAACCTGCTGAGAAGGCTGCTACAGAATTAACTCAGTTATTTAGATTATTGTTTAGTTCAAAGAGCTCTGTAGGTCTTCATGGTGAAATTTATTTGGTGAAATACATCAAATTTTATCCAGGAAAGGATTAAATGACTGGACACACACACACAGGCTCCTTGTGCAGACAGGCAGTGACCAAACACCTGCCTGCAGTGGATGGAGTTGAGAAGAAACTGTGACAATCAGAGGCAGCTCCAGGCTTCAGAACTTTGTACTAGTCCAAGCAAAGACTTAAATTTAGGGCCCAAACATTAATCACAGCTCTGAGAAGCAACTGACTGACTCTTTGAGTAAATCAGATTTCAGCGTCACAGGTCTTTAAGACATAATTGTGATTAATAAAATCTGAATTACAGTAGAATTGGAAAGGGATTTTTTTCTCTCAGTTTCTGGCTCTGACACAGACTTTTTGAGTAACCACTGCCTCAGGGGCTTGCTGCACTCTGCTAAAATGGTGATAATAATAATGTTTCTTTTGTCTGCTTAGCTCTTAACCTTTTTTTGCCAGTGCTTTTTCCGTGTGACGGCCTCGTGACACCAGGCTCTGCAAATACAGACCTCCCAGCAGTGTGGAATCCTTACAACTAATGGCACTCCATGCACATTCTGCGTTGTTATTTAGGCATTAAACAACAATATAAACCATTAAGAGGCAGCATGGCAGCGTTCAGGGCCAGGCTGGATGGGGCTCTGGGTTCCAGGGGGAGAAGCTGAAGCTCAGGGGAGTTGTCCCACCATCCCTGCGTGCCCAGAGGAAAAGCATGGGGAGGAGCCCGGTGATGTCCCACAGCAGCTAAAGCATCCAGGGACAGAACTCAGCAGCCCTCGCATTTCAGCTGAAGAGCACACACACACCTGGGGCTGAGCTTTGAGCTCGCCTGTCCTGGTTTCCAAAGCTGGGAGTGGAAGTTGGGTTTGAGCTCCGCTCTGTAATTGTGTTTGATGGCAGAGCACCTTGCAGACACTCCAGGAGAGGGGAATTGCATCTTATTTGCATTTGTTTCTCTGCTGTAAGAAGGATTAAGGGTGACTGGTTCAGAGGAATCCTGCCTGATAAGTCTCCTGGTGCTGCTCCCTGGAAACACGGAGCACTCTCGTTCTGCATAAGAATTAGCAGGTTGTTGGCTCTAGGAGAGAAGATAATTTGAACTTAAAAAAAAAAAAAAAAAGAAAAACCCGAAGCACACCACCCTGACTTGCTCAGTGCTGGGATGTGATGCCTTGCTCTCTAATTTCTATTTCTAAGACACCAGGAGCACACTGAGTCACAGCACGCATGGGAAACTTCGCTCTGGGTTGCGCAACTCAGCACTCTCCTGCATCGTGATCTGACGGAAATTCAGAAGTGTCATTAAACTGAACCAACATTGTACGGCTGAAAGGCCATCTTATACTGTGTAAACAAACAGCTTTTAGTCCCAGAACAAGAGGTCGTTGTGCAAGATTGTGCATCAGCGCTGCATGCCTCAGACACCACTGACCTGATGTGGCTGAATTGCCGAGGAAGAAGCAAAGTCCTGATAGCACTGCTTCATTTACAAAAAAAAAGACCAGTAAATTTACCTGATTTTGACAAAGATCTCCACTGCTGGTGGACTCTGAGATCCCACAGTCTTTCCCAGAGGTGGGCCATGAGGAAGGGATTCAGGTTTGAATCACTTCCCATTCTTTCAATTATGGCCCTTGCTTACACCTTGGTGCTCTCATGTGCTGTGAAGTCTCCAGCCAAGTTCAACCCATTTTTCAGAGGGCTGCTTTGTTTTACCCCTTAAACAGGGCCCTTTATGTTGGAGTGAGCTGCCATTCCTCAGAATAAACTGGGGGAAAGGAGAGAGGCGATGGCACCGATGCTCGCCCTGACAGTGACGTGCTGCAGCTTTCCTGGAGGCAGGAGGAGAGGAGCTGCAGCTTTCCTGGAGGCAGGAGGAGAGGAGCTGCAGCTTTCCTGGAGGCAGGAGGAGAGGAGCTGCAGCTTCCTCAGGCTTCCCACAGCCCCACTGGCACAGGTTGTGCAGCAAGCCCTGCCAAGGAAGTGTCACCCTCCGGGCAATCCCAGCCAGCTCTCTCCACCTCGGGGGCTGCAGCTCAGCTCCTGGGCACAGCCAAATAAAGGTTGCTCCAGGTGCCAGCAGATTCCAGGCAATGAAAACGGTCTGTACAGAGGGCTGCCTTCACCCACCAGCTGGAGAGGAACACAGCAGCCATTGGAACTTATTATAAAATATGTAGTGTTTACCCAGAAAGCCTTTATGGCCTTTTGCTCAAACGCTTGTGCTATTTGGGCTCTGGATAATGCACAGAGAGATACAGGTCTCTCGAGGCTTGTGCATAATTTACAGTTGCTGGCTTGAAATTTTCTTTCTAAAACACAGAAGTCCCCTGATTCACCTTGGGGACAAGTATCTGGGCTTTGAATACAAAAGGCAAAGTGACTTTAAGTCTCCAGCAGCAGCGTCTGGCACTGCTGCCAGCTGGGGAGGGGGCTGCCTGTCGACCCTGGAGAGGCTTCCAGTTGGGAATTCAGAACTTCAGAGGCTGATTAGGTACTGGGGAGGAAGACAGAGGAGCTGGGAGGGACATTCATTGGGGATGGGTGATTTCAGGATTGCAGGTGGACTCCTGCCCAGAATGCACCCAGTCCCAGGCCCCTCATGGCTACCTTCAGCTCCCTCCAGAAATGCAGTTCTGCACACTGGCCCTCACTTGTTTCCACCCTCATCCCAGAGGTTACATCCCCACTCCTTCATCCCTCAGCCTTGTTCTAGTCCCAGCCCTCCAGCTACATCCTGCCCTCTGTCTCCTTCATCTCTCATTACCCTCACCCTGCTGCTGGCTGCACTCTCCCCCTTGCCCAAAGGCTGGTCACTCCACTGTGCCCTTTCCCATCCCTCTCCCCAGATCAGAACTTTCCATCTGTTTCCCACTTTCTTTGTGCATCATCTCTCCATCCTTGCCTTCACACCCAGTCACTGTACATATGTGTTTTCACAGTTTCCAACCTGTCACTGCTGACTACTTTTATTTTGCTGGGACCCACTCCGAGCTCCTTCCTCCCTCTAAGTCAGTGGCACGGCTCTGATTCCTTCTCACATGCCTCCAAATGCCTCCTGCTGGCTCCTGCTTCCCAACACAAGGTCTGCCCTGGCCACTGGCAGCCCTTGCTCACATCTGACACCTCTTTTTTCTGTCCCTTTCTTACACTACTGATATTTTTGGCAATTCCCAAGACTCCACTGCTCTCCCTCCATGATTGCCCTGTCCCAATTTCCAGCTGTCCTGAGAGATTTCTACCTAGGAATCTACTCTGAATCCCACACCAGAAAGCCCAGCTTTCTTCTCGTCGCCCCTGACTCATCACTACACTCTTCCATCTGTCTCCACTTCTCCAGAGTGAAGTTTCCCAGTTTCCCATGACAGAAGATGAACAAGAAGCCCACAGACCCTTCTGTCACTTTTGGTCCCACTTCTTCTGTGACTGGGCTGTGGCACTGAGCACAAAGAAGTTGAGATTTGTTGGTGGCTTATCTGCACGTGATCCCTCTCTTCCATTGTCTGCTGATTCCCCTTGGAAGGAAGAGCCATGCCTCTTCCAATATTTTTATTTTCACATTATAAATGCACTTTATTCTTTCCACTACTACCATTTTTTTCATAAAACCTATCTCCCTCTCCAGCTGTTGACTGGCTTTTTTTTCTTCTATCCCAAGCCTATTGAATTCACCATTCTGAGTGGTTCCTTTCTTCCTTTCTCATTCTAGACCCTCTTCTAACAATTTCCTGCCATGGAGACACACTGGAAACACACTCAGTCTCATTAAATGAGCTCATTAAATGAGCTTTTCCAAGTCTTCACCCAGCCAGTGTTTTTATTTGTACCACCCTTTGCCCTGAGCTGCAGTTCCCTGTTGATTCTGTCCCTAAATTTTAAACTTCTTTTAGCACATGAAAGGAGGACCCATCCCATGTGTAGCCTTGCCTTTAATCCTTCATGTTAATTCTTGTGGGCAGCCTCATCTTCAGGGAGACTCTTCAGGGCTGGGAGAGACCTCATGGGGATGTCAGGCCCATCCCTGGGAGCAGGGCAGGCCCAGCCATCCTTTATAATCCATTTTTGACTACCTAGGTTGGAACAACCTCCAATGACAGAGACTGCAGAGCTTCTCCAGCCACTTTAAACCTGATTTTGCTATTTAGACTGGTTGAAAGTTTTTTTTCCTGATGTCTGACTTATTCCTGCCATAGTTTAAGCCTGGGACTCCTTGCCCTGATGACTGCAGAGAAGGAGAATGGATTCATCTTTGCAACGCCCTTTTATATTATGATATTCTCTCCCATCCCGCACTTTTCTAGACCAAACCACCCCAGTTCCTGGCCAACCATGTCCATCAAATCCCTCTTCTCCTTCATCTCCATCCCAGCTGTGGATCTTTCCTGGAACACAGTTCATTCACATTTTTACTAGCAAAGAGATGAGTCCAAATATCCTGCAGACTCTGTTTTGCTCCACGTAGCCCAGAGCTGAAGAATTGGTTTTTTCCTGAAGAAATCCCAGAGAGCAGGGAGAGCTACATGGCTGTTTTGTTCTCAGCTAAGCCCAGTCCTTTACATAAGACCTTGCTGAACAAAGCCCCATTTTTCACCTGGTTTCTCCAGGTGACACCTTTGTATCATTTGGGATTTAACCACTAAGATCACAGGTCCCTGTGGGTGCTATGTCCAGCTTACACAAACTCCCTCTATCATCTCTCTAAATTACGTGGTCTCCCACCCACCCAGGCAGCTAAAAATCCCCTCTGTGGCCTTTCAATCCCTCACATCTGTGTTCAGACAGCACATTTTTTCTTTAGCCTTAATAAATAAAAACTTCTTCTGCTTCCACACATCTCAAATACCACTGGAGAGGTGGTTTCCCTCACCAGGGCTCTCACCTTGCTACACCCTGGCCCTGGGGAGATGCCCCCACCCTCAAAACCACAGCAAGCCATCAGCATTTCATCATCCCTTCACACACCATCCCCCTTGGATGCTGAGCTTCCAGCCTGCACTGTGTTTGGCCAGCAGTGCCCCTTCCACCTTCAGCTGGCCACTTTACAAGCACTTCTGGGTTTTCTCCCAAGTTCCCCCGAAGCTCCAGGGCAGGTTTCTGGAAAGAACTCTCAGGAACTTCATTACCCTCCTTAAACTCTTCTTAAAAACTTCATCTTTGTCAGGAAAGCTGCAATAAATAAATGCAGGAATGAATACAAAAATGAATGCTGAGAACAACAAATACCCTCTCGATTATTGTCCCCTCATCTCACTCCTTCACCTGCCAGCTGCTGCCCTGCACTTCTAATCATAAATTTTTTGGGAAGGAGCCTCTGTCTCCAATATCTGGTTGTACAAGACCCATTCCAATGGTGTCCCAGTTTCTGACTGGTGCCCTAGCACACAACCTAACAACAAATACCCCAAAGTTGTGGCAGACCATACTGGAAAGTTGAGTTTGATAGCGAGTGGCTGCCAGTGCTTTGCATTTGACCACAACCTGGCCCTCCCTGGCTTGTCAGGGTGATGATATCAGCTCATTTCCCAGCAAGCAAAGGTGTTAAAAAGACACCAAAATTAGCTCTCAAAGGAAGTTTGATGGCATTTTCTGCATGGCCCTCATGTGGAAAGAAAACTCATCCTCTAAGGAGGCCCCTTTGGTTTAGAAGTAAAATAACCATGAAGGGCAGCAGAGAGAAAGGAGCACCCTTGGGATAAAGATTTCAAGGCATAAAGAGAAAACTTCAGTTTTCAAAGCCCTTGGACATGGTGCTGCTAAGTAGAAAGCCCATAAGGAAATCCAGTAGTAAATCAAATACAACTTTCCTGGTTTCAGCTTGAAACTGCCTACACTGGTCAGCAACTTAAAAAGGGCAGAAAGTGTGAACACCTCCCCTCGTTTTGCAGGAGCTGCACTGGCCCTGCAGACCTGTGCCTCTAAATAAAGGACAAAAAGCAGCTCTGAAGAAGGACACAGCCACTAAGAAAAAGCCCTCTGTGTGTAGCAGCCAGCTCGCAGCAGTAGCAGCAGCACTGGTGATGCTCAGAAGGGAGTGCTCTGTATTTGTGTTTACATATCGATTGTTTTGAAGCCTCTTTCAGTTCCAGGAATGGGAGACTATAAAAAATGATATATATATTTGTGGTTTGGCACCCAAAGAGAGCTTCGACTCATGCATCATCGCCGGCTGCCAACATCTGCAAATTATTACATGTTGGTTTAGTTTGGGGGGGTTTTTTTAAGCCTCAGACTACAAAACTAACGTCACTCGGTGGTTGCACCTACTGCCGAGGAACAGGGTGGAACTTTAGAATGGGATATTCACCAGGGCAGGTCACTGAGTTTACTAATAAACACGATTTTATGGTAATGCCTGTCCACGCTGCTGCTGTGCCAGGGAGCAAATTCTAGCTGAATAAAACTCAGAAAGAAACTTGAGTTCGTTTTCGAGAATGACTGGCGAGTGAAGAACAGGGAGGTTTTATTTCTGAAACGACCTTCCAGTGAAAACGTAACTGCACCGTGGCGTGAAGACAGCTCGCTTTGTCAGAGGAGGGAAATGTCTGTGCAGATGATTTTGGAACCATATGTGCGAGCAGTGGGGAGCTGTCAGAGCGTGGAGCCCTCGCTCTTGCCGGAACACTTGGCAGTGATCCGTGCACAGAAAAACCCAGTGCCAGAAGAGCTCACCACAGGCTTACACAAGCCCAGCAGATCTCGTGACTGACACACAGCAGAGCAGATGTGTGCACAGGGAGCCATCCCTAACCAGCATCTGCCTCAGGCACAACTGGGGGAGAAAGCACCATCCTGGACTATTAAGCCACAGCTGCAAGGCAGCAGCAAATTCTTGCTCCAAATGGATCAGGTGGCACCAAGTTGTCAAAGTCAAACCTCATCAGCCTCAGCAAACATAGCACAATTTTTTTTTTTTTTTTTTTTTGCTAGTAACAAGCAGAGATAGGCAAACAGGGGCATTGTGACATGAGCTTCTTGCTGGTCCAGTTTCAAGACCACAGCAGCAAACCCCAGCTCTGTGTGGAAAAGTGGTGTTTCATGAGGCTGGGTGTGTGTTTGCAGAGGGAACAGGCATGGTCATAACACAGATGGGTAGCCAGAGCTTCTTTGGATTGGAGGAGAAAGGAAGGTTTAAAAACCACTGGTTAATAAACTCAAGTTCAGTCTCTTTATCTTAAACTGTTGCGTTTCAGGCTCCTTTATCTTCACTGCCATTTTAGCTTTGCTTCAAATGGAATCTGTCTGCAGCATAGGCACAGTGTTAGCCTGGCAAGTCCACTGAAGAAACTGAATTCATCCTCTGGTTGATCCTGCAGCTGCTTTCCAGGACAAATTAACCCTAAACCTTCAAGAGGCCCCCAGCACCAAAGGTTGTTGCTGGGCTTGCTGCAGGCAGCAGGCCCCTGGGAGACACCCAAGCCACAACAAAAGGTCTGCAAAGAGAAAAATTAGAAACACAAGTTTGCGAAGCCCACGCTTTGTAAGCCACAGTGAAACAGCTGAATCTGCTGTGGGTGAAGATGTAAAGGCCAGAAACAAATATTTCTGCATGGCCATGACCTCACCAGCAGGAGCCATAAAAGGTTTAGACAGATTTCCCAGAGATGCTGTGGCTGCCCCTGGATCCCTGGAAATGTCCAAGGCCAGGTTGGATGGGGCTCTGAACACCCTGGGATAGTGGAAGGTGTTCCTGCCCGTGGCAGGGGATGGAATGAGATGAGATTTAAGGTCCATTCCAACCCAAACCATTCCAGGATTCTATGATAAACATCAAGAAGCAGCTCTCCTCTTCAGGAATATTAATTAATTAAACCTAGACCAGGACAGTGATCCTCCCCTCACTTGCTCTGGACTGATATTTTGCCCATTCAGTTTCAGCAAGGTTTTCTCTTTCTCTCTCACTCACGAGATGAATCCCAGATCAGCACAAACACTGTCAGACACCTTCAAATCACCCAGTTTCTGACTGCTCTTTTTTAGGGCTAACACAATGGTTTTTCCATGACAAAACAAGCTACTTTCCCCAGCTCCTGCTGAAGGTGAGGAGGTTTTTCATAGCCCAAAAGTCACCATGTAAATGGCCAGGTTTCCAGCTGTCACCCCTGTAACAGAGCTGGCAAACACGTGCTGCCTCTCAGCTGCCACAGCTCAAAGTCCATTTTATTATTTAATGCATAATCTTGAATGGATGAGTCATAAACCCGCCTGCTTTTCTGCTACGGGAATAGTAACTTCTGGGGAAGGAGTAAAAAACTTCTCAGCCTCCTGCAGCAGGGCTGGATGGAGCCCTTCACATTTTAAACCCTGAAATCCCATGTGAGATGGGTGGAGGGCACTGTGTAACTCACATCATCTCACTCCTTTCCAAGAGAAGGGAGAAGAAAAGGGAAATATCTCAGACCTGCTCTAACACTCGTGTTTCTCAATGCACTTGCTCATCTCCTGCAGCCTTGGGGTTCCTCTCCCTTCTTTTTCTGCAATATCAGCTTTAAAAGTCACAGAAACTTCTTCTCCCCTTAAAATTCCCCTTTGTTTAAATTGTCCCTCCCACACAAGGTGACTGTAAACAGGTGGTAAAATTTTGTGTGTACAGTAAAATTACCTGTTTGCTGCCTGTCTGTTGTCAGTGATTTTCCACAGGATTCCCATGAAATCCAGCCTGTGCTGGCTGTGTGGCAGGAGGGACAGAGCCTGTCTGGGCACAGGGTGGCCACAAGCAGTGGTGGGTGGCCACAAGCCATGCCAAAGGGCAATGGGGAGAGCAGTGGGAGGACTCCTGCATGGCCATGGGGTGGGAAGAGGGTGTTGTGGGAAGAGGGTGTTGTGGCTGCCCTGTGCATGGCACTGCTCCTCAGGATGGTGGGAGGGGGCCTGGGCAAGACCTGGCTTTGCCCACTGGCCTGGGCAACACCTGGCTCTGCCCACTGGCCTTTCTGCCCTGGTCAGGGGTTGCTGCCTCTGTCTTTCAAGCAGGGATGGGGGATGGAAAAGTATCTGGAAAGCCCATCTGGAACAGCCAAGGAGATGGGAAAATCCTGATTCCCCTGCTGAGATGACTTGGAGCTGGGTCAGGATGCTCCCAAAGACAAAGCAGAAAGAAGCAAATGAAGAGTTAAGTGAAACTAAACTGATGATGAACAAAAATAGTCCTGCACTTCTGATACACCATAAATCCTGTTCTTCAGTGAAATGTGAGTACTTTGCACGTCTGGACCATCTGTTAAGACCTTTCCCCAGTCAGATCTGGAGGCCAGGCTTGCTCACAGAGTGTCCATCAAGATAAAACCCCTCAACATCTGGGTCACTAGGGCTCGAGCCTGGAGCCTGGGCATGAGGAAGGAGCCCAAAAGCACGTCCCCAAGCTCTGCAGGGTGCTAGCAGCCACTGACCCAGGTCACAGCAGCACCCACGCAGTGACCTGACTCCCTGACCCCTAATTGAGGGCCAAGCTGTAATTTAGACAAAGCTGGTGATTTTCTATCAGCTCCAGCAAGCTGAAGGGGTTGAACCCATGAGCTCACACGGCTTGGCGTCATCTAACTGAGCTGACAGCACCAAATGGATGAGCTCCTGGTGCCCTGTGCTCCAGGCATGGCAAAGAAAGCTGGAGAAATAACACAGCAGCATGTCCTGTGGGCAGGGTGGGGGTCAGCCTCTTCTCACAGGCAACCAGAGACAGAACAAGGGAAAATGGCCTAAAGCTGCACCAGGGGAGGTTCAGGTTCGATATCAGGAGGAATTTCTTCCTGGAAAGGGTGGTCAGGGGCTGCCCAGGGAGGTGGTGGAGTCTCCATCCCTGGAGGTGTCCAAGAAAGGCCTGGACGTGGCACTCAGTGCTCTGGTTTAGTTGACAAGGTGGTGATTAATCAGGGGTTGGACTAAATCATCTTGAAGGTTTTTTCCAGTTCTAACCATTTGATGATTCTGTGTTTCCTGGTCAAAAAAGATGTTGCTGGGACCAGGTAGGATAATCCTACCCCTGGGTCCATTTCTTTCAGATGTGCCCATTCACATTCTCCAGTTCAGTGCATCTCCTCCAAGCCAGCACAAAATGAATTCCCACATTTCCCCCACACCGCTTCTACACGCACACTCCATTCCACACTTCCCATGGGGCGTTTCCCACTGGATCTGCTCTGTTGTAAAGGCAACGGATGGTTGCCAAAAAATATTATATCCAAGACAAACAAACAAAATAGCCCCAGCAGCATGGCTGGAGTTGGTGTGGTGCAATTGCAGCGCCCTGTGGTTCGCTGACCGCTCCATCGCTCCCTGTCATTACTGGTAAATTATTCAATCTGTTATCAAGGAAAATGCTTCAAACGTGCAATCATCCATTGTTTATCTCGTGTTCTAAAAGTCTGTGTGGCCGTGCCAGATATGTCCTAAATTCTTTCATTTTATCTGCCCAGTCGTACACAGACGCCAACGTAAATAAGTACCAGGTACACACACACACACCTACGGGTAATGCCATGGATTCAATCCTCTTCTGATGTTTCTCTGCAATCTCCAAGGAAAGAGAAGGGGGAAAAAACACTGTTCCATCTCCACTGTGCTCACACAATCCCATCACCACTAGCTTGCCCTGCTCCAATTCCAGCGGGGATTTTCCTGAGCAATGTGGGGCTGGGATGTTTTTCAGCACAGATTTACCGAGTGACTTTAGTGACCAAACAGCATCAAGGCTTCAAGGGGTGAGTTCCCAACTGGGAAGGTTTTCAAGGGAATTATCTGTATAGCTGCATCACTAAACTGGAAAATAAGAGGTGTGGATATCTTGGAGCTGAACACATGTGGCAACATTGCTGGAAATCGGGATTCTTGGCTGGGAATAAAACCAGTTTTTTACTGGTTACTCAGGAGGGCAGAGCAGGAGGCACTGGACCCTCTGTGCCCAGGCTGGTTCTCCCCCTCCCTGCCTGCTTTGAGCTGCCCAAGAGTGATATCTCCTTGAGCAGCAGGAATTGTTTTCCCCTGGGAGCAGCTCCCAAGCACTTGGAATCATTGCCCTGCTTGCAGAGGTTAATGGGACGGGCTGATTTCCAAGTGGGAAGCTTTGCCCAAAAGTGGGTTAGCAGGAGGGCGGGGAGGAGACAGGCCCTTGCCAAAACAAAAATTCACTTACCCAGCAGTTGTAACTGGGCAAGGCCACTCGCAGTGTGACAGAGGCAAGGCCCAGCGTGGCAGATATTATTTAATATGGGGAAGTGGAGCAGGTCACTCATCTCCAGCGAGGATCTGCTGCCCTGGCATGGTGCTGGTGGGAATTCTGCAGGGAGGAGTGTCCAGCTCAGGGCAGGGCTTTATAGCAAGGAGCAGGACTGTCCCCCAAACAGGAACATGAACTCATAGAATGGCTTGGGTTGGAAGGGACCTGAAAGATCATCCAGTTCCAAGCTGTGGGCAGGGACACCTTCCACTTCAACAGGTTGTTCCAAGCCCTGCCCTTGGGCACTGCCAGGGATCCAGGGGCAGCCCCAGCTGCTCTGGGCACCCTGTGCCAGGGCCTGCCCACCCTCCCAGGGAACAATTCCTGCCCAAGATCCCATCCAGCCCTGCCCTCTGGCACTGGGAAGCCATTCCCTGGCTCCTGGCCCTGCAGCCCTTGGCAATTGTCTCTCTCCAGGTTTCCTGCAGCTCCTTCAGGCCCTGCAAGGCCACACTGAGCTCACCCCAAAGCTTCTCCTCTCCAGGCTGAACAATCCCAGCTCTCGCAGCCTTTCCTCCCAGCACAGCTGCTCCATCCCTCTGCTCATCCTGCTGCCTCCTCTGGCCTCTCTCCAGCAGCTCCAGCTCCTCCCTGTGCTGGGCCCCAGGGCTGGGGCAGCTCTGCAGCTGGGCTCTCACCTGAGCAGGGCACAGGGGCACAATCCCAATCCCTTTCCTGATTCCCATGCTGGGGGATCAGCCCAGGACAGGGTTGGCTTCTGATCCCAGCACACACAGACAGGGCATGTCCAGCTCTCACCCACCAGCACCCCAAGCCCATCTTTTTTTGCAGTGGAAAATGCCAGGGCTCAACTTTGATTTATGCCTGCTGTGAATAAAGTCACCTCATCTACTTCCATCTTGACTTTAATGTGCTTCCCCACCTCAAGACACCTTCCCACAACCCCTTTTTATTCCTTCTCATTCAAGTGCATCAGAACGTACAGGATGGGGAAGCACTGCCATGACCTCTCTGCAGGTCACTCACACCAACAGAAGGAAAGAAAAAAAACCCCACCATTCCTGGAAAACAAGAACTGAAAGCTCTCTTCCAACATGAACTAGCTGCAGCTCCCAGTAAACATAAAATGAAACACTGAATGCCTTTCTCTCCTTTGACAAACACTGCTGCACATGTCTGCTCAGATCTATTTCAGGCAGTTGGAGGCAAATCTCAGCTCTGTGTAGGTGTGGCAGGGATGATTCAGCAGAGGAACACGCATGGCTGGAAACATTCCAACAGAAAACAGAAATTTTGTGGACCCCTCGCTGGCCAGATGACAGAAATCTCCCTTTTTGTCCTCACAAAGTGGTTCTGCTGTAACCAGCTGCTCCTCCCAGCAGTGCAGGGGGTCAGTCCTGCAGTCTGGATTAAATAAAAAGTGCCCCATGACCTGAAAATACTGATGTGTGTGTGGTGTTTTACTTTCATGGGGCAGCACTGAATTTTTCCACAGCTAAGAAGGGGGATCATGGCCCTTTGGTGATGGATCTGTAATGTTTCCTTAGGTGTATCCATATATTTACATAAAGAATATTTAAGAGAAGTAGGGAAACATACTTATGTAATGCCTTTGGTACCAGGAAACCAATCCATGAGTTTGATCAATCAGTTAGATTTTTACAGCTTGATTATTAAACCAAATTAACTCCCACTGTTACACACAGTTCTTGCATGAGACGTAGCACACACCCCCACATATATACAAATATTTACTGCTGAGAGGAGCTGACCTCTATTAATGCACAAAGATTCTGTACTACTCTGATTTAAATGCCATGTTGTAGAAAAAAAAAAGTCATGGGAAAACTCACTGCAAATTAGCCATTATGTCCATGAAAACATCTCATTATCCAAAATGGAGTTGTGTTTAAAAGTGTCTTGTTTATTTAAAGCTCAAGTCCTAGAAATAAATTCCACATTTCTCATTCTCTTCAGATAAATACTCACTTACTTAACATGTTTATGGCACTGGAATGAATACTGGAGTGTTCTGTTGTTTAAAAAAAATAAAAATAATTTTTAAAAAAAGTGTTGCAATGACAACCAAAGATTTAGTAGCCATTTTATTTGCTTGAGTTGACCTCATAGGATATGATCTTGGAGAAAGACAGGCTTTTAGCAGGGCAGTGATTTAATACATTGAATCCATTGCAAGCTAAATAAGCAGGAGTCACACTATTTTCAAATCTCTCTATTTGTGCCTATGTGAGGTCTCCACAAGGAATAAAATTACATGGATCAAGAAGCATGCAGCTGACTTGTCACGGGGCATTGTAGGAGAAGCTCTCTCCCCCAGCTCAGTTCTCATTAGCTTTGAAAGGCTGATGCTTGCAGTTTTCGGATGGAGTTGCAAAAGAGAGTTGCTTTTGCCATTAATGTCACGGGGCCCAGATGTGAGGAGATGAGAAGCAGACTCCTCGCCACCCTGCAGCTCTGGCAGAGGCTTCCAGCTGACAAAGAGCCTGAAAGCACAGGGGGATGTTTCCAGCATTTCAGGTCTTACACATCAGGAATTCCACCAAAGTGCTCTGAGGATCTTCTGCTAACTGGCAGGGAAGTTTATTCCTGTGTTTTCCAGCAGATCCTTTTCTGCAGGACTTTGTCAGGGTTAGAAAAGTGATTCTCCCCTGGCTTGGGTACTGACATGCTGTAGCTATTTACACCTTCCATAATAAAGATCAGAGAATCCCAGGATCCCTGAGGCTGGAAAATCCCTCCCAGCCCATGGAACCCAAGCTGTGCCCGATGCCCACCTTGTCCCCAGCCCAGAGCACTGAGTGCCACGTCCAGCCCTTCCTGGGACACCTCCAGGGATGGGGACTCCAAACCTCTCTGGGCAGCTCTTCCCAAGGCCTGACCTCCCTTTCCATGAGGAAATTGCTGCTGGTGTCCAACCTGAGCCTCCCCTGGCCCAGGCTGAGGCCGTTCCCTCCCCTCCTGTCCCTGTTCCCTGGGAGCAGAGCCCGACCCCCCCCGGCTGCCCCCTCCTGTCAGGGACTTGTGCAGAGCCACAAGGTCCCCCCTGAGCCTCCTTTTCTCCAGGCTGAGCCCCTTTCCCAGCTCCCTCAGCCCCTCCTTGTATGTCCTGCTCTCTAAATATCTAAGTAGATCCAGCACCTTCCCTCAGGGAATCACAGAACTGAGGATCAAATACACCTGTGCCAATCTGGGCCCTGGAGCAGAGCATTCCCGAAAGCACTGAGGCATTTGAAACCCCCTCTTATGGCCTATGCCTGAATGTGATGCCAGCATCTCTGGGAAAATATGTCTACTGTGAAATTGTGGTGTTTTTCTGAATTCGCTCAAAAAACAAGATAGGCAAAATCAATTTAAAAAAAAAAATGAAAACAACTTCTTCTCAGCCTCACATTCAGGAAGGGAAGTTGGCACCTGAAGACATCAGCAGCAGCCCTAAAAATGAGTGCAGAGGACGGGACATCAGAAGAGCCATCGCTGGCCATGTCCCCAGCTGCTGGAGGAAGCAGCCAGTGAGCACAAACCCTCTCCAGTCAGCCCTTCCCCTCACTTAAAATTCCAGAATAATGAACACTTTGTACAGAAGGGAAAATTTTCAACGCTGACTCACGGGATTATTGCTTTTTGTTTATAAGACACACCCACTAATTTTACATTGGATGCACGACGGATCCATCCTGAGCCACGGGCACGTGACAAACGCTGGCAGCGATGGAGTTGCACAGAGCACAACTGGATTAATCCATCCCACATTTCCTTGGAGTCTCCTTGGAGCCCAGGGACAGACCCTTAGCAGGCCCTTAGGCTGCTCCTCACAGCTGGAGAGAAAGCTGGCAGCACGTGGAACACGAAACACAGGAAAGTTTTTAAGTTTTCCAGCAGCTCCAATGCAGAAACTGCAAGCAGGTGCTTCCCTCATCCCCAGCACCTCTTGGATCAGTGGCAGGCCCAGGGGGAGCAGCCAGCAGGCCCAAGGCTCCACAAACTGCAGCAATAAATCCCAGCTGATGTTTTGCACCTGGTTTTCCATGCAGCAGGATCACAGAGGATGCTGCAAGCTGACTCAAAAGCAGAGGAATTGCCTAACACACAGCCCCCATGCCATGGGGATGGCTCCCTCCTGGATCCATGCTGGATCCAAATCCTCCTTCCAACACGCCGGAAGAAGAAAAGGACCCTCAAGTGGGTGTGAAGGTTTGTGCTGCCAGAGTGAAAATGAGAATCAGGCCTGACAGCTTTTAAACAGCACACAGCAGTGCACAACCAGAGGGGAAAGCAGTCCAACTGAAATACCAGGGATTTAGGCAACCAGAAATTGGGAAGCAACAAAACAACTGGTGGGACTGAGGCGAGGACTGATGCTGGCAGATCTGCCAGCTCCAAAAATAAGCAGTAATAACGAAAAAACCATGACCCACAGCTCAAATCTTGAGGTTTCTGAACCATAATCCTGACCAGTTAATTCAGTTTATCAACTCTGCAGGCATATTCTGATCACCCGTTTGAGCTTTCCCCACAAAATTTGAGATCAGAACCAGGCTTTGTGGGGACCAGAGGCTCCTGGGCAGTCAGTCACCTGCCTGAGGTCCAACACCCAAGCCATGGCTTCTGGGATGACCAGGAGTGTTGGGTCCCTGGCTATAGGATTCTTGTGGGAAGCCACTCCTGCTTTCCAACCCCACTTCCCATGCTCCCACCTGCAATCAGAGGGCAGAATGCCACCTAGTGAGCTGCTCTTCCTCCTCCTTTTCCTCCTCCTCCTCCTCCCCACAGCCCCCCAGGCCTCTCAACCCTGCCCCGCTGCAGGGGGACCCACAGCAACTATCCTATCTCCTCATTTCTGTTACAGCTCTGGCAGCAGCTCCCAAATTTTCCTGCTCACTTCCAGACTTCCATCAGTGCAGGAGTCACTGCTGCCTGCCTGGGAGCTGCTCCTGGCTCCATAATGCCCCTTTGGGGTCAGCTTGCCCAGTGTCACAGAGCAGGGCACCTCACAGCTCCGGGCCACAGGCCAAGGAAGCAGGCACAGGAGAGCAATGGGGGCCCTTTAAAGTGGCATCTCTGCTGATCCCATTTCCACAGGAGGGTTTTGGCAGGCAGAAACAGGATTGTGGAAGGGACAGGAGCTGCTTTGTGAAGTCCCATCTGATGTAACCACTGCATTCTTGATATGGATTCCTGGTGCTAATCATGGGCTGGCTGTAGTTGGAATGGAGGTTTGCCTACTCTCCCCAAAACTAAATTCCTGCAGGCATTTCAGGAATCTCCCTATTTTTCTTTTTTCCTTTTTATTTTTCCCCCTAAACTGAACATAAAGAGAACAGGTCTCCCTCTATTTTATTTCTGGAAGTTGGAGAGATTATTGAAGCCATCCTTCACAGGGAGGAAGCAAGCTCAGCCAAATTATAGGAATTCCTCCTCTCCTGAGAGGCTTGGGTATAAGAGAGATGCAAAAAATGCCTCACTGAATATGTCTGAAAATAACAAACATTTCTAACCAGTCATTCACCCTTGTCCATGATGTGGCATCATAACAGAGCAAATAACAGAGCACCAGGGAGGTTAAAACACCTCTGAACAGCATTTAGCAGAGTCTTATTCTTAGGAAATATGCTGGACAAGCAGGAAAAAGAGGCAGGGTGGAAGATGCTTGGAAACTCAAGCACAGCCAAGGCAACAGATCCAGGGTCAGCTGACCCTGCTCCTGTTGTTGTAAATTAGGAATGACACCTTGCACAGGTAATTAAAGCACTTAAACCCTCATCTGCATTCCACACAATGCAGCCAGGGAATAAACATAATTACCTACTTGTCTGGAGCTGCTGCCCGGGTTAACCTCCCACCAGCCCAGCAGCCACCTCCCCGGTTAAAATGATTAATATTTAATTTAAAAACCTTAAATCCACTGCTAAATCCAGGGTTTAGCAAGTCCCCAGTGGATCCTCTGTGTGCCCAGTTTCCTTAGGGAGGACCAGCAAAACATCCCACACCCCAAACAATCAAATTTGCAAGAGCATGTAGGACACAAGAGAAGGGGGAATGGCTTCAAACTAACAGAGAGTAGGGTGAGATTGGATAGTAGGAAAATTTTTTTACTTTGAGGGTGCTGAGACCCTGGCACAGGGTGCCCAGAGCAGCTGGGGCTGCCCCTGGATCCCTGGCAGTGCCCAAGGCCAGGTTGGACATTGGGGCTTGGAGCAGCCTGGGACAGTGGAAGGTGTCCCTGCCATGGCAAGGGTAGAACAGGATGGTCTTTAAGGTCCTTTCCAACCCAAACCATTCTGGGATTCTATGAAAAAAGGGGTCAAACCAAGGGCAAAGCAAGGTAAAAAAAAAAAAAAAAAGAAAAAAACCATGGATATAAGAGAAAGCTTCCTGGGAGGAAACCAACCTATACCTTCAGTTGAGTAAGAAAAAAGTGAGTTTTCCAACTTGCTTGGGATAATTCTCTAACTGTTCCTCACTCCAGCCAGGACTGATGTACAGCAAGAGCCCAGCTGGCAGTGCTTGGGACAGGACAAAGTGATGGGAACTTTCCATCCTGACTTTCTTGCGCTGATGCAAGTCGGTGCAAGACCACTGGAGCTGGAGGAGGTTGTGTCTATTTATATCACTGGAGGCTCTGGCTGATGAATCAGCCCCTTGCTGTGGCTGGAAAATACTGCCTCACCGGGAAAACCCCGCTGCTGCTGCCACGGAACCTCAGCAGCGAGGGGAAGAGCTCCCTTCCAGCTCCAGAGCAAAATTCACTTCGGGTTAGGCGGGGCCCTGTCCCCACAACAATGAGAACTCACTCCAGCCCCTCCGTGGCTGCTCAGCTCAGTGGAGGCTGTCAAAACATTTCTTACGGGGTCTTTCCTCCCGGTGTTTCTTTTGCCTCTGCCTCTCCTTCATCCAGGCTCTTATCTGCCTGCACATGCTCTGCCTCACCACGGAAGGACCATAACAAACCCTGATTTATGGCCCCACTTGGAGAGCGCGATGACGTCCGGGGCTGCCTTTGAATTCCTTCACGTTTGCAAAGTTTAGATGTTGTCCCAGGAGCTGCCAAGGAGTCCAGAGCAGGAAGTCAGCAGAAAAAAAAAACCCAAGGAAGATAAGGGGGCTGCAGGGGCTGGGATAAATCCCCTACCATGTGTTTTGTTTTCATGCCTTCTTCGTGGTTTAAAACTGGAGTAGAAAGGCTCTTCTTCAGCTTCTTCTTCCCCTTTTCCTTATCCCCAAAAAAGGCTGCCTCAAGAAGAAGTGATTGTTTTCTTAATGAAAATCAGGCTAAGGGAAGGAAGTCACCTGAATTACAGGCAGTTTGCATTTGATATAAAGCCCATTTTTAATTAAATTTGCTAATGATTCCAGAGCCCTGGTTACATCACATCCCCAACCAGGCTGAAAAATCCCAGGGATTTGGAACTGCAGCTGCCCTTGCACTGGTGAGGTGCAGTGGGGACCCTTGAGCTGGCCCATGCTGGGGAAATCAGCCCTGCACACAATTCCCCCTGTCCACAAGGGGAGAGCTGACACACGGGGCACCTGCACCCCACAGATCCCCCCAAAACCTGCTTCACCAGGCCAGGAGAAAGGGGGCACCCCTTGGATTCACCACAAAATGATATCAGGGTGATGACATCAGCTCATTTCTCAGCGAGCAAAGCTGTTATAAAGGCACCAAAATTAGCTCTGAAAGTAAATTTCATGGATTTTATTGCATGACCCTTACGTGAAAGGAGAACTCATCTTTTGTCACTGTTTTGCACTCAAATAGCGAAACTTCAGCTCTGTGCTCAGCAGTAGCTTGGTCTGGGCCGTTTTGCCAGGCTGGGACAGTCAAGTGTCTCTGAGATCACCTTGTGATTGTTTTTTAGAAGGTGGAGGGGTCTTTTCTGAGGACACGGTGGGTGGGCATTGGGCCTTTTCCCAGTGCAAACCAAATGATAACTTGACCTGAAGCTGGGCTATCCACTGCACTCGTATTGAGGCATTTCTGTGGCTGTGACACACAAGACACAGAATTTTCCATGTTTCCCCTGCTCTCACAGCCCTGCAGGGCCACAAGCCCAGCAGTGCTACATCCCCTGCCACACTCACCTCGCCAGCAGCAAACCCTGAGGGCAGAGAGACCTCAGACCCTGCCAGGACACTCTGCAGCAGCAAGAAAAATGAATGGGTACCCCAGGGAAGCACTGAAGTGTGGCTGAGGCTCAGGAGCTTGTGGCACCCACTGTCACACACACTTTGCTCCATGTCAGAGATCACCAGAGGTGCACAGCCAGATACAACTGCTTCCAAGAAGTTTTCCACCAGCATTTCCCCTCAGAAAGTTAAAGTGAAGTACAAAAAAAAAAAAAAAACAAGAGTCAAGCACGAAGCGCATTTTTTGGTGCAAAGTTTTCTTTGGAGAGCAGATTGTTTGCCGAGAGATGAAAAGCATCGCAAACACGCTGATAATTTGTGAATATGCATCCGTACACATATTTCCAGCAGTGCTCACGCAGCCTTCCTTCCAGCTCCCTTGCAGGTCCGATGAATCACAGCCTGCAAGCAGCCCCACTCAGGCAATAGTCACGCTGAGTGGCTCATGACTAACCCCCGAGCAGGAGTTTATTCACAAAGTGTATGCAAATAGCAAACACATCTGTAAGCAGCAGCGGCAGCAGCGGGCGCTTACTCCAGGAGGATTTGCAAACAAGAAAAGGGGTTAAGTCTGTCACGCTGATTGCTTACAGAAAGTAGATCACTCAGCCTTAGTCATTTGCATCTCTTTCTGGATTGTGAGTCCTCCTGGCACAGAATACAGCAGGCCCTTTCATTTGTTTTCCTGCTGCTCGTCCTCCAGATGTTCAAGTCAGACTTGTTTTCTGCAGTTGTTTTTTATTTTCTTTTTTTTAGGACTTCTCAGCCTGATAATGAAACCTACTGCAGTCACTACTTTGCAATATTCAAGCTCTGAAAACTCAAATATATACTTGATTTATTACTTCCAGTGATCACATTAATGCACTCAGCTTTTCCAAAGAAGAAATTCATAGAAACATATCATAGAATGGTTTGGGCTGGAAGAGACCTTAAAACTCACCTCATTTCACTCCCTGCCATAGGTAGGAACACCTTTCACTATCCCAGGTTGCTGCAAGCTCCATCCTACTGGACCTTGAACACTTTCAAAGATGGGGCATCCACAATTTCCCTGGACAACTTGCTCCAGGGCCTCACTACCCCCTCCAGTAAAGAATTTCTTCCTAATTTCTCATCTAAATCTACCCTCTTTTCTTTCAAAATTGTCACATGAATATTCTGCTTCAGCAGCAACGCAGGGTGAACACTGGAATTCATCTGCAGAATGAAACAGCAAAGCAAATTATTTGTTTCTCAGCAGCTCAATTATTCAACAGGCTCACATTCAGTGGGCCCAATGAAAAGGCCTGTGCTCTGACTTTAAAAGAGCAAATATACCCCATAAAACCTTCCAATGGGTCAGAATCAAACCCAGAAACATCCCTCCCCAATGTCCCTTGAGTAAGTGTTTAAGTAACTTATTTGATGCAGTATTGCCCACAGAACCCCACCTGTGGACCCCCGAATTTCAGAAAAACCAGTTCCAATTTCACCTCAAGCAAAGGCAAGATCCTGAACTCCATTCTTTTGGGTCTGGAATGGTAACAGCTGCAGTGCATCAGTGAAGGGTTAATTTAGGTATTGATGTCACTCAGAGCTGCTGTGCCAAGCTCCTGGCAAACAGAAAGTGCAGTAGGAGGCTCCTCCACCCCCAGCGTGGAGCAGGTGAGTGAGCAACAGACACCAAATCTGCACAAGGTGTGGGTAAAATCGAGAGCCAGGCTGGCAGCAGGCTTGGAAGGCTGAGTGCATTCCCACTCCTCTGGCTGCCTCTGGTGACTGCTGAGGTGCCATCTCTTGTTTTACAGCTTATGCAACCTCTTCTCATTCTGTCAGGTGGTGTCTGACTGCTGAGCCTGCTCCTCTTGCTGCTCCAGGACTCCTTTTTTGCTGCTTTCTCAGTGTTTAACTTCAGCATTTTTGAATTACAGGCTGCCTGTGCACATGCTATCCAAATTCAGTCTCCATGTCCTCCTGTACTATGAAAAATAATCTTTCAGGATTTTGGTGCTTTACTCTTTGATTTAAATCTGCTCTCCAGAACATCTGTAGACAAAGAGTGCCTCTACACACTGCTGTACATCCCATGAGTTATTTTGCAGGAAGGTGCCCCTCTCCCTGGATTTGGGAAGTTACCAGGAACAAGAAGTGAGCCACTCTAAAGAGCTGCTGTGAATGTTCTGTATGTCTTTTATCACAAGTCCCTCATCTTGCCCAGGTCACAAATGAATAGCTGTGAGCTTCCTTTGATGCTGACTTGGTTAACAATCCCAAGGCAGAATGGGGTAAATAATTCCCACATCATTCCCATCACACCTTACTCCATCCTCACCATCCAAGGGCTTGGAATTTCCAAGTTGAAGGAGATCATGGAAAGTCTGTACTCCTGATCCCTCTCACTGGATTTGATTTCAGAGATTTGGGAATAGCAGCCAGAGGGGAGTTCTTCTGGGTTCAGGGAGCAGGGATAAAAGCTACATCCAACTTTCAGTGTGCCCTAAAAATGTTGAGGCTGGTGTGAGCAAGAGCTGCTGCCTCATCTCACTGACCCTTTCCTGGTAACATCTTTAAAAACAAGCAGTGGTGCTCCAGGGGAGCCTCGTTCCCCTCAAAGACTCACTTCTAATTACCAACTACTAAATAAAGTTATTTTCACACATTTCAGGCACCAGAACATGTAGATAATGTAACACATACTCATAAATAGCCTGGCAATGGAGACACAAGGAGAGGGAGATGCTGAGCGTAGACATGAGTGCATTCCTTTGGAAAGGATGCCACATCCTTACCATGAGGTAAATGCTACTTTATGTGGCCCAAAAGTGGCAATAAAAGGACTGTAAAACTTCTCTGTTTTATGTTTAGTATAAGTACTAAACTTCTTTGTGTATGACAGGTTTATAAAAAATCAGCAAGTTAGAAGTAATATGAGCAGAGTGTTTATTTTCTGCTTCTCCAAAAATGTAATTGTTGATACTCCTGTTTCATCGACATAAACAGCTTTTCCTACCTCGCTTCATTCCTGACTCATTTGGGTATTTGGAAATTATTTTGGACTCGTGTGACGCAGCCAGTTTGACCTGATGATCTTATCATGTGCACTTCTCTGTCCTTTCCCCTAACTGGAATCAAACAGCACAGTGAACATCCCATTCCACCCCTGCCATGGCAGGGACACCTCCCACTGTCCCAGGCTGCTCCAAGCCCCAATGTCCAACCTGGCCTTGGGCACTGCCAGGGATCCAGGGGCAGCCCCAGCTGCTCTGGGTACCCTGTGCCAGGGCCTGCCCACCCTCCCAGGGAACAATTCCTGCCCAAGATCCCATCCAGCCCTGCCCTCTGGCACTGGGAAGCCATTCCCTGGCTCCTGGCCCTCCAGCCCTTGGCAATTGTCTCTCTCCAGGTTTCCTGCAGCTCCTTCAGGCCCTGCAAGGCCACACTGAGCTCACCCCAAAGCTTCTCCTCTCCAGGCTGAACAATCCCAGCTCTCACAGCCTTTCCTCCCAGCAGAGCTGCTCCATCCCTCTGCTCATCCAGATGAAATCCCTGCTCAGGAGGGCTGCAGCCAAGCTGTCTGTCCTGGGAAATGCTGCGGAGATGGGATGGAAAATGCAAGACCCACCAGCAAGACCCACCAGCTCCCACCAGACCTGCCTTTGGTCTCTGCCAGCCTCTGTGTGCCAGGGAATTCTCTGGAGCAGCTGAGCTGGCCATGGGGACACCCAGGAACAGGGATCTGTTCTGCATCTGCTCCAGCAGACAAACAGCCCGGGACTGTCACCGAGCAACAGGGAGATGCGGGGTAATTTAGGAAATGACCAACCATTTGTGTGTGTCTGCAGGCTGCAGAATGCATCCGGGAAAGGTTAAATCTGCCTCTGCAGCAGCACAGGAGAAACGGGGGCGAACCTGCAGCTGGGTGTGGTGCTGCTGGAAGGAGACTGCTGCCCCTGCTGTGGCAAAAGATGCTGCCATGTAAAACCTTGTGCCACATCCTGCAATGTGCTCCTTTGTCCCCATCGTGCTACAGTCTGGAGGTTGGGTTTGGTTTGTTTGTTGGTTTTATTTATTTATTTATTTATTTAAATCAGAAGAATTCTGGAAGTAAATTTCTTCAGATTCCTCACTTGATGGATTTTTTTTGGCAATTGAGATGGAAATAAAACACTGCTGGATGCTACCTGAAAAAGTGGTGGTTCTCTGTTTTCTGTGTGTTTAGAGGCAAAACTGGCAGTTACTCATCTCGTGCTTGTTTTTAAAAGGAAAAAAATATCATCTCTGAGCTGAAGTTTTCCTAGAAGACTCTCGTCAGTGAGGGGGGAAACAGCACAGCTCGTGGTGATTCAGGCACCAGCAAAGCACAGTTGATAGAAGCACTGCTTAAACCGTGGTTCTGTTCCCACAGGAATTCTGAGCATGCCCATCTAGCCAGGGATGGAGATGTATCATTAAACATGAACTGATGTATCATTAAACAGCTGAACTCCTCTCTGCAGGGCAGGGAAAAGGCGATTTGTGCAGCTGCAGGGTGGGATCTCTGTGTGACCATAACCAGAGCCAAGTTCATGTCTGGGCTTTTCCCCAGGTAAAAATTCACACGTGTCCAGCTGTGAGCCTGCTGGACTCATCTCCTTGCAAGCAATTCCTCTGCACATATATTAAAAGAGGAAATAAAACCTGCAGCTGAGGGCACTGAGGTGGATGTGGCAAGATGCGAGACAGGCTCACCACAGATTATTCTTGGGGCAGATTATTCTTGTCAAACCTGGTATCTGATTTTCTAGAGATCAGATCTGTGATAAACTTTTCCTCCCTCAGTTCCAACAACGCTGCAGGCCAAGGTATGGGTTTTCCTGGAGGAGGAGGAGGCTGAGATGGGCAAAACTAAAGGGATGGGGCCTCAGGCAGTGGGGAGAAGAGTCAGAGCAGGAGAGGCTCCTTCCCCAGAACTGTTTCCAAGGCTGATCTGACTCAATAATTTTCCTCATAGCCTTGGCTCAGAACGTCAGCGTGTGCTAATAAAATTTGCTGATGACACAAAACTGGGAAGCAGCTTCAATTCAGAATGTTAGAGCATGTTACAGTAAGGCCTCATGATCCGAAGGAGCAGAAAAGGGAGGAAATTCAGTGGCACAAGGGAACTACTTGGGAACTGCTAATTTTTTTTGCTGCAAGCAAGGAATTCATCACCTGGCAGCAACAGAGCTTTTTCCCCTGAGGAAAGGGCAGTTAGGAATGATAACATGATGCAGATGTGAAGAGGGAACTTCAGCCTTAAAATGCTTCCAAGGAGGTGCCTCTGTTAGGGAACCCTCAGGAAGGGTTAAAGCAGTGCCACTGTACAAGCTTTTGGTCAGATTTCCTTTGCAACTGCAGGTACAATTCTTGCTTCCATTTCCCAGCAGGAATTCCCACAGGGCACAAAATGGGGATGGAGAAGGGTTATCAAGACAATCAGAAGAAGAAAGGCTGCATTACCAGAATACTTCTGCTAAAAGCTTCACCTTGGGAAAAGAGCAGAATAAAAACTCAAAAGGGGGATCTGTGAGAAGGGCATGGAGCTGTTTCAGGGGAGGTTTAGGTTGGATTTTCGGGAAAGGTTCTTCCCCCAGAGGGTGCTGGGCACTGCCCAGGCTCCCCAGGGAATGGGCACGGCCCCGAGGCTGCCAGAGCTCCAGGAGCCTTTGGATGGCGCTGCCAGGGATGCCCAGGCTGGGGTTGTTGGGGGCTCTGGGCAGGGCCAGGGGTGGCACTGGATGATCCCTGTGGGTCCTTTCCAGCTCAGGATATTCTGTGATCCTATAATTCTGTAAATCAAGTGTTCTCTAAAATGTGCTGGGCTCAAACACTTGGGAAGAGCAGCCAGGATAATTTCCTCATAAGAACATATGGATACACACTGGCCATCCATTCATTTAGGCTGTAAATTAGATGAAATGTTTAAATTGCTGGGATAACCAGATTTTGGGAAAGGCTTCCTGTGGGATCACACAGCCAAATAATCCACCTACTCTTTGATGAGTTAGAAAAGGGAGAATATACCTGGGCCAGGTGATGCAGCAAATCTTTTCTAATCCCTTCCCCTGTCCCAGCTGACTCTTCCTCAGTGCTATCCATCAATAACATGAGTGATAAAATGTGGAGCTTTGAAGCTCCAACTTTTTCTCTGCTTTCAAAAGGCAATTGAAGGCATTTGCAAGCCTACACTCCACACCCTGCCTGCAGAGGATTGCAGAGTGTGGACTCAGGTTTCTGAGTAGAAATTAGCACACAGAGTATGAAAGTGAAATTTCAAAGGCAGGTCCAAACCATTTATACTGAAGAAAAAAAATCTGACTACAGCAAGGTCTTTAAAAATCCCCATTGAAAGAACTGGGAGTAGTAAAGGCTTTGAATGCTTTTATTTTGCGTGCTGTTCTTGATCTTTTCCCACAGCAAATTTTGAGCACCACAGATTTTTCCCGTTCACCACTGGGTCACCTGCAAGAGGCTCAGAAGTTGTTTCCCATCTGTCTCGTTGTGTTGCTGTGGTTCCACAGAGCACTACAGGTGTACAGTGGTGATAATAGGTATATAAACCATTTTTAGAAATTCTTCCCCGTGGACTCACAAAAGCAGGAGTGTCTTGGCCTGGCAGGTTTGGCAGGAAAGGCATTTTTCCTTGTGCAGCATTCATTTTTTTTGATGCCTCCAGCACTGTCCAACAAGAGGGAATTGCACCGTTTTTCATTCTTTCACAGTGTTCTATTTAAAATAATTACAAGCCCCATCAATTATTATCACTCAACAACTGTGACTTCCTGCCCTAAAAGCTCTCTGTTTATAAGTCATCACCCACCTCTCTATTAGTGAATTCTCCAGTAATCCAATGTATTTGAGGACTACCCGGAATGGCATGACTAATGCCTCCCGCTCATATTTTCCCACTTTCCTGGTAAATCAGGAACGAGAAGCAGCCAGAGCATCTCCATCTGAGCACTGTCCAGCTCAGGGGCTCCTCTTGTTTTATCCTATTTTCTGCACCCAGTCCTGCTTTCCTCGCACCCAGCCCCACCCTGCCCCTCTGGAATCTTGCGAAAATCAAAAATTGAAGAGAGGCAAATTTCAGTTTTCCTTCCCTCCCCTGAGACTCCCTCTCTTTCATCCTGGGCTGAGTCATCTCAGGAGACTTTCCTACACCCCTACAAGAGCCTCCAGGCCTGCTCTCCTCAGATTGCACCTTGCCAAGCCTTCAGCACTCCAAGTTCCAATGGCTCCTGGAAGCGCATTCCTCATTCATGCTCCTCACCCAGCTCCCCTGGAAGCAATCCCTGCCTTATCCCCTCAGATCTTGTTGCTGGAGATCAGAGCCCACAGCAAGAAGCAGTTAACAAAGTCTCCAGGGGCCACCTCAGGTGTATTTTCACCCCGTGCCTTACATCACCTCCCAGCAAGCCTGCACATGTTCATGACTCCAATTCCAAGCTCAAAGCCAAGCTTTCCCCAGAAATTTTAGTTCAGAACCATTTTTGTTGCTGTTGTTGTTGTTGTTCTGCCTCACTGACACCACATGCAACCACCACTTTGCTGATCCTGTTGATTTTATAACAAACAAACAAAAAAGTTGTTTTATGTTATGCTGAGAGCCAGGGCTTGTGTGGGTAGGCAGACGGAGGGACCCATCACTTCTCAGGTATTAAACCACTTTTTCCTACTCATCCCAGTGTTCTACAGAGCAGCAACTAAGTCCTTGCTGCCTTTCTCCCTCCAAAACGTGTCTCTGTCTCCCTGCCACCGAGGTGAGGAGGATTTAGCCCCAGGTGAGACCAGCCAGGAGAGCAGGAGAGCAGTGCAGTGACAGTGCCAACAGGAACATGGCCAGAGGGGTAAAGTTGTCTCTTCTTTTGTGATCCTCAGCACAGACGGCTTTTGTGGCAGGGAAACAACACCTCTCCTTTCCCTGAAGTGCTGTGGGGAGGGTGGAGGGCAGACTTTTCTTGAAGGGTTCTTCAGCTGGCCTGTGAAGAAGACCTCTCTTATTAACACTTTCCTTAAATACTCCGCAGCAGCACAGAAAAAAACCACCTTTTATTCCACACATAGCTGCCTTCAAAGAAGGATGGTTTGTGGAAAGAGGAAATGGCTTTTCTTAGGTTCCCTAACACAGCTGGAAAACACAGGTGAGGTTTTGGGCACAGAGCCCTTTTTATGGCTTCTTTCTCCCATAATTGCTTTAGGATGTGTAACGGATGTACAGCACACCTACAGCCAAAATAAAAAAAATTCCCTTTGAGAATATTAGCGTGGCTGTGAGCTTTTTAGCAGGACCACCCTTTCCAGTTCTGTGCCAGTCTTCTGCTGAAATTAGGAACTGCTTAATTACAGCTTGAATGGTGCTGGTCAGCTGAACAGGGCCAGGGGAGCGTGGGCAGGGCCCCAGCCTGGCCCACAAAGCCAAGAGTGACAGGCACAGAGGGATGCTTTTCCCCATCCGACCACCTCAGCCTCTTTATAGACTCTCTAGGTTGAAGTCATTGACAAATCATTCTTAGACACCTCTTGCAATGCAAACAAAGGAGCCTCAAAATCTTCCCGAGGTGGTTCCTAATGCAAGCGGAGAAACAAGAATCACCATTTTGGTTTTCTCCTTGAATATTTCATCTGAAATATTCTGCAAACAAGTAAATCTGTTGAATTAGGCTGAGGAACGGAACACACTGAAGCCCTTCAAAAACACTCTGGGAAAAACAATGGCACTTGCAGTGACTTTCCTCCAGCACATCAAGGAGGAGAGAACAAAGGGCCGATTGACGGGGCTGGTGAAGAATGGGGTTATTGTTCCTTTATTTCCTACACATACCCACCCAAACTGAACCGAGCCCTTCCTCCAAACAACACCAGGCCCTGGCTGTCTCGGCTGATGTGTCTGTGCCACCAGGCAGGAACACAAAGTACTTCACCCGATTGCTTAACAAGCGCTGAGCCAGCAGCTGTAACCCCTGGCAAATGTGTAGGGTTTAAGCCAAATTTGCATTTAGGTGTAAAGACGTGGCTCTGACTTGTCTCCACCTTTGAAACCTCGTTAATTTTCCTTTTGATTCATTCATTCGGTTACCTGTTGGCACGTACCGTGCTGCATGCTGAAACTTGACCTCCACGGGTGTTCTAAGCCCAGACAGGATCTCTGGTTTGATCAGCATCTCCTTAAACAACAAATTTCCAGTAAGAAGAGAGATTTCTGCACGATGACTGTGGCAGGAGCTGCTGTGACGTCCTCCAGAGATGGCTGTACGATTTGGCCATAAATCACCACCCCACAAAGGCTCCTTTCCAGGTCAGGGCTTCACCTCTGGCCCCAGTGGCTGCTCACTGAAGCTGTCCTTCCTCCAGGAGTTTCCAGGAGGAAAACATCAAACGTGTGATCACCACCAGCAACTGCTGCTGCTTTTGTGATGAATTGGGATAGGAACTGTCTGCGTGCTGCCTCACACAGTGGCGTCCTAACCCAAGCCTACCCGATAATAAACTGCAGCTGCAGCACCAGGAATCCTGGATACCCTCATCCCTAAACTCTGGCTGTGGCTTCCATGGGTAAATCTAGTGGAAAAGTAAAAGCAAATGAAGGCAGAAAAAAAGACTGCTACCTCTGAAGTAATTCCTTCACTTCCCTCTGTGTTATTGCGATTTGCTGTGAAACTCTTCCCACCAAAACGCTCAGAGAACCTTTTAGCAGAAAAATCAGATTAATAGGAGGGAGCATGGCAGTGTTGGCTTCCTCACAGCTGGCCTTTGGTTTCTGAACCACTGATCTGTCCTCTCTTCACAATGAAATACAAAATAACTTGTCACAACTCAGGGATCCTTACAGGCTCTCTGGCAGTGTGAGTAAAGCTAGCTGAGGTTGTGTTTGCCCAGGCTAGGGGAGGGCACATGGGCAGCTAACACTCAGTAACTAACCTGGGGTGGCCATTCATCAACCCCTGGAGGCATCAGTTTATCTGAGCTGATGTCCCTTAGCGGCCAACAGAAAGGAGGAGGAAAATCCAGAGGAATTCACCTTACCCTGAGACAGAAGGCAAAATTAGGCCAGTTGACTCATGCCCAAAACACACCCATGTCTCCTGCTGCCAGTAAAGGGAGCCTTGGGTGATGAAGGCAGCTCAGGTAGGTGAGTCAAGCCCACCCCCACCTGGGAGCCCTCAGCCACCAGAGCCTGGTCCAAACCCTGCCCCCGGGCTGGCTGTGAAAGGAGAATGTTCCATCCCTTCATAAAGAGCTGCAGAAGGTCTTCATTTCCCAAAGGAGACATTCCCACACCTCCAGGAGTCCTGTGGAGAGATTTCCTACCCAGCTGTTGCCCCTCTGCCACCCCTACTGCCTGTGCCCAGGCTTGGCCACTGGGAGAAGCCTCCAAGGGATGCAAGGAGCAGAAATGTCTGGGATGGCACCTGGTGGCACGGAGCCACTGGGATCCCCTGCAGCCTGGGGCTTGGCAGGCTGTCCCCAGCCCTTGGAGGGATGTAGCAACCCAGAGAGGGTGTCCACACTCACTCCATGCATGTCCCAGCTCTGCCAGGCAGGTGTTGGGGTGTGCACGCTCCCAGTATTAATTAATGTAGGGAAACAAATACTGTGCACGAGGCAGAGACCCACAAATGGGAACCTTCTCAGTCAAAGAGCTGGGACTTCAGCTAAGAGCTAGCAGGGCAAGGAGGGGGGATATCACCCAGCAAAAGCACACACTCACCACCACGACCATTCTGCACGGAAAAGGAAAAAATAGCTGCTGCGTAGTTCGGAAATATAAAAATAGTTTGGCTGCTCCCTTACCCTTTCCTTTCAGCCATGGCTCTGCTGCAGCCCCGGGGTTTGTTTGTCTCAGTTGCCATGGGGAGGCTGTGGCTGCCAGGCCCTGCTGGGGAACAGCGTCCTGCTCATCCCTGAGCCCGGGGATGTGGCTCTGCAACAGCCCCAAGCCTGGCTTGCTCCCTGTGCCTCTGGGTGCCCGACTCAGCTTGCTCCCTGTGCCTCTGGGTGCCCAACTCAGCTTGCTCCCTGTGCCTCTGGCTGCCCGACTCAGCTTGCTCCCTGTGCCTCTGGGTGCCCAACTCAGCTTGCTCCCTGTGCCTCTGGGTGCCCAAATCAGCTTGCTCCCTGTGCCTCTGGGTGCCCAAATCAGCTTGCTCCCTGTCCCTTGGGGTGCCCGACTCGGTGCCTCCCGATGCCACAAGGCATCATCGCATCTCCCCTCCTCACAAAGCATCTTCTGCCCTTTTAGGAGAGCTGGGGACTGTGGATGCTAAAAAGCTAGAAGCAGAGAAATTCCTCAGCCTTTTCTCAATATTCTGTGAGAACATTGCTTTCACACGCAGGCTAGATGAAAACAGCGAGGACGGTTTTCTAAGCTATCTTTTATCTGTGCACCTGGGTTCTGTTTTGCAGAATTGTTACGGGACACATTGGGAAAAATATTTTTCAGTGGGTGTTGTGCATTCTAGCCAACCACTACGAGAGGTGGATGATTGATGACCAATGATCTTATGACATGCTAGCGAACTGGGGTATAAAAATGGGTCTGCAGAGGAATAAAGGGCTCAGGCCATTCTTCTCCTGGACTTGGACTGTGCCATTTCTCGCCGTTCTCGGTGCAACAGCGACAGGGGACAAGGCTGTTGGGCTGCCCCTTGCCAATAGTGCTGATGCCTTAGGTTTTAACTTTTGTATTTGTCAGGTTCTGTACTGCTTAGTGTGTAACTCTGAAGTTTCCTGTAGCCTGTAATTTCTGCTCTCTCGTACTAAGGGGACATAACCAAGCCTCTCCGGGCCTGCTCTCCAAGGACACCCAGACCTCCTAGGCCCAAAATGTGTAAACCAAAGAGCCTCTGAAAGGGAGGCCAAGTGGAGGGGGATTACATCATTAAACTGAAGCTTTAATTGGAGAACTAACCCTGATATGCAAATGAACTAAACCTATAAAAGTGTGAAGAACTCATGACCTGGGGTCCCTTTTGGGGTCCATCTTGGCATCAGCCTCTGGCTCTCCAGGGGTACCTTTGAAGGCCTTTCAAATAAATACCTACTTTTATTCCTTTATTCCTGTTTAGTCTCTGTTTCTAGGAGGCCTCTTAAGGCATCAGTGCCACCCACCCCATGAAATCCCTGTCACCACCACAGAACTCATGGAAAAATGTGCACAGGGCCATGTCCAACCTGGGTACCCTGGGGAACACCCTGGACAAAATTGTGCTCCCTCAAAGCTGTAAGTGTGCTGGGACAGTGACCCTGCCAGGGAAAGCAGGACAGGGAATGGCTCCTGTCCCCCTCCTCACACTCAGGGCAGGCTGGGGGCTCAGCACATCCCACAGGAGCAGTGCCAGCTCTGCAGGGCACAGCACTGGGCGGTGAATGGTGGCACTTGCAGCCCTCACCAGCCCTGCAGGAGCACAAACACCTCTCACACACACGTCCCTGATAACGAGTGTCTGCAGGCAAGGGCTTGTGGCACCCGCTGTTCCGCTCTGGCTCTGCTCTGAGGTGACTCCCAGGGCACATCAGCCTCCTTTCCACACTCCCTCAGCCCTGCCCAGCCCCATCCCGACCCTCCTGTGCCCCAGATCACTGTGCTGGCAGGGTGACAGACGTGACAGCCCACTCGGGTTAGCCATCCACCTCTCCCCCAGTGCCACTGGTCAGCAGGGCCGTGCTTTATGGAGTGCCTGCAGTCCATCACCTCCTCATAAACGCATTTTGGCACCCCCTGTATTTGTGAGTTTAAACATTCCTGCCTGCAATAAACCTGTCGTGCTCGCCCCACAAGTGTCTGAGCACCCCATTTCCCTTTCCTGCAACGTTCAAATATGCTGCTTGGAACCTAAAGGCTCCACGTTTTTCTAACACCTTCTGTGTTTGCAGCACTGTGCAGACATTCATTGCCATCTCCCAACAGCCCGGCGAGCGAGGTGAGCAAATATTATTCTCTTTTCTTGGGTGGGAAGACTGAAACAAAGTGAAAGCAGCTTGTCTGGGACCACAGGGCTGAGCCTGGTAGCTCCTGAGCTCCTCTCCCTTTATGAGAGCGCTGTGTTTGCTCATAACCCACGGACCCTCTCACACCTGGAGCCCATCCCTGCTGCTGGCAGAGGCGTTTGCTCTCCATGAGCTTGGCTGCCAGGGCAGAGTAACTTGTGAGCAGAGCATGAGTAAGAAACGTTTCCTGCTGGGGATTTGGGTTAGGGCTGCTTTTTCACGACCCGTGGTGTGGAAACACTCAGCTTTTGAGAGCAGCCCCGACCTTCTCCGCCGGCTGGGCTGGAAGTGCCAGAGCTCAGCTTTTTGGAACGGTGAGTGTGAAAAATGGGAGAGGACTTTGCAGAGCTCGTGGGTGGTTTCGTTGCCATGAGGGGCAGGAGGGGGGATTTACAACCTCCCCATCTCCAGTCCCGTGCTCCTCCAGCCCTGCCTCAAGTGGATCTAGCCCCAAAAGCCAGGTCTTTGCTTGCTCTTTCACAGAATGAACGGGGTTCTGCACCTTGAGTTGCCGGCCCATTGGAATTTTGAATTGCCATTGCCTAAGGATAAAGTGCCCGCTGACTCAATGAAACAAGAGGAAAGCTGCAGTGGGTGTCCCACCTCTTCTTACAGGCTTCCATTCATTTCTGAGCTCTGCCATCTCAAACACCAAACCCTGAGTATCTCCAGCCGCTTGGCAGAGCCGTGCTGATAAGGAAGGTGGCCATCAAAGGGAAGCCGAGCTGTAAAAGGAGTGCTCTGACTTTCCCTAATGGCTCCCAAGAGGGGGGGAAAAAGAACAACTTCATTGTTTTTCTGTCGGGAACAGCGTTTATACAAGCTGGCAAAAGACCTGAGCTCCCATTCCTGGCAAAGCCCCTGGCAGCTGGGCTGGCACAGGTGAGCAGAGCCCAGCTGGCACAAGGTGTGCCCTCCGGCAGAACCAAAGCTTCCCTGCCAGGCTCAGAATTCCAAGCACTTTACAGCTGGAAACTCTGAACAGGCCACACTTCCATGGCTTTCTAGGTTGTGGTTTTTTTTTTTTGTCTTCACGCTTTTTCAATGCAAATGCTTGGTTTGAATGTATGTTCAAGGGACTTTTTATTTCTTTAATGAGCAACAATCCCACCCTTCCTCACATCACTCTTCTGTATCTCCCACCCAGGGGTCAGACACAGATTTTGGACACATGGCTGAAGCCCTGTCCATGAAAACTAAACAGGAGATAATACACCTAAGGGCACCGGAAAGTTTTTCAGGAATTCTGGTGGATCAGCAGAAATTTGGTGGCATATTTATGCCAGCAACAAATTTACCTGTGCTGGAGTTCAGGGTTTCAGATTCCAGTGCACATTATCTAGTCTGGGGCACTGGTTCAAGTTATTGGTTTTACAGCCTGCCTGTAACTATGGAGAGCAATTTAAATAATTACAGCCTGGCCACAAAGAGCTTGAAAACTCAGGTGGATAGGAGAAAGGGGAATAGGAAGGTGTGACAGCACTGGAAAAGAGATTAACTGGGGAAGTGGGCCAGAAGTGAGTGGGAGACACCCTTGGCTGCTCAGGGATCTTTGCTGCCTGGGCACCTCAGTTGTTCTGTCCATCCATTCTCCCTTTTCCCACCTGGTTCCTCTCTCTAGGAACTGTGCTCAGGGTTTGAAAAGGGGTGGTGAGTCCTCTGCCAGGGCTCTGTCCATCCTTAGCCCTCCAAGGCTGTGACTCGACAAGCATTAAGCTATTTGTGGAAAACTGGACAAATAAATAAAAATCTGGATGCAAGAAAAATGGAAAGTACCAGGTGGATGTTGAAGAAATCCGGGGCAAAACTCAGCTAAGGTGGCACTGTCCATGGGCTGGGGGGAAGCCTCAGAGAGCTCTGAAGCCCTTCCCATGCCTGCCTCCAGCCTCTCCAGCTGGATAAAACTCCTGCTTTACACTATTTGGTTTCCCAAAAAGCCACAGGAGCATGCTGTAGCCAGCCCCCACAAGCATCATCCACCTGGGAGGCTCCTGAGAAGGAAGGGTAGCAGTAAATAATCCATGGAGAGAAGTGGTTGGGATTGCAGCTGTGCTGTGCCAGGCCAGGAGAGCTTTCCTTGCCCAGCCATTTGCCCTGCAGGGGCAGGGATGAGAGGGAGGGGACACTGGCCTGGCCAAGGTCACCTGGGTTACAACTCTGGGTAGTGCCAGCACCTCGTCTGCCAAGAGAAAGGCACTAGGACCATTCAGTGGAAAAGATGAGGGTTTATCCTACAAATCTCTGTTTAGGGCAGCATTAGTCATCTGCTGTGGGTGTGATTCAAGGCCCAAGTTAGCTGACCAAATTCCCTATATAGTCAAGAGAGAGACCAAGAAAGAGGGTGGTGTGATCCAGAGTGCCTCCGTTCCACGCCTGAAGTCAAACAGAGTCAATCCTGCCATTGTGGACACAGTGGTATTTTCGTTTCTGGCTGCAGTGAGGTGGTGTTTTTTTTTTTTTTTTTTTTTTGTGGAATCTGTAAAAGTAAACCAACCTTTTAATACTTCATCAAAGCGGTTTTCCTTTTTTTCAGCCACCAGCGGGAGGTACTGCACGTGTTTTGCTGGTATGCACTGCCCCACCAATAAACAGCACTATTTTGGCCACACTTGCCAGGTGTTCTTGAAGCTTTCATTGAGAATCAATCCAAAAAACACCCCAGGAGCAGCATTGCTATCCCCCACCTCCAAAGCAGGGCTGGCAAGGAGTGCTGCAGGGCAGATCACAGAGAAGGGCTTTTCAAAGTCCCCAGAAATCCAGTGGAAACACACAGAAATTAAAGTAGTGGAGTGAGGAGAGAGAGAGGAAAAAACACAAGAGCCCTCTAAGAATTCAGATCATGGCAAACTATTGGAATGAGGGAAACCCTGGGCAGTCACAGTCACTGCACAGGTGAAGGGAGCAGGAGCCTGGGAGATAATAGGACTTAGGATTAGTGAAAAGCAAATGACGGAATAACTGAACCAAAAATATATCTGCAGGGACAGGGGTCATTCACTGCCAGCTGCCAAGGAACTGCGTAGGAAAGAGCTCCTATCTTTAGTCACCCATCGTCTGAGGAGGCAGAGAAAATGATGCAAGAGTAAACACCATAAAAACTCCATCCATGAGGGAGGGAGGAAGGGGCAGGCCAGCGATCCTAACGCTGCTGAAACAACAGGCTATCCAATTCCTGGGCACTTCTGTGGTTATAAAGAGCACAGCCAGAAGTGTGATGCCAGTTTCCTTATCAGATTTCTAAATCCCCTTGTTTCCTCCCCCCATCAATCATTTTGCCTTCACAGTATGCTTCAAATTCTGATTTTTCTTCCCTTCACGTCGCCATTAACCCCACTTCCCCCCAGCTGAAGGTGTTTGCCTGTTTATGTCAGCTTAAAGAGTGACACCATGACTTTCTATCCTTGGAATAGCCAACAACAGGTCTATTTCCATCGACACTTTCGTGACTCAAAGTGATGCAATCTCCCAGTTAGCATCCATCAATTGTTCTCAAACCGTTCCCTGGGACTATTTGCTGCTGGCAACGAAGTTTTGTTGGTCACATCAAGTTGTGTGCCATTGTTTCCATTTCCTGGCTGGAGGAAGAGGCAAGTCAATCCAGGGCTAGCATTAACGCTGATTTTTCCGTTTGTTTTTGCAGATTCTGGTACCTGCAGTTTTGGTGGCATTATGGCTCAGCCAGCCAAATGCTCATGACTGGCACATGCAAATGGAAGGAAAGAACAGATCAGCAAATTCCCTTAATTACATGCACAAATACGAGTGGATTTTTGGTTTAACACTCTTTACCCAGCTCTCTATCACAGTTGTTAGTCTGTTTTCCTATATTTGTGTTCCCTTTCTTTGTTCAGCTTCATTCCATGGTGCTTTCCTTTTCTTCCCGTATTCCCAAGATCTCCGCTATTCATTCCGCTACCTAGTGAGCTTTTCTCCTTCCTGAAATGACTTATCCTTGGCAACCCTCAGAGCAAATACTCTCTATTATAAACTCTGTTACTGCTTGAAATCTAATCTCCTGTTCGGCAAAGTTTGTTTAGGATGGGTCTGGCGTTTCCCTCGGGATTTGTTTTGCGCACTCTTTTTAGCAGAACATTTTAACCAGTTAGGAAAGACCTCAGCTGAAAATCCCCTCTAAAACAGGGACAGCAGCCACATTAATGAAATCAGAGGTGGCAAAGGAAGAAAACTGTTGTTAAAAGTAAGAAAGCAAACGTGTTTCACCGTCCATTCTGCTTTTGCACCAGAAGGGATGTTGTGTGCAACGAAACCATCCTGATTAACCTGGTAAAATGTGCAATTTTCCTGCATGTTTCCTTTACAAAATTGTGGAGGGGAATCTTAAGAGTTAAACATCATTATAGAGGAAATATCTCTTTTTTTCTTGGGGGAAGAGGTGTGACTTGCAGAATGAATGCCCTTCAGATAAACACCTTGGATGATGCCCCTTCTTCCTTCCCGCCATGCCCCACCTCGGCAGAGTTGTATTTTCTGCCCGGTCAACAAGTGAGAGCTTGTGGCATCCTCTTCCTCGTTCAAATGAGACACTCTCCAAACAACCTGAGCAGGCAAACAAACCCCTGGTGTCGTGCTGTCAGAGGAGAAAGATCTGCACGCACACCGGTAAAAAACCGCGTTGTGAAACACCCAATGTTGACACACACCAGCTGAAGAAACACACAAATGGAAGGAAATCAAAAAGGAATTACCCAACAGTGTTATCTCCCTGCTCATTCAGCTGTGTTCCTACCCAATCTCCTCCCAATTCATTTACAGTGAGACTCAGTGCAGATATGTATTCTAGTTATAGCTCCTTTCTGGATTTTAGAGCTTGCTAAAATAGATGTATTAAAATAATAGCCTGGTTTAAGCACAGTTTTCATACCCTTACTGCACAGTCACATTGAAATAGTGTCTGGGGATACAACATCATCTCTTTGTATCTTTTATTATCTCTTATCATGGCAAATTCAGCACACAGAAGTATATAATACACCTAATAATAGAAATCAGGAACTTGAGGCAGCAGTGCAAATCCCCGAGCTCAGTAACGTGATGGGCACTTAGAAGATGCAAATTTGCTTATTTGTTGGGGCAGGCAGTCTGCCCATGCCTAGGGAGGCAGGCCAGGGCTGCCAGACCCACACCAAAATTCCCAGTCCAACCACAGCTTCCTGCACGACCTTGTTCCAGTCACTTAATCCCGTAGATCTGTTTACAGTGGGTAAAAGGAGAGTGCATGCTTTCCCTATCACAGGGTGAGCATGAAGGCAAAATCCCTTCATTGCCGTGAGGAATGAGAAGGGTTTGAGGGCTCTGGCAACCTCTCGCTGGATTTTGAACACTTATTTCCCTCCTGTGTCTGCAGGAGCGGGATGGATGAGCGGGTGTGTGGTCAGGCAGAGCCTCGGGTCCCAGGGCAGGGTCAGACACTGCTGTGGCAGGACCTGCTGTGGATTTAGAGTGACCTCTCCACTTTGCAAACCCGGGCAGTGGTGCCTGTGCAGAGCCGGGAGTTCAAGGAGAGCAGCTTGGAGATGCACAGCTCTGGAATTAACAGTGATTAGTTAAGCTGCTGCGCCATCTATGTTCAGATACAGCTTGTGTTCACTGCGTGCTCCATCAGCCCCGAAATGGCACAGTGAGGTTATTTCCCATCACAGCTCCGGTGTCCCTGCACTGACCACAGCCATGGAACACGGGAGGGTGACACCCGTGTGGGGCACCTTCACAGCACCAAATAATCCCAGAATTATTTATGTTGGAAAAGACCCCCAAGATCATCACATCCCAACTTTGATCCCCACCTTGTCCCCAGCCCAGAGCACTGAGTGCCACATCCAGGCCTTCCTGGGACACCTCCAGGGATGGGCACTCCAAACCTCCCTGGGCAGCTCTTTCCAAGGCCTGACCTCCCTTTCCATGGGGAAATTGCTGCTGGTGTCCAACCTGAGCCTGCCCTGGCCCAGGCTGAGGCCGTTCCCTCTCCTCCTGTCCCTGTTCCCTGGGAGCAGAGCCCGACCCCCCCGGCTGCCCCCTCCTGTCAGGGACTTGTGCAGAGCCACAAGGTCCCCCCTGAGCCTCCTTTTCTCCAGGCTGAGCCCCTTTCCCAGCTCCCTCAGCCCCTCCTGGGGCTCCAGCCCCTTCCCAGCTCCGTTCCCTGCCCTGGACACGCTCCAGCCCCTCCAGGGCTCTCCTGCAGGAGCCACAACTGGGCACAGCCCTCGAGGTGCAGCTTTCCTTGCACTTGGGTTGTGCTCACATTTGGGTTGGCAAACTTGCAGGTCACAATTCATGCTGTGATTGCCATTCCAATGCCTCGACCAACATCAGGGAAGATCCATGAGGGTCCGTGTCTGGCCACCTGCAAGAGGGAAGCAG
Organism: Monarcha castaneiventris obscurior; assembly: GCA_026261815.1. Lineage (NCBI taxonomy): Eukaryota > Metazoa > Chordata > Aves > Passeriformes > Monarchidae > Monarcha > Monarcha castaneiventris. Next base: position 46,687,238 of record JAMPIT010000566.1, on the reverse strand, counting down.
TACAGCTTGATCCATGCAGGTAGAGCTCAGAATAAACAACTGAGGGAGCTCTGCCTGTAGCTGGTAGGAGAATCAGCCTCTCATTCCTCAAAACCAAGAGACACCCAAGCCCATTTTTTTCTCACACCACTGCCCTTCTCACCACTTGCTTTTTAAAGTACTGTGGTTTCATGTTCTCTTTCCTAAAATGCCAGGCACTGCAGGGCCAGGTGTCTCTATTTTGGAAGTCCAGACCTTTTCCTCACTGTCCTCCTCACAGCTGAACTGGGATCACTTTAGTAAAAGGGTGTGATAAAGGAATCACTGCTTGTGCTGGTTTTGGCTGGGGTAGGGTTCATTTTCTTTGCAGTAGCCAGTGTGGGGCTGTGGGTTGGATTTGTGCTGGAATCAGTGTTGATAATTCGGGGATGTTTTGGTTACTGCTCAGAAGAAATTACACTTTTTCTGCCTCTCACCCCACCCATCCTGATGAGTGGGCTGGGGGTGCCCAGGGATTTGGGAGGGGACACAGCCAGGACAGCTGACCCCAAATGACCCCAGGGATGTCCCACACCATGTGGCATCACGCTCCGAGTCTGGAGAGGGGAGCAGAAGAAGGCAGGTGGGTGTTTGGGGTGATGGTGTTTGTCTCCCCAAGTCACTGTTAGATGGGATGGATCCCAGCTTTTCAGGGATGGCTGAACACCTGCCTGCCCAGGGGAAGTGGGGAATGGATTCTGGGACTTGCTTTGCTTGTGAATGCAGCTTTTGCTTTACCTATTAAACTGTCTTCATCTCAGCTCACAAGTTTTCTACTTTTACTTTCCCAATTCTCTCCCAAATCCCTCTGGCAGGGACTGAGCGAGTGGGGCTTAGGTGCTGACTGGTACATGCTGTCCTTCCCATCTGGGAAGGCAAGGGGTTCCAGCAGAAGCATTTCAGATATTTCCTTCTTAGGAAAGCTCTCCACTGGGTTTTCATCCTGAAAAAAAAGAGGTGGTTCAGGTCATGCCACCTGTCAATGCCTCATTTTAAACGTGCAGAGTCTCTTCCAGGCACGTCCCACCCCAAAGCCAAGGTAACCACTTGCAAATACACTCAGCAGAGTAACTCCTTGTCTCAGGGCTCTGCACACACCCAGAAGTGCTTGTAAATCCCATTCATGGAACTAATGACCACTTTACCTTCAAATGAGCAGGCTGGCTGTGGACCTGGCTCTGAATCCAGCGATTCTTTCCCTTTGCCTGTGACCCTGGGCCTTCAGCACCCTCCCCTTCGCCTCACACACTCCCTGAGCAGCGACAGCACCTCTTGAGAGCACACATGGGGCTCTGTACAACCGTGGAAGCCACATCCTCCTCCCTACCAACCCACCAGAGAGTTTTTGAGAGCAGTGACCAAAAGGAGAAATAGGATAACCCAAGCTGAGCTCAGCGTGCTCACTGTTACTATTCACAGCTGGCATCCAACACGGGCTCCTCTTGGAAGAGCAGCAACCAAACCACTTACCCATCACTCCCCTGCTCCAAGAAGAGCTTTTTGCTCCCCTGTCTTACTCTCCCAGTGAATCTTTATCTTCATTTCCAGCCGTTTTTGCAAACAGCTTGATCTCACTACTTCTCCTCCACGGCCCAAGCGTTAGAAGAGCCACACAGCCAAAGGAACACCTACTCCCAGATCTCAGCATCCCTCCATTTTACATGCAACAGCCTCTGGATAAAATCCAGAGGAACCATTTGGGTCAGAAAAGAGATCCCCAGGCCAGCTGCAAGCAGCAGCAGCAGCAGTGGCTCCTGTCCCACTGTCCCTTGATCCATGTGAGTGGAGCAGAACAGACATTTCCAAGGTCGCAGCTTCAAACTGAGCCCTTAGATGAGTCTTGAACTTGTGTTTGCCCCTCAGCTTCAGAGCTCCTGCCCAAGCAGTGCCCCTGCAGCCGAGCTGGAGCTGTAAACAAGGCGGATTTTCCACGGGAACTCCCCCCAGGGCCAAAGGCAGTGAGGGACCCAACCGTCTGTGGCTTCCAGCTCTGCCCCTTGCTCCAACGTGGTGCATTCCAAGGCACATTTCAAAGGAAGGGATTGTCCTGGAAAGGTACTGAGTTGTTAATTATCCGACAGTGGTTGCAGGGGGCAGGGAGGGTTTGCAATCCATTAATGACTGCAGAATCACTCAGCAGCAGCACATCCAAAGCAGCCTGGGAGATATACGAGGTGTTTCTGAAAACTGTTTAATTGTGAAAAGTGTCAAAGGCGTCCTTTAAACTGCTCCTCCTTGGAAGGTTTTATTAGCAATTCATTTCTGTCACACCTCAGGTCAAGCTACTGTAGATTTTTGCAGCAAATTTTGGGGTTTTAACATGTTTTTATTTAATTGCTGTCTCAAAGGTTGTTTTGAATCCTGAGTGTGCCCTGTGAGGTGCTGTCTGGGTCCTCTTCCAAGCTGACCTCCACAGCGAAGCCTGAAACTTAACTGTGTTTCCCTTTGCTAAAGGACCACTGCCACACTCTGGCAAACTTTGAAATATATATATTTTCCTAAAGCCCTGTTGGTGGTTTGAGGCTTTTTTTCCATCCATCATTTTTTCTTTCCGAAGGATTTGTTTGGAAACAAAATTTCCTTCTTTTCTTAACCAGATGTATCCCTCTGCTGGATTCTACCAGGGATGCTGCACAATTTGCTCTGCAGGTGACACCATCACGAAAGCTGCAGGTGAGGGGAGAGGTCTGGCTTGACAAACTGAGAGTTTACACACAAATATTCCCGGAAAAAAATCAGCAATGACCAGGACAGCCATAAAGGGAATGCTGTGACTGCTCTGACTCTATGAAAATCTCTGGATTTCAGAGCAGTTGAGCATTCTCCATGTCCCATCTGCTTCTGAGAAAGTCCTGGTGCCTTTCCACAAAGCAGCTCCAGTTCAAGGGTAAAGGCTGGTACAGAAACCTCCTGCAGGCTTTCAGCGCCGTCTCTGTTCCTGGGAACACGACTAAATCTGTCTGAAAGGAGGAGATGTTAACACAGCTTGTCAAGAAAAACATCACTCAGGCTTCAGGTTCAGCTTGTGCTGACACCTCTCAGGCATCAGAGGAGGCCCAAATCCTGCACTGGTCACAGGGGCAGATGGATGAGGCTGGAGTTTTTCTTTCACATCTCAGCTCCATCATTTTGTTTTTCCTCCAGCTGGACACTCAGTGGCTATGTGGTCTAAAACACAGACCTGAAAGCACAATTCTGTTCTGCCTTTTGCTACCTTGAGCAAATGACCTCCAGTCATAATTACAGAAGTTTGGGTGGATTGTTTTTGATACCCTGGGGTGTCCAATTTACATGTGACTATTCTGCTTTATCTGTTTTCCAGCTGGGCTTTTTTCTTCCTTGAAACTCAAGTTCAGGACTTTCTGTCTGTTTTGTAAGAATTCCTCAGAGCTGTGTGCTGGGTGTTGTGGTTTCCAGTAAAGGCTTAGCCCATAGCTATTGGAAGTTAACAGGACATGGACTTGATGTCCTTTTTGAAATATTATCACTTCAACATCTAAGTGATCTAACATTTAAAGTATGCTCAGGTGTATTGTGGAGTTATTTTCTTCTCCTCAGGCAAGCTCTTTGAGGCTGGAGCCACTTCATTGCTCCACTTGGGAGAAACTTCACCTGATTTTTAGAAGAATTTGTAAGCTGCAGCTCTTGTCTCTTTCTCTGCAAACACAGACCAAACAGCTCTGATTCGAGCAGTGCCCCAAGCCTGATTAATGCCTCTCAGGTAGAAAATATTTCTTCTTCCGTGGCTGCATGGCAACAACTGTTCAAGGCTGTTACCAAAATGGGGGAAAACTGATGAGAAGTGAGGTTTCAGAAGTTGTGGATTATGCCCCAACAATTCCAGCCCAGCTGAGTGAGAGGTGGAGAGAGACCCCTCATGCCTGTGTCTTTCTGATTCAGTACAAGATACACCAAATAACAACTGCAAGAAACTCCTAAAAGTAGGAGGTAAGGTTTCTACTAATCACACCTAAAGACTTGGAATGGTGAAGGTATCTTTTATTTCACTAAAAAGCATTTTTCTGTCCTTTCTTCTCCTGCTTCATGCCTCTCACATCAAACGCTTGAGCTTTTCCAACTTGCAACTCACCTGCCACAACTCTTTCACAAGCACATCCCAAAAACTGATGCTGAGGCTGTGGGACGTGAGGGTTTTTAAAAATTAAATGGTTACATAAAGCTTTTGCTTAATAATTGTGGTCAGCTTTAGCTGATGGGATTTTGTTGCTGTTGTTGTCACAATATTTTTATGACAGCAAAAGCCTTAATATAGAACCAACCCTTCAAGCACACAGAGGATTTACTTTGGTCACCATGTCTGCACACCCACAGGGCTGACTGAGGCAGAAATTTTATGTCTAAATGATCCCCAAACCCCTCAGCTCCCAAAATCATTTGGTGGAGTCAACAGATCTCACGTGCTTGAACCCTGAACTCCTGGAAAACAGGAGCAGACTGGAGGCTTCTTTTCCCCTCTGGATTTAGTAATTTCATTTGGATATTCAATTTGGATATTCAGTTTGGATATTCAATATTTTTCTGCAGCACATATAGAAGGCAAACTGCACTCTTCTGCTGAAGACTGTCAATTTTCCTGCTTGGTTTTTCCCGTTTTTTGCTACCTCTTGTTTGTGCCATGGTTTCCTAGGAGCTCACTTTCGTTTTGTACTGAAGGACTTTATGCCTTTTCTTTTTAGAAGAATTTTAGTTGAAAGATTTAATTTTTCACCAGATTGTGATAATAGGTGTTTGTGCAGTCAGTTGCTTAATAATTAATTTGAGCTGCCTAGTAATTTAAGTAGACAATATGTGGAAAGCCCATTTTTCTTGGAAACCCTTTTCTCTCAAAAGCCAAATCAGGGAGCAGCTTTTCGTGCAGCATCAGCGTGATGGGACCCAAATTCCTTCAGCAGCACACCTGGGGTACAAGACAAAATATCACTGAGGTAACAGCAACCAAACCAAGAGAGCTCTGAACTGTTGAAGTAGGAAATTGTTATTTCTTTATCTCCAGAGCTAATGGAGCAAAAAGAGGAGAAGAGGGAGCTACAGAGTGTGAAATAACCACCCTCTCAGAGAACCTTTCCTTCCAGAACCACACCTGCCCACACCAGCAAACAGCAGGGACTGTTATTAGAGCCCAGATGCTGACACAAAGAGGTTTTCCATGAATGACAACACTGAAATTTCACTCAGAGCAGTCTGGATGCCAACAAGAGATGTGCATAAAAATACCCTTAGACCAAACCCAAGCAGCCTGACCCATCTTGCAGGTCCTGATCACAGAAATGCCTTTTTTACACATGGCATCAGCAGGGTTTTTTTGCAGCATCACTTTCATGCTCAGCTTTCCAAACTCCACCTGACACACCGATGCACTGCTGGAACATCCTTTCCTCAGCTCCTTCTGCTCTGTACCATTCATGCTCAGCAGGAATGTGCAGGCACAGCTCTCCAAAAGCCTCTCAGCTTCCCTCAGCCACGTGGCAGGAATAATCTCTTGCTTCTCTTCCCACAAAAGGAGCTGATCCTTTTAGGTCCTTTGCAGTATGATACAGCTTTTTTTACAGATTTCACTGGCTTGTGGTAACTGGGCAGCCCTTGGTGCCAGAGCTCTCTGCCCACAGGGTGGGATGGGAGGCTGTGAAACCTCCAACCCAGCAAGTGCAATTTTCCCATGTCCTGTGTAACGACCTGTAGTGAGAGGGAAGTGCTGGAAGAAGTGTTTTGACCTGGAATGTCATATCACAACAGCATTACTGAATTTAGTAAATCCTGCCTCAGCTTTGTGCCCTGCCTCTGCTGTCCCCCCACCTGCTGGGATAATTTCTAGTCCTTTTTGTCATTTTATCCTTCTTACAGCATCCACTTTTCCCGCGATGCTCAGAAATCCTCCTGTCTGTCTGTGCAGGAGGCACCAAAATGCCAAATAACAAATTGTTGTGCTGTGCCATGCCAGGACCATCCCTGGCATTTCCTGAGGCATTTTTTTATGTCTGACTTTTAATTTACTACACTGAAGGCTGCTTGAAGCAGAAAGCACATTTTCCCTTGTTTCTTACACTGCAACCTAGCAGAGCACGAGGCCTTTTTGTCCATGAGGGGCTGCCTGTGGTGGGAGCTGGATTTCCCACCTGCTTTTGGAGTGTGTAGATCTCCATACCTCGCTCTCCCCACAGCTACAACCCAGCAGGGAAGACGATATTTCCATAGAACTCTTCTTTGGAAGAGTTTCCACAGAACTTTTTCAGTCCTGCTTTGCAGCGAGGTGCATTTTTCGTGAGGGCAGCGTGACCGCGGGCCCACCTTTCATCCCGAGCGTTGTGCAATGCTTGGAAGAGCCTCCTGCTTTTTATGGGTCTGCTCTTCATAACTCATCTGCCAAAGAGAGCTCAGCACGGCCAAGCTCAATAGAAAATATTCCCCTGGGGAAACAGAAGCATTCTCCAGGCTTTGGGTATATTTGCAGCAGGCAGATGAAATGCATAAATTAAGAGGGTAGGTAGAGGCTCTGAGGAGTTTCAGCCAGCCAGGGTACTCAGACACTACGCACATTTATTAGGGAGAGGGTTTGGGGTTTTTTTTCACAGGGAATGTTGCTGTTCCACGTCTGACTTTCACAGCTGTCATAAAACACACGGTGGCATTTTGAAAGCGGCGGGACCGCCGTGAATCCCCTCGCTTTGAGTGGTTCCCTGGTAGGAGACCTTGGCAGAGGTGAAATCCTGGAACAGACCAAGAGCTGAAAGCAGGCACAGCTAAAAAGCACAGGATTTACGTGCCGTGAATAGGGAGTTTGTCTCCAAAAGAGTCACACAGGCCTTTATCCAAAGGAGATAGCGTGGAGGCAGTGAGGTTGTTTGGGATCTTCATCCCCTTTTGCCAGCACAAAGCTGCTTTCTGCCCGCGATGAGCACCCTGGGTGCAGGCTGGAGGCTGATCAAAGCGAATAAATAATTCAATAAGTACATAAATGAGCAGTGCCTGTCAATCCCAGCACTCTGAGGGCCCAGCAGCCCAGGTCCCAGCGCCGGGAGCCAGCCGTGATTCCACACACGGCCCGCGGGCGAAATGGAAACCAGACGGGAACCTCTCCAGCCCCACTGGGCTCGCCTTCCACCGGGTCTGCAATTAATTAAGACTGAAGGGGAGGTTTTGAATAACCCCTTTGTGGAACAAAATACATGCAGTCAAAAAACCCAGCTGACAAACACAACAAAACTGACTTCATGGTTTCTTATGAGAAAACCATTAATGGCCGGAGAAATGAAGAAACACTTTGTTCAAGTCGCTGGTGTGAATGCAGCATATTCAGATTACAAAGCACTCTTGCCCTGCTGTAATAAATATCATATAGCTTTATCCATGGGTAACCAGGTATATAAAAGCCAGCAATAACACATTAGGTTTTTAGTTAGCATACAGTACCTACTATTGCATGTTCACAGAGTTCACTCACAAAGAGCCAGCGCTTCGATGCCTCCGATGCAGCAAGAAACGATGGGGCAGACCCCTGACCCCCCCTGCCATGGCTCTGGCTTGATTTCAGCTCTTTGTCCATGCCCTCCTCTTGTGCCAGCACCCAGGGAAGAGCAGGGCTGCATGCTAAAAGGAATCTATTTCTTTAATAAAGAAATCTCCTTTACCTCAGTGGCGTGTCACCTTCTTTTCCACAGTGCTGATGAACTGTTGCAGGTCGCTCAGTCAGGCAGGCAGGAAGAAGTAGGGAAAAAACATCATATTTGGGGAAAATATTTGCACTCTCCAGACCTCGGCTGAGTGACATTTGACAGTCTGTTTTGTGGCAGGTCAGAGCAAAGGCTGTGACAGGTTTCTCTCCCCGTACAGGCGGTGAAAGTGATACTCACCCCTTGGTTTACTCCCAGCACCCAAAAGCAGCTCAGGAGTGTCCAAGCCTGGCTAATTCCTACCACAGATCCCTCTTGCAGAGGCTGGTCAGCCTCTCTCTGTGATGTTTGTGAACCCACCACCCATGAGCCAGGGAGTGTCAGTCCATGAAGCACGGACCCAGCAAGTGCTGGTTCAGTCTCACGTTCTCCCTTTGGGCACCTGAAATCCCTTTTTGCCTGAACGAGCCCCTCAGCTCTGCCTGGAGGCTCCTATCCTAACTTGCAGCTGAGAGACCTGCAGATGAGACTGCAAACCTCATTGTTCTTCCAGACCTAATCCAACCAGGAACCCGAGCTCCTCGTGGGAAAAGGCAGCCACCGTGTCAAGTCAGCATTCAGTCACAAAGCTGGGTAATTTTTGTTCATACCATTGTTAACATCCAGAAACACAGTAATTTTTTAGCTTAGATTCCTAAAATGAGAGAAATTCTGACCAGCACACCATATTTTCATTAGGTTCTCAGACATACCAGCACAGCCCTGTGTCATCTCCGTGGTTTGACAGCAGATTTAATTGACTGTCTCCACATTTTTCTCCATCATTTGGAATACTTTGATGCCCCAAGCATGCCAGGTGGGATAACAAATAATTGGTTCGCTTCTAGAACATGGAAAGAACCCACTGCAATATGAATGAGAAAATCCTGTTTCTACACCTTCAGCAGCCCACAGAAACATGAAAGATTCAACTTGCGAGGTGGCAAGAGTGCAAATTCAGCACCAGTTTCTTTGGGCTGTATTCCGAGTATTCTGCTACTTCACAGCGAGCCCTCTTTACACTTCTCTATGACCTGGAGCCATGGCTGACCTTTCCCAGGTGAATCCAATCCCAGGTGAAACCCAATCATTTCATACATGAAGTAGGCCCTGCCTCTTCAGCTTGTCCTGCCTGGTACAAGACTAATTCTCTTCAGACCCCTGAAATATGAGATGGTGGTACCATGCTCTGGCTAAGCAAGATGTGCTGAAAGCAACCACGACCATAAGTCCTGAGAAACTGGCTCCAGATCTCATTTCACATCTGACCCTCTGAGATCAGGCCATGTCACAACTCTGACAGGCCTTTGCTGTCTTTTCTAATGCATGCACTGAGCTCTTCACGCCTGGTAAGAGGCGTCTCTTTCCTCCCTCCCCATCATTTGAAATGTGTGATCCTAAAGGCTTTGGTTTATAAGGAGGATCAGGTCAGGTCCTCCACTAGGTGTTGTAAGGACAAGGATTTTTATGTGGAGTCCCTGTCAAAACCAGCTGGGATTATTAATATCAGACTTGCTTGATCAGCCACCTCTGGATTTTCACCACAAACCTCTCATGGCCTCTCCAGTTTCTCTTGAGAGACCACATCAGCTTGATCTAAAGAGAAGGCCTGGACAGAACAGAGGGGGAACACTGAAGAACTGTAAATTCTCCAGAACACTGGAGAATTTCCTTCCCTGGAGTCAGCAAATTAGCAAAATTAGCTGATATATGGGTGGCCTTAGGAAGATTTCTCACTACAAGCCATCCATGGCTTTAGATATCCAGAAATGTTAGAGATGATGCCAAGCTTTTTATGAAGATAAAATTTAAATTTGAAAGGAAAAGCCAGCAAAGTAATGACCCAGATCAAAGAGGAGCATTTCTTAGGGAGCACCATCACTCATGGTTTGCACTCTTCTCCTCCACCTAGCACAGGTTTGGTCTTCAGAGCATTTAAGGTGATGGTTGCAGTTGCCACCCATTGATAAAATGGGGCTGCCAGGGCCATTATTCCTCCTCCAAATGCACAAGATACTTCATTTCACTGATTTTCCACCTCGAGCACTTTCTCAAAGTCCAATTAACTTAGAGCACAAATTTCCTTCTACTATTTCTTCTCACTCACCACACCTTCGGTCAGAGCTGTTCTTTCTCCTGGTAAATTTGGGTCTGAGTTTCACACTGTGCCTTTCTGCTCCCATCCTTGAGGAGCCAGCCCTTGGTCCAGCCCAGCTACTTCTTTAGGCCCTTCAGGGAACACTAAGGAACAGGTTGCTGCTTCTTCCCACCCCATTTTGACCAAACCACAGGTTTTTTCTTAAAAATCTGCTCTGGCAACGACAACACCACAGGAGTTGCCTCCTCCCTGGCTTTGACCCCAAATGCTTGGGGTAGATCACTGCATCATCCTCTGTTATAACCCACTGAATGCAAGGACCTACTCAGCATTTTACCTCACCCCGTAATTTCTTGCTCACATTGTGAGTAAACAGGACACATCCAGCCCTAAGAGAGACCAAAAAACTTGCCAAATTTACACATTCAAAACTTTAAATTAAAGTTTCTGGATAGATCTGCCAGCTCGAGCACACACTTGATGATCAAAGAATAAGCCAAGAATGATACTTCTGCCTGAAGATTTTAAGTGCTATCCACACAAAATTTCTCACCATGACCTCTTCACCACAACAGAAAGGATAAGTTGTGTTTTGTCTGCTCAAACTTCGCAAAGAATTTCCCTTTTGTTTAAAAAGACCACCAGCAATGAGTATTTTGCTCAAAAAACTAGACGGACAGATCCAGGAACTGATAGGGAACTTTTTTCTGTCACAGATTTGTTAAAAGATCAACAGCCTCACTAAGAAGAAAATAAAAATATCTGTACAAAAGCAAACCTCAGTTTTCCCACTGAAGGGAGCATTGCTTTCTACAGCTCACTGACCCCCCAAACCAGGAGAATGAAACCAGGAGGGAAAGGGAAGAATCTAACAAAATGTGATGGATAAAAAGGGGGGGGGGGGGTGGAATAAAGAGCTCTTTAACTGATAAATCTTAAGACACGGTAATCTTTACAAAATTTAGTATTTTTCCTCTGATCAATCCTTATGCTGTTGGAGACTGAAGAACTGACCTGGGATAAAAAAAGACTTCATCACTTTGTGGAAAAAAGTTCACAAAAACTCCACAAAAAGGGTGTTTTTAAACACAAACCCCCACATTGATTTTGTCCAAAGCAGTACCAATAGCACAGAAATATTGTTCAGTTTCTAAAATCACAACAGTTTATTACAGCAATTTCTCTGTTGCTCTGTGTGAGGACATTTTTAATGTCAAAGCAAGAAGGCTGCAGAAATCCTGCTTGGAAGCATTTTCTGTAGTCCATAGATCACGAAAAGCCCATGTTCCTTAGAATTTTAATGATTTGATGAGAGCATTGGAGCTTAGGTTTGAACACACAGCAAAGTGTGATGGCTTTGCCCATTTGAAGCCACACGAAAGCAAAGGGTCATCAAAGAGCTCCTGAAATCCCTGCAGTGAGAGATTCCCAAGGTCAGGAAAGGGTCCAGCTGCCTGTGGCAGAACTCTCCTTGGGCCTGGGGATTCTGCATCGTGCCAAGCACCCATCCAGGGGCAGCATTCCCTCTCCTGGCATTTCCCTTGGATTCAGTTTGGGCAGCTGTGAGAATCTTGTCTGCAGCCTCCAAACTGCAAAGCTCAACCAGAAAGCACTCGAGCCCCCTGGATTTGCAGTCACCCACACTGGGATGTGGGGATGGGGATAGGGGCCTCCAGGGGACCCTTGCAAGACAAATTTTTCCATTATTCCACCAAAACATTGCATTTCTTCTCTTGAATCCAGTAACATTTGACCCCCATTCAAAGCAAGCTTCCATTGCTTTGAAATACCTTTATTTTTTTTTTCTGAATCAATCCTAAAATATTGTCTCTCAGCTGTACCCATTAAAACCATTTGACAATCATTCAGTTCAACTGAACACCTGCTGCCTCATTGTAATGGAGAGACAAGCACTGTGAATTGCATGCTGCTGTATAAAGAGGAAGGGAGTGAAGAAAACCCATTAAAAAATCCTCTGTGTCCAATTTCTGAGAAATACACTCATTATCTGGCTAGAAACATTAGCTGTCAACTAAATGTGACTTGGACACATACAGGAAAAAACAACTTGGAGCATATTCCGCCGAGTATCTGAGGATGGTATTTCCACACCTCTGAGAGCTGAATCATATTTGGTTTCCTTTTACAAAGCTCCTACTCACTCCAGTAGTCAAATATGCTTGGGAAGTGCATATCTTAGGAAAAAAAAAAGGGTTTTTTTCTAGACAAGTAAACAGCAAGGCAAGAGGTTACTGGTTTGAAACTTGCCAGTAGAGCAGAGTGAGGTGGACTGGAGACCCCAATGAGCTTAGCACCAAAGGGAAAACCAACAGAGAACTTGAGTCCACTGCCACTGATTGCTGTTTTGATTTTGTTCCTTCCTTTTAAGAGGCCCTGCAACAGAAATACATTCAGAGATGTGCTATTTTGACCTCCATTGATTAATGAAGAACACTATATTTGTGTTTTTACTTGGATATTACAATAGATCATGTTCTGGTTCCTACCTGTCCACAATCTGTTCAATATTAAACCAAATTCGTCTCAGACACACAAAAGTAAAGAATGATTTCTGTCCCACAAGGCCTTAAACATGGGTTTCACCACAATTAACACCATGGCTTCCTTGCTGTTAGGAATTCAGAATAATAAAATGGCCTGGGTTGGAGGAGACCTGAAAGAAAATCTAGTTCCAACCCCCCTCCCATGGGCTGGGAATCACTCTCTGGAAGTTCCTGGCTCTCTCCATTGGTTTGAGAGGGGGTTTCATGTGAGGCATTCACAGTGACCAACAGCCTTTTGTTGTGACAGCAGAGTCCCATTGCAGACATCACCAAAACTCCTGTTTAATGTGGTGACCAGAGAGGGTTTCCCCCAGTGTTGCTACGGAAAATGTGAGTTTATGCCACAACCAGTCCAAGAGGAGGATGGATGGATGACTTCTGCAGGATCTCCTATGGGGCTCCAGCTGAGTCAGAGTTGCTCATCAAGCAGTTCCTGATGGCCAAAGAGGCGCTTTCCTCATCCTTTTTTGGGTATAATCTGCACTTCCCACCTCACTCTCCCCAGAACTTCCTCTCTGGGCAGGCTGTGTGGTCTTCACACCACCCATGAGCTCAGCTGGCTTTTGGTGTGCAGGGAGGAGACAGAAATGCCAACCAAAAGAGCTCCTCCATCGCTGGATAGAGATCCTGAGGGAAGAAAAGCAGGAGGAGTACAAGAAATGCTTGCTCCATCCCCACAGCCTGCACTTGCTGCCTTTTTCAGCCATACAGGGTTGTAGCTGATCACAACAACTGTGCAGGAACCCCAGTTTCTTCTGGAGAGCACACACCTCCCTCTGGCAGAGGGAAAATTCCAGCAGGAGCAGATATTCCAGGTGCCTGAGCCCACATGGCTCTGTCAGCTGCTCTGCAGAAGGCCGTGCTTTGTGTTCAGGGATAAAATGCAAACAACAACAACAACAAAAAAGGGCATTTTCAAACAGCAACACCTGTTTCCCACAGGACCACAAAAATCTCCAGGGCTGTTCCCCTCACAGGGAGCTGCAACTCATTAGGGGGGACAGCCTGGCAAAGAGCATTTGAAAACAGATTAACAGATGTACGAGCAGGCTGTTAAGGTGTTTGAAAAACACACCCAGAAAGGCGCTGGTTATTTGAGATTGTTCATAGGGAGAAAACGAACTTCAGTCCTGAAGCCCACGAGCTGCAATGAACTCGGCAAACACAATCCTCTGCCTCCTCCAGGTGCACTCTGTGGGGAAAAACAACTTCAGTGTGCAGGGAAGGGCAAACCAGCGCCTTTGGCGGCAGAGTGGGAGTGCACAGGCAGGGAAAGAGAAGGGAGACCACAAAAACTTCTCATGTTCTGCTCCCAGTTCAACCAGAAAGTAACTGGTGGCATCACCTATCTTGAGCCATTGTTTGTTTGTTTATTTGCTTGGCTTTTTAAAGACGGATGTCCCAGGCACACCAGCAGAGCTCAGCATCCACCACAACCAAAGCAGTGGCGCCTCAGAGGGATTTCCTTGGGACAATCATGGATTCTGGTGGGAAAATGACCCTTCCTAGTGCTGATGTTGGGGGAACCATCCCCCAGCTTGCCTCTCTCTGGCAGTTCAGTCCCTGACTCGATGTGGTGCACACAGGGAAGGTGTCCCACCTTTGTCCCTTCCAGAAACCGTGTCCATGCTGACACAGGACACCTCCCCAGTGCAGGGTCCCCATGGGAGCCCTTTTTCCTCCTGAATCCACCTCACAGTGGAGTTTCCCACTGCCTTGCCCCCAGGATAATGGGTTTTCCCTGGCACATCTCTGACCAGCTCTGCTGCCCCCTCCCCACCACCCAGATCTCCTCAGTGACCCCACACAGCCCCCTCACCACACCTGTTCCCTCCAAAGCTTTATTAAGGAAATCATAAAGCAGCACAGACCCTTCCCTGGGGTGCCCCAGCATGGATCCCTCCTGGCTGGGACGCAGCATCCACCTTGGATGCTGAAAACTCCTGTGGTTTGATGGCCTGTGGAGCCACTGACCTGCAAACAAGCGGTGCCAGATGCTCATCCTGCAGAGGAAAACCCCAAAAATGCCACCTCTTAGGGGGTCTACCTGGATAGTTCATGAAATATTCAAGGATTGGGGGTTTTTTTAATACTTTGAGGAATAATACTGCTCTATAAACCTGTCCCAACCCCCCTGGCAGGTTTATTTTTGTCTTGAAATCATATTATCCTTTGGGGAACTGCTCACTTCCAGGAATATTGTCCTGAAAGGGGAAAAATGTGCAGTGAGAGACACCAGACCAGCACCCACCTGTAAAAGAACATCATCCCCACCACTTTATCAGCTTTTAAAAGCAACACATGTCCGAGAGAAACAAAAAATAAGAGATGTTTCTTTGTTTAAGACCCACAAGGATCATCGAGTCCAACTCCTGGCTCTGCACAGGACACCCCAAAAATCCCACCATGTGCCTGAGAACACTGTCCAAACCCTCCTTGAACTCTGGCAGCTTTGGGGCCGTGACCACTGCCCTGTGCTGATATTATGGGAATTACATGAGTGGCTTTTGATGCCAATTTGGTCTCCAAACTGGTGAGTGTGGACTAAGAAGTCACACAAGACCCCTTCCTCTTCCCCCAGTGTGCTCCTCTGGTTGGTGTTGAGTCCTGCACGATGCTCCATGGAAAAAAATTAATTTTTTTTCCTATTTTTGTCCAGCTATGGACAGCACAAAACTTTCCAGGGAGACATTTGGGAGAAAGGAATCCTGTAACCTCGTTCGCTTTGTTCAAGGCCTCTGTTGCTTCCCTGCCCAAATAATACATGCACAACCTTTTAATAGGTTAAATGGAGTTAAATGGAAAAAAATAAAGGCAGGAAAAAACCCACCCCCAAAACCCTGGGTGAAACTTTAGCAACCCAGCTACGATGAAGACGTGCACGTCTTTGCTTTGAGCCGCTAAAACCCAGGTCTGGTGGGTTCCACGGATTACTGCAGCACCCACATTTTTCCAGGAATCTCAGACAAGTTTACCACAGCAATTAAGCCGTCTGCCATCTGCAAAAGATTTGCCCAAGAGTTTTCCTAATGTTTTCTCCCCCCCACCCCGAAATATATTTAACTTAATTCTTTCAACATTTTGCCTATCATTCAAGTCCATGTACATTAAGCACTGCGGAGCTGGCTGGATTTTTGAGGGCAACTTTCCCTTCTAAGGATTAGTTGTGCGCTGGTGCGCTGAAATTTTATATACGGAGTAACACTCTGAATATGAATTATTTCTTGTGGAACACTGTGCCTATTCTTGGGGAGCGGAGAAGTAAAAACTTTACTGGGAGTTCCAGCCAAGGAGCTGAGATTAACACCCTTTATTCTCCTCCCAAATGGTGAGTTATTTCGAGAATACTGGCCCAGGCTCCAGCTTGATGTCTCCATCACACTGCATAAAAGTGCCCTGTGAGTAAATACGTGCACTCAGCCAGTGACAATGAAAGACGTGGATCTGAATTCTTCGGCGCTCTGGAGAAGGTTTCCAGTTTTCCCAGGAACATTCAGCGTGCCTCACGGTCCAAGGAAAACAGTGGTTAGGAAAACTGAAGGGTATTCTTTATGTTTCTCCTCCTTGCACATAAACTGGTTGTTCCCAACTGCCTAACGCTGGTGGGTGTTCTCACTTTTCACTATGGAAACTATTTTTTTTTTAATGGAGCTCTCTAAATACAGATTTGCTTGTGTGACAAATAATCAGCCAGTCTACAGCACGTTATTTTCTCTCCCTCAGCGTTTGTGCTTGCACGGCAAATTCTGTTCTTCCATCGTGTACCCAAATACTGTGTCCCCGAAAATAACCTCCAAAAAAAGTAATTTGTTAACAATTATAAGGCAGGAGGGTGGGTGGCACAACCTCTCCATTTTGGAGATTGATTTTGACAGAATTGGGAACAATTTTAGGGTGGTCAAGCATCAGAAGGGGCTGCCCAGGGAGGTTTGGAGTTGCCATCCCTGCAGGTGTCCATGGAAGGGCTGGACGTGGCACTCAGTGCTCTGGGCTGGGGACAAGGTGGGCATCAGGCACAGCTTGGACTCCATGGGCTGGGAGGGCTTTTCCAGCCTAAATCATTCTGTAATTTTGTGAATTTTATGATGTTCTATGACTTTGCAGAAGCACAAGATAAGGTCAGGCCTTAGAAGAATTGAGAATAAGAACTGGAGTTTTAACAAAGCCCAATAAAATACTACCTAACTGAGAAGAGTGGCAATTATGAAAAGAAATAACTCAGTCCCTCACCTGGGTTCAGCGTAGGGCCTTTGGAATCCTTGACTGACAAGATCTATCAGTAAAATATAAAACTTTGCCTTTGAAAGCATATAGTGAATTTTAGGATGAGGAATCTGCATTTAAAAACCATCCATCAGCCTCTGAGAAACCGTTCTGTGATTCTATGATTTCGCAGAGAATATTTTACATTCATTAAACAAATTAACAACTTGGCTTTTCCTATTTCTGAGTGATGAAGCCCTTTGGACATGTTGTCCATTTCCCAGAATCCCAGAATGGTTTGGGTTGGAAGGGATCTTAAAATTCCAACCCCCTCCCACAGGCAGGGACATCTTCCACTATGCCAGGCTGCTCAGAGCCTCATCCAGCCTGGCCTTGGACACTTTCAGGGATGGGTAATCCACAATTTTTTCTGGGAAAGTACCCAAAAGCTGAGAAATCTGATCACAGGTGACTAGTGATCTGCATGACCAGTCCCACCACACTCACTGGGAACCATGGGGCAGCAAAACACTGTGCAGAGTCCTCAAATAGGGTTTTAGCCAGCAGCAGCACCCACAAGCTCCCCCAGCTCCCTTCCCCACGTCCTCCTGTCCATCCACATCCCATCAGCCCAAACCTCACTGCAAAGCATGTCCCACCCTCCTCCTGCTCCAGGGCTGCCACCTCCACCATCCTCCACCATCCTCCACCCTCCACCATCCTCCACAGCTGCAAGGTGGAGCTGTTTGTTCTTCTTCCTATATAGAAAGTCAAATTTACAGCACTAAAACGAGGTGTCTCCCCACCCTCCTTTGCACACACTTCCAAAAATGCTGCTGCTGTTCAAAGTAGTGGATGCTACTACTCAAAGTAGTGGCACCAGCAAATAATAACCAACAGTGTAGAACACATCATTTCCATGATATTTTTTTTACAGCCCTTGGGCCCAGTGCTGGTCACAGCAAAAAGAACACACACAAAAATACAGCAAAGCCCTCAGAGAGGCCATGAGCACCAGCAGCCCTGGGAGGAGCCAGGGCTCCAACCCCGCTGCCATGGGCAGGGACACCTTCCACTACCCCAGGTGGCTCCAAGCCCCATCCAAGCTGGCCTTGGACACTTCCAGGGATCCAGGGGCAGCCACGGCTTCTCTGGGCATTTATTGTTGGCAGGGCCCTCATGGAAAGGAGACACAGAATTTGTGTTTTACTGCAGGGTGCAGAATAAGGAAAGGCTACACAAACACCAGGTGCCACCCACCACACTTTAGACCAGGTATTTTCCTTCAGGAGTTGCTCTTTCAGCTCTCTGGAGCCACCCATCATCTCCAGCACAGCAAGATCCCAGCTCAGGGAAGTGTTCAGACTGTGCTTACACCAAACAGCAGCCAAGGGGGAAGGGGGAACCCTCAGGGAACAAGGAATGGTGGGGTTACCACAGACACCGTGGCCTTAAAAACTGTGGGACACAATCCAAGGAAAATGAACAATCTTGCCTGAGGGTCTGTAGGGAAAGGCAGTGCCTACAGCACAAACAGTGAATCACAGCATCCCAGAATCATCTAGGTTGGAAAAGACCTTCAAGCTCATCCAGTCCCACCATCACCGAGCACCCCCAGCATCACCCCAAACCCTGTCCCCAAGGGCCACATCCAGACTCCTCCTGAACGCTCCCAGAGACAGCGACTCCACCACTCCCTGGGCACCTCATTCCAAGGCCTCACCACTCTGGGAAGGAAAAATTGTTTCCAATCTCCAACCTGAGCCTCCCCTGGTGCAATTTGAGGCCTTTTCCTCTCCTCCTTTCACTTGGGACACGGCAGCAGAGCCCGACCCCCCCTCACTGCCCCTCCTGTCAGGGACTTGTGGGGAGCAATGAGGTCCCCCCTGAGCCTCCTCTGCTCCAGGCTGAGCCCCTTTCTCAGCTCCCTCAGCCTCTCCTCATAACTCAGATATTCCAGCCCCTTCCCCAGCTCCGTTGCCCTTCTCTGGACACGCTCCAGCCCCACTGTGGATCCTGCCCTTCCCACTAGGCCTTCTCCTGGCTTGAAATTCCCTGTCCAGAAAATCCAACTGCTCTCTGTGCTTCCTCTCCCCTGCTCTGTCTGCACCCTGGGATTTTAATGGACTCCTGGTCTCTCTCTGTATCCTGTGTATAAATTTCCCAGTTCCCCAGGCAGCTTTATTGTGCCACAGCCTCCAGTGGTCTCTGCTCACAACCCCTGGCTGCCAGGCCCGTCGCTCCAAACTTCTCACCACACCTGGAAAAGCAACAGCCAGAAGTCCTGAACTCAGGCAACGTCTGGAGGTGCCAACACACCATCCAAGCCCAGAAGGACGAAACCTGGTGCTGAAAATCTCCTTTTGCCACTTCAACTCGGAGCTCATTCTTCGTGCCCACCTCAAAATTCACTCACCAGGTGCAGGACTGGTCTGCCTGTGTGGTGTGAGGGAATTATAGCCAGGGCCATGGGATCCCTGAGTGCCCAACCCCAGGTCATTTGGGCAAACATAAATTCTTCCTGATTTCACCAGCACTGAAGGGAATTGAAGCAGGAAGACAGCAACAATAATTTCAAATATTGGCTTTCTGTTTCTCTAGGAAGGGAATCATTTTAAAATTGACACTTTGCAGCCAGCAGAAAAAATAACAAAATAGTTCAATAAATCAGCCTAATATGCCTTGGCATAGCAGGTATGTGCTTAGGTATGTGTCTGCACACAGGCTGGAGGTCTGCTAGTTGAATTCATATATTATTTTTAAAGTGAGCTAAAACGCTGTCACTGAACAGCAGGTTATTCATTTTTTCTTCCCAAATGAAGCCTCTGGCAAAAGCATATAAACGAAGTAGATCCTATTCTATTTCACATGTAATTTCTGCATGAAATCATCCCTGGAAGCGTTCAAGGCCAGGCTGGATGGGGCTCTGAGCAACCTGGTCCAGTGAAAAGTGTCCCTGTCCATGGAAGAGGGTTGGAATGAGATGATCTTTAAGGTCCATTCCAAACTAAACCATTCTGGGATTCTATGGAATTCATTTTGGGAACAATAGGAAAGAGCACGCTCATGGTAACAGCAGTGCTGCTCAAAAGCATGATCTGTAAAGCCAAAAATCCAGTGTGAGCAAAACTGTTGGTTAAAAAATTGTCATTTTGTACCGGAGACAAAAACAAAACACGGCTCCGTTTTCAAAGGCTGCCAGAAAGAAAAACTTGGAGTGGCGGGTGTGAATATTAAACCACGATTTCATTTCACAAAGAAGATGCCCCAGCGGGGATCCGAGGCTGAACTGGGAGCACTGGGGCTCTGCTCCGCTGCCTGGGTTCCCCAGAGCCGGAGGGGTTTAAAGTGAAGCAGCAAATCCAGAGAACTGAAACTCGAACAGCGTGGCAACACTGCCCTCCTGCTTCCGAGACATCCCTGCCCTCTGCTCTGTTCTGCTCTGCTCTGCTCTGCTCAGCACACGGATGGTGAAAGGTGCCCCAGCAGCTTCCCCACCACAAAAGTGTCAGGGGTTTGCTCTGTGTTTCCTTCAATCTGTTCAAATCTCCTTATGCAGGCGGCAGAGACACAGCTCCTTAGGGAAAATGGGGTGATAAAAGCCCAAACCTTTCATTTTGTGGTTTTCTTAGGGGGAAAGCACGCAGCCATAAAATTCACCTCAGATTCCACTGTTTGATTTCTGGGTTCAGCTGCAGGTTTTATGACTGAGCTTAGCACTTTATAAGGGAATTAGCAACAAATAATAACTAAAATAAAATAATGGATAATTATAATTAAGCACAGAATCACAGAATCATCGAGGTGGGAAGAGCCCTTCAGGATCACCCAGTGCCACCCCAGCAGCAGCAGCATCACCCCAAACCCTGTCCCCAAGGGCCACATCCAGACTCCTCCTGAACACTCCCAGAGACAGCGACTCCACCACTCCCTGGGCACCTCATTCCAAGGCCTCACCACTCTTTCAGTGAAAAGTTTTTTCTAATACCCAATGTGAACCTTTTCTGGTGCAATCTAAGGCCATTTCCTCTCGTGCTTTCACTTGAGACATTGCAGAAGAGATTGACACTGCTCTTCCATCACAAATAAAAATGGTTTCTATCTGTTCTTTCCATTAGGTTAAACATAATGGAAAATTAAAAAAAAAAGGTGTGGGGGGGGAATGGATTGTTTGATTAGACTAATCCTGTCCTTTCTGCATTCTGTTTTTGGGGATGGCAGGGAGGGAAAGACACAATAATCTATATTGTGTCATACTGGTCAGATTAAAATCTAAATTAAAAATAAATTAAATTTCGATTAAATTATTAATCCCTGTGACCTGTTCCTACCTGCTCCTATTGAAATACCTGTCCTGGACCAACAAAGCTCCTGAGGAAAGTTAGGAAGAGAAGAGAGGACACATCCTGCTCCCTGCACAGCCCAGGCCCTGCAGCCAGGCACAGCCTGAGCACAGGATGACTCAGAGCATTAATTTAAGCATCTGATGAAGAAGTTAGTTACTCATTTACCTTCTAATGGGATGTGTCCCTGCCCATGGCTGGGGGTGGAATGAGATGATCTTTGAGGTCCCTTCCAACCCAAGCCATTCCATGATTCTGTGATTTATGAAGCTGCAAAGTAAGATGATGATGGAAACCTTTGATCTTGTGTAATACTTTACCTGAGCCTCTGTGGTTTTTTCCTTCCAGAAAGAAAAACAATCTGAGATGTACAAATAAACCAGGAAACTGGAGGGAAGGAAGGAGCAGCTTGCAAGGCAATTGTGAAAAACAAATAACAGTGGTATCGAGGAAGGAACAGGAAAAATCTCCACAAAGAGAGGACGTGGGTCAGGATTTAGAAAAGACTAGAAAAACTCAAAAGGTGGAGGGAAAAAAAGCTTGAAAAGGCTTATTGAACCCAGGGGGTGAACAAGACTGAGTAACAAAATGAGAAAAAAAAGAGGTTTACAAGGAAATAAATCCCTTTGTTTCCAAGTTCCCATGAATCAGGCTCTGGGTAGTGCTGCTGATAAACACAAGCCCCAGGTGTTCGTGTGTCCCAAACTCCCCTGGACTTCTGTCCTCCTCTGAAAGCTCTCACATCCATATTCACACTTCAAAGGTAAAGGTTTATCTGGTGAAAACTGGCTGTGTGCTGATCCCTTAAGAAGGATATTTCCACTCCCAAAGGAAGAAAAATAATGACAGAAAGCAGCTATAGGCACTAGCCCCAAAGCCCTTACGGCTTTCTGATTTGAACCCAAATCATTACCTATGGATGCTGAAAAGCTCCAGCAGAGAATTTCTTCAGCTCTCTGCAGCATTTCTGTGAGAGTTCTGTCTTTCCCATGCTGATTACTTTGACCAAGGTTACAGTGTTTTAAACTTCTTGCACCTGCAGGTTGTTTTGCAGTATTGTTATGGCTTTGACCAGAAAAACATTCAGAGATGGGTGTGTTAGAACTTGACCAATCCCCTTAGGGGATGGATGGCAAAACCAATCACCTTATGCCACTTAATGCACTTTGTGAACTAACATATAAAAGTTTTTGGAGAATTCATTAAATGACTACTGCCACTTGACCCTGGGCCTGGACTCTGTGTCGTTTCTCTACTCGGCTGCGGTGAGAACAGCGAGAATTACCGATTTGTGGATCCCCAAACTGACAACTCCACCTCATATCTCCTTCACTCTCCCTCATCTCCGACCTGACCCAAAGCTTTTTCTGGCCGGGAACACACTCAGGAGTCAATTTTCACTGGTGCAGCCCATGGGCTCCTCCTCGCACCCCTTCCAGGTGTGTCACAACCGACACCCCCCAGCCCCATCCCCGTGTCCATCCCCACCTCCCGTGAGGAAAGCTGCGTGTGCAGCACCACGTTTCCCTTCCAGAGGCACCGGGGAAGAGGAGCAGGATCTGGGAGATCTGGGAGTCTCACTTGTGCGTCGCTTCCCCCACACGCGGCGGAATTTTGTGTCAGCTCCTCAGCAGAACAGTCCAGCATCTCTTTTCACTGGGATATTCCTGCTCACTTAGCCAGCATTGATCTGCACATCCACCCCATCCTGGCTGTCACCTTCCAGGCTTCCCATACCTGTTGGGTTTTCCTGACATGTGGCATTGCTTTGATGCCCGGGAGCTCGGCTTTGTTCTGCACTCCGAGGTCACACAGAGAGCTTTTTTCAAAGCATCCTTTGAGCCAGCTCCCTGACAATGACAAATCTCAGCTTATTGCCTTTCCTAAGGCCTCACAGTGTTCCCTAAGACATCCTAGTGGTGCTGTCAAATCCGTCACTGGCCAAGGCGGATGTAAAGTAACCATGGAAAGCTGTACACAGCCATCAAACCATATGAAGGGTTTTATAACTCCTGGCAACCCACTGAACATTCAATATTGGATTAACCTTCAGCAGCTCTGCTGGTGCTTCCTGCACTTTGGCAGAGAGCTCTCCCCACCACGGAATGCTCGTGGAATGGGCTACAACCCTCACTAAAAAGTCTGAAAATGGAGGCCTTTGTTTGTTGCACTCTCAACACGCAGCCAGAGGGAAATGGAGCAGCACAACAGGATCACAGGCTGGGAGATGAGGCTGCTGCTGCTTTTCAGCCTCTGTGAAATTGGTCTGTAACTCTTGACTTGTTTGGCTGGCCCAGGGAAAAACAAGTGCTTGAGCTGCTACCCACCCAAACCTACTCTCTCATGAGTTTTGGTTCCCTCTCCCCCCTGCACTCCCCTGAGTGAGAGCTGTGATCCCTTGGGGATCAGGCCTGGTTTTCCTGTGTGCAAGGTGAGTTTGCCTTATGCTTGCTTGACCTTCTCTCCCATAACATGAGTGCTTCTCCAAGCAGGAATAATTTCCCCTGAGAGGTGGCCACTGGTCTCTGCACTCCAGAGATGCAAGCACAAGTCCAAACACCACCTTGTACTTCCTGCCAGCTTTTCACCAAGGCATTTCCTCAGCTCTGCATCCCTCCTCGTAGGGTCAGGAGCCTTGGGTAGGACCAAAGGTGTCTCTGTGGAGAGGAGCTGCAAGACAACAGGCACTGAGGGGACCTTGTTACAGCTTCACCTCCTCAGGGCCCAGGCAGAGGAGCTGCCATGAACGTGTCAGCCCTGCCAAGGCACCTCAGGCACTGCAGTTGTCACCTGCCATTTCTTAGCACAGAGCAGGGCAAAATAAATAGACCCAGCTCAAAGGGGCTGCCCCAGCCCTGGAGGTGCTCAAGGACAGGTGGGGTGGAGCTCTGAGCAACGTGGGATAGTGGAAGGTTCCCTGCCTACAGCAGGGGGTGGAATAAGATGATCTCCAAGGTCCTTTCCAACCCAAACCATTCTGGGATTCTATGATTCTATGAAAGGCGTGGGGAGAAGTCTGATCCCAGAGGATGCCAGGCAGCTCTGCTGGAGAAATTCCTCCATACACATTCCTCCTGAGTCGTATTTTACATTCAGACACGGGCTGCAGCCTTCTCAGAGGCAGAGGGAGCCTGACTGATGGCCTCCAGCACGCAGAACATGCCAGCAGCTCCGTGACAGGGGTAATCACCACGTCCCAAACACCATTTCAAGAAAGGCAACCTGTCAAGTTTGCTTATATTTTGAGGCTCAGCCCCGGAGGACTCCGGCGAATTTCCAACACATCGAACTAATTGTAGTTTACATTCGCTTCACTCTCCATTAGAGCTGCTCCACTTTTCCAGGAAAGCTAATTGGATCCGCGGCGCTCGGCCAGCCGGAATTTTCTGCAGGAAACCCGAGCACCTCTCCTCTCTGAGCAAGGTACCAGGCAGAGGAAAACGTGCACACGGTCTGTGGCGTGTCACCCTCAGCATCGCCACACGACCAAAATAGCCCCAGCTTCCTCCACCCCGCTGGAAATAAAACATATGGAGTTAGCACGGCCGCTGATTGGATTTTGATTGCTCTGAAACGCTGCCAAGTTTAAAGTGGGGAGCGCGGCCCGAAAGGAAATACAGTAGACACCAGACAATTTATTTGTTTCTGAGCAGGGACCTGGCTGCCGGGCGGCTCCAAAGGTGGCTAACGAGAGCAGCATGTTCCCATATGGAAACCAGATGGCGGGATCGGGCGGGATCTGGGAGCGCGGCACGAGCGGCGTTATCGCGGCAGCGGGGAAAGCAGAGCCCTGGGGAACCTCTGCCAACCACAACAGCAAACTGCTGATAAAGGAGTGCCACGGAGAACATTCCAGAGGGGCTGGGATGATGTGGGAGGTGGGCAGGGAAAATGCCCCTGGAGACAGGAAAGGCAAGAGGGGGGTGATGGTCGTCATTGTCATCGAAGTCATGGCCAGAGCTCTTCCAGATCGTCATGGCAGC
Organism: Monarcha castaneiventris obscurior; assembly: GCA_026261815.1. Lineage (NCBI taxonomy): Eukaryota > Metazoa > Chordata > Aves > Passeriformes > Monarchidae > Monarcha > Monarcha castaneiventris. The sequence continues at coordinate 46,662,362 of JAMPIT010000566.1, read as the reverse complement.
AGATCCTACGGATCTGAGGGACTATAAAACCCTGGAAAAGGGAAAACAAATCCCCCAGTGCCACGCCCCTCGGAGCTCCGCCCACCCAGCCCCACCCAGGTGGTTTGGCCCCACCCACAAGTGACACCACCCAGGGGAGGCTCTGGCACAAAATGGTACAGGAACGAAGTCAACAGAATTCCCTGAGTTCCTGAATTCAGCACAAATTCATCCATCGTCTTGATGGAAGAATGAGGAGATATCACCCTTCTCCCGCCACTTTTTGGATGTTTTAGACTGGAATGCTCTCCCACCTTTATATTTTTATTTTTCTAAACAGCAGTATTGTCATGACGGCATGCAAAAATAAGGACAAGTTTGTCTGGATTTAAAAAACCAAAATTAAAAAAAAAAACCCAACCAATTTTGAAAATGAACACTTAGTCTCAAAATAAATTAAACTTCTCAGTCAATTAAAAAAAAAAAAAACCAACACAAACCCTTAAAATTCTATTTTGTCTTTTCATTTTGTTGAGATTTTTTGTCACGTTTCCCAGACCCAGAATAGCTGCTTTCCCAAGGTTGTTTTGCTTCAATCAGTGAAGGGGAAAATAAGAACTATCCACACTGTTTCAACTCTGAGAGCAGAAAAAGAAGGAAATAATTGACCATGTCAAAGCACAGCCCATCCAGCAACCTGACAGTCACCACAGCCACGTTCCCCATTGCTCATTAGCTGCTGAAATGCTTCCAGGACAGGAGCATTTTGTGGAAAAGCAGCATCCAGAGAGTCAGAGCCCATGACTAAATAAAGGTTCTGCTGCTACGCTCTGTTTTCTCACCTCATGAGCCACTAACTTCTCATTTCTTGATTTTATGACTTGAAAGATACAGGGAACAGGGTTTTTTTAAGCCGTTGTCCATGGAAAAGGCATCAGCTTTTCCACATTAACTGCTCAGGATTTACAGCTCTCCCGTTTGCTGGTGACAGTCCGGGAAATGTTTCGCCGGTTCGTTGCAGTTCTACACATTCCCTTCATGTCCTCAGCCATATTCAGACCAAAGCAGTGATTTTGTGTTTATTAAACTCGTGTTTGATTTATACACGAGGGAGGCCGTTCCAAAGCCCACAGAAATCAGCAGCATTTACAGAGACGCTGAGGAAAACCCTCTTGGGACAGGAATATATTTAATGACAGCTCTGAGCAGCCCCAAACTGAGACTTGGGTCAGTGTCCCTGGAAGACTCCAGGGTGCTCCTGCCTCACGTCCTTCGTGCTGCCACTGGTGCTGCTGGAAATACAAAGTTCCTAAAACACCATCCTAACCCAGAGCTGACTCTTGGACAATTTCATGCCCTGTCCTTTTGGTTCCATGATAGTCTGGACACAGGTGCCTGTGGGTGTCCTGCTCAGAGGGTTTGAGCACCAAACCCAGAAGGTTTAAGGGAAATCAGAGTAGAAGGGATAAGAGAGATGGGCAGAGAAACCTAAACAAGCCACACACCCATCAGAGATGGAGTCACTCCTGAATGCTGACAGAAACAGGCAGAAGCCAAGGGGCTCTTGGGTCATGGAATGGTCTTTGGAGTTGTGGAATGGTTTGGGTTGGAATGACCTTAAAGAGTGTCCAGCTCCTCCCATGGGCAGGGACACCTCCCACTGTCCCAGGCTGCTCCAAGCCCCAGTGTCCAACCTGGCCTTGGGCACTGCCAGGGATCCAGGGGTGCCAGGGCCTCCCCACCCTCACAGTCAGAATTTCCTTCCTAATATTTAATTAGGAATTTAATTTAATTTAATAATCTTGTCCTCTTTTCAGTGGGGAGCCATTCCCCCTTGTCCTGTCACTCCACCCCTTGTAAATTGTCTCTCTCCAGCTTTCTTATAGGTTCCCTTCAGACACTGGAAGGCTGCAATTAGGTCATCCCAAAGCCTTTCTTCACAAAGGAAGTCCAGTCTTCCTAGTTACAGGGTAAATAAAAACCTCGGGAGGCAACTAAAAACACCCCAAAACATACCCAGTTTTTAAAAGTTGATTCTAAAATCAACTCAGAGCTACCTACACCAATGAAGAATATATATATTTATACATGCATTTTCTTGCCAGCAATGTTTTCATCTTTAAAAGCTCCTTAAAAGCTAATTCACTTGGCTACTTAAAGAGATTTGTTGCCCAGTTACATCAGAGTAGGACTTTTGTCTCTTTCCAGCAGGTTTTCCATTTCTGGCTCTCGAGTTCTGATCAAAAGGATAATTTTTCAATCATTAGAGAACAGGTTTGGCACTTAGGATTTAGTGCCCCATAGTGACATCTTTAAAGTTGGAGACTTGCAGTGAACTAAAAAAAAAAAAAAGAAAAATAAAAAAAGAAAGCTGGGCCAGAAAAATAACAGCTGAGAAACTTACTGGAACAAAATGTATATAATAAAAGGCTTTTTATCTTTTAAACACTCAAATAATTTTGTCCAACTGTAGTAAAGACCAAAACTTTTTTTAATCCTCTCACTTGGAGCACACCTTTAAAACAAACCACAACAATGGACAGAGCTTCCTGCATCCACTTCCTGCTATGACCCACTCTGATTCTTTGAAATAAATATGTTTCAGGTTATTTTTGTAAGGGCAACGTTTAGTATCTGTCCCCCAGTGTGTAAATGTGTAGAATACACCAAAGATTTAACATCTGCTACGAATAATTTTACAGAGGATCTCAAGTTCTCCTAAGGTTATTAGGATATTGTACAGGTGGCCAAATTATTAAAATATGGTTTAAATCCAACACTTACGCATTTTCATAACCTGTATTGGATTTGAGGGTCTGGAAGCCACATGTCAACACCAGAAAACACCAGGCTGCCTCCCTGGAAGTCCCAAAATCAAAGGCACTTCCCAAACCTTACAGCCGGGCTCCACGGCAGCGCAGCTGCGGCAGCGGCACCCCCGGGGCTGAGGGGATGGAAAAGCCAGAGCAAGCTGCTCTCCTTTCAGACAAGTGACCTTTCCTATCAGCATTGCAGCATTACTTTCTCTACCCCACGCTGATTAAGTCAAGACCTCCTCCAAGTGAGCTGGATTTTAACATCTGACTCGGAGCACAGACCACGATGCAGAGCGAAGGCTGAGGCACACAGCGCCAGAGAGCTGCTGCTGGTCCTGTGGCTTTGCTCAAAAAGCGAAAATGAAGTGAGGGAAAACTAAATAAATGTGATATTAAAAAGCCCTGCTTGCTCTTCACTGGTAACACTCAGTATTTATTCCTGTTTTGAGGGGCTTTGTCTGTCAGGAATGCACGGGAGCCTCTCGCCTGCCGTGCTCAGCGGTGCCGAGCTCTGGGAATTTGGGTCCCAGCTGGGAGGAAGGACATGGACATGATTCACACCAGCACATGCAGCATGAGAACCCCCTTCTGCAGCCTGTGGTTTTGCTGGGCTGCTCTGAAGACCCCAAAAAGTGGGATTTAGTGCAGAAACTCTTATTTAGGGGAAGCAATCACTGTATTGCTGCAAGGGAGAAGTTCCTGTAGTAATTCCCTCTGTCCCATGGTGTAGAGGTGGATGCCATGACCTCAACCAGCACCCAAAGCACCGCCTGAGCTCCTCAGGCCAGAGGAGGCAGCAGGATGAGCAGAGGGATGGAGCAGCTCTGCTGGGAGGAAAGGCTGCGAGAGCTGGGATTGTTCAGCCTGGAGAGGAGAAGCTTTGGGGTGAGCTCAGTGTGGCCTTGCAGGGCCTGAAGGAGCTGCAGGAAACCTGGAGAGAGACAATTGCCAAGGGCTGGAGGGCCAGGAGCCAGGGAATGGCTTCCCAGTGCCAGAGGGCAGGGCTGGATGGGATCTTGGGCAGGAATTGTTCCCTGGGAGGGTGGGCAGGCCCTGGCACAGGGTGCCCAGAGCAGCTGGGGCTGCCCCTGGATCCCTGGCAGTGCCCAAGGCCAGGTTGGACACTGGGGCTTGGAGCAGCCTGGGACAGTGGGAGGTGTCCCTGCCATGGCAGGAGTGGAATGGGATGAGCTTTAAGGTCCTTTCCAGCCCAAACCACTCTGTGATTCTATACTTCTATGAAACAGAGGATTCACTGCTTTACCTCAAAAAAATCAGAGACAGCTGAGCCTGAACCAGAACAGAGTTAAAAACCATCTCAAAACTGAGCTGATTCTAAATTTGATCTCCAGCGTTGACTTGAGGAAATATTTTTGCCCAGATACTTCTCAGACAATTATTAAACTGGAAAAGTTAGTGAAAAACTAAAATTGACATGAGCCTTAGAAAGCAGCATTGCCAAAAATGGGCACCATAGGGCAAACCAACGTGCAGCTTTGAGTACCTGACCTCAGTCAGCTCCTTATTGGGATGCTCAGGAAAGCAAATAATAGGATTGTTGTCCAGTAGGACACAAAGTAGAGAATTCACAGAATCCCTGAGGCTGGAAAATCCCTCCCAGCCCCTGGAGTCCCAGCTGTGCCCGATGCCCACCTTGTCCCCAGCCCAGAGCACTGAGTGCCACATCCAGCCCTTCCTGGGACACCTCCAGGGATGGGCACTCCAAACCTCCCTGGGCAGCTCTTTCCAATATTTAACAACCCTTTCTGTGAAGAAATTCTTGAAAGGATTCAGTTAGAGCCAACAAATTCTTCACTGAACTTTTCTGCTCAGACAAACCAGAATTCCTTTCCTTGCCAGGCAGGGTGTCAGCTGGGCACAGTAGGGATTCTTATTTGGGTTTAAATCATAAGATCTCTACCACAAGCCTTGCAGGAGATGAAGTTCATGTCCATAAAGATAGGAAATGTGCTTCCCACAACACCTGGAAATAAGGTTATTTATAAAAACCCCACGGATTTTTTTTTTTTGTTAAAAAAACCTACTAGATTTTGATAGTTGGTAAAAGTAAATACTCCTTTATACACACACTCTCACAGGGAGGTGGAAGAACATAAAAAAGTGGGAATTCTAAGGGCAGGTGCTGAATCCACTGTTGCAGAGCATCTCCTCACATATGGCACTACCAGGTTATCCCAAATTCTTTTCCCCCAGTTGGAAAAAACCCCACAGCAACCTGATGGAGTGACTCTGGGCTCTCTTAGTTCTGGATTCAGGTTGAACAGCACTTTCTAAGGAATGAACAAAAGACTGGCTTGTTCTGACAGCATCCACAGGCGTTCTTGCAAGTGTCCTCCAGGGTTTAAGGGTCGAAATAGCCAGGCAGAGCATTTTGTACTTCTCACTGCGCTTATTCTGCACAAAAATATCTTTATAATCCCACTTTGGAAGCGAGTTCAGTGGAGCAGCACAAAGGCATTCTCTGGGAATGCTCCTGAGGGCAGCAGGGAGCAGCAAACCCACCCCACAACCTGCTTTGGCTCCACCACAACCCTTTCAAATCCTAATTTTAGAGGATGATGGATGCTGAGGTTTTCTCTGCTGTGCTCTCACCTTTCCATAGTGGCTGCCTCTGTTCTTGTACAACCTTTCCTCCCCCACGTTTGCTTTGGGGTTTTATTTCTTTAAATTAAAGGAGGCTGTACATTCTCTGTTCATCTGTTCAGTAATCAAACTGCTGCCTTCAGTGATTGTGACTCTATGATTATTATTAGTATTATTATTCATCTCCCCTTTTGTTAATTCCCCACGAAGCAGCTTTAAAGTCTCTGGAACTGACAGAAAAAAGGCTGCTTTTATTTCATGAAAAGGGATCCAAGCCAAAGCTAAAAGAAGAATTAAAATATCACTGCTGAACATGAAATACGGAGTTTTCAGTGTATGAAAGCACGTTGGAATTCTCTGATTCAAACCCAGAGGAGGAACCCGTGGTCTTCTCAATAAATGCTTTATGTTAATTGTCCTTTGAAGGCACATCACTATTCTTATGAAACATTTCCTACTTTAAAGCAATGGCCCAAATTTCCCATACAAAGAACTTTTAAACATTTGGTTATACAATTGTTTGAAAGGAAAAAACTTGACTTTAACCTTCCGCACACAAAGTCTGGGGTCTGTGGCCTTCCCTCACCTCAGGATGCCTGGATATCAAAGTGAAACAAGTGATTTGCATTTTCATCCCTGTGAGTTAATGGTTTCCCACAGTATTTATTGCATGGAGTTCTCAAGTACCTCTGCTCATCAGCTATTCTGGGAGATCTCTCAACAGGATCTCAGTGTTTTCTCTAAAGGAAAGAAGCCTGACCTCAGAGCTGTGATCTCATTTGGCTCGAGAAGGTGCCTGTAGGTGCTGGCTGCTGCTATGTGCAGCTGCTGTCAAAACTTTCACTCCAAAATATTTAAAGTGGAAAAAAAAAAGTGCAGATCTGACGGGACCAAAAAAGAGTAAAATCATTAATCTCTTTTAACTTTCCTTTTATTTTTAGCTCATTTACATTTGTTAGCATTTTAGACACAGAACATTTAAAAAAAGTCAGAAAGAATGAGGTAGAACAAAATGCTTGCCTTTCTCAGTATTTTGGCATAAAAACTAGAATTACAGTCAGAATGTCAGAAGTGATGTTCTTCCTCTGAAGCTTTGGCAACAAAGCACTTTACAGGGCAGAGCCAGCATGAGGATGGAATCTAGGAAGACTTAAATTGTTCGCTGGAGCTGTGCAGTGAGATGAGACCTTTTCCAAGAATGGGAATGATGTGAATCCTGTCTCTGCATCCCCAGCAGCGTGGGCAGCAGGGAAGGGATTGGGATTGTGCCCCTGTGCCCTGCTCAGGTGAGAGCCCAGCTGCAGAGCTGCCCCAGCCCTGGGGCCCAGCACAGGGAGGAGCTGGAGCTGCTGGAGAGAGGCCAGAGGAGGCAGCAGGATGAGCAGAGGGATGGAGCAGCTCTGCTGGGAGGAAAGGCTGCGAGAGCTGGGATTGTTCAGCCTGGAGAGGAGAAGCTTTGGGGTGAGCTCAGTGTGGCCTTGCAGGGCCTGAAGGAGCTGCAGGAAACCTGGAGAGAGACAATTGCCAAGGGCTGGAGGGCCAGGAGCCAGGGAATGGCTTCCCAGTGCCAGAGGGCAGGGCTGGATGGGATCTTGGGCAGGAATTGTTCCCTGGGAGGGTGGGCAGGCCCTGGCACAGGGTGCCCAGAGCAGCTGGGGCTGCCCCTGGATCCCTGGCAGTGCCCAAGGCCAGGCTGGACATTGGGGCTTGGAGCAGCCTGGGACAGTGGGAGGTGTCCCTGCCATGGCAGGAGGTGGAACAAAACGAACTTTCAGGTCCCTTCCAACCCAAACCATTCCATGATTCTCTGTGTCCATCAAGAATGGACTGATAAAAGAATAAATCTCTTTTCTCCCTCATTTCTGCTGTGCTGTGCAGGGGGAACACAGAAGTTCAGGGAGCATTCTGCCAGGGAGGAGGCAGTCACCCAAAGCAACCCTCAGGATCTGAGCTCCATCATTCCCTGTTTTAGTGCCACAAGGTTTGGGCTTCAACAGGAACATTCAGGCTCCTTTTTCTGTGCACAGCCCTGCTGCTTCTGCTGGAGGAGAAACAGAACAGGAAGAACTGGTAGATCACAGGTGAAATCCAGAGGGAACTCAGTGGGATAGAGGAGTGCTCAGGAGGCAGAGCAGGGCCTGTTTTCATGCTGCATTTTCAACAGACTGCAAGAATTCTACAACTGGAGCATCTGAGCTGTGTGTGAGCACAACCACAGGGAAAAGGAAAGCAGAGTGGCAGCAGTACCATTGTTTTGGCATCCAAATGTGGCCATTTTGTAAGAAATTCAGATAAATCCCACATCTCCTTGGCTTGGAATTGACCTTTGTACAGCCCTGCTCTCACAGCTGTGACCTGCACTGCACAGACTCCAACAGGTTCCAAGGCAAAAGCAAAGGAGCCTCCATAAAAGGCACCACGAATCCAGGACTTTTAGGTGAGGCACATCACCCTGGGAGTCAGAGCCTTCAGGAATGGGAAAACACCTCTGCCTACCAAATAAATTCTGCAGCACGACAAAGCAGAGTGGACTTGAGAAGAGCCCTTGGTTTGGAAGACATTCAGCAGAAAACAGATCAGTGTTATCTAAAAAAAAAAAGTTAAAAAGTGGCTTAAATGGTTTTAAAAAGTGGGAAAAAAAACCCTCTTTTCTAGTCTCACAGTTTACTCTGGTTTCACAATCTGCATTTAGCAAATACCTCAAGAAACCAAGTCTTACACAATCACATTTCAAACTTCTTCCCCCAAAGCTTTGAAGCCATCTGCCACATTTGACAAGTCTGAAGTTTGTGAACTCCTACAAGGATTAAACCCAGCAGCTGTTAGGAAACAAGAAAGCCTCACTGCAGGCTCTGGAGAGCACAGAAGGGAAAATAAAAAAGGCAGCAACATTCAAATATGGAAAAAAATCTTCAGTCAACACTCACATCTTATGAGAGACACAGTTCATCATTAGCTCTGAGGCTTCCAAAATATTTAAGGGGTGAATATGAGCTATTTCCTACCTCCAGCTATGGGAAAAGACAGGATTTTAATCTAAAATCTCTTTTTTCACTGCCCTACAGTACTTCCCTACCACATCCTACATAAACACTTCCTGCTATGGAGAGCTTTCAAGCAAGAAGAGTGAACCCTTGAAGAATTCTGCCAAAACACCAAGTTTCAGTCTGATTTCATCTCCCAAGCTGCCCGGGTTTTGTTTGCCACTTTTATTCAAGGTGTTTAGGAGCATTCTCGCACCTCGGCATAAACCCAGGTAGTAAAAACTGAATTAAATATAATATAATAGCTGTTTTGAAACACTGCAAACTGCCTGGGTGATCACACCAATACCAGAAATTCACAGTTCTTCTAAGGGTCTGCATAATTTACTATTAAAGATATTTCTTGTTATCTGCTTTATTTATTATGAATCAAACACGTAAAAGAAAATGGTGCAGCCAACTTTCAGAGCAACAGAATTCTCAGCTCAGATCACACAGAAAACCAATTTTTGAATCAAAAGGATGGACAGAAATGGGGAAGAAAACCCCAAGAAAGCTTCAGAATTTGTTCAAAAATCCAGTTCCAAAATCAAGCACTTTAGGCAAGATCTGCTTATCTGTAATCACCTGAAGTGAAATTTAAATCCATGACAGTTCTGTGAAGGAAAACACTGCTCAAAAATATCCACTGAGCATCCAGTGGAAGTCGAAGTTACTCAGCACAGAACAGAATTACCTGGGAGCAAATTAATACTTTCTTTAACACCATTTTCTTAAACAAAATGTTAAATTAAACAGAGAGCACAACTCAGAGCTGCACCTCAATCCCAGTTAATACTTTCAATAAACTGCTGAAATTCTTACCAACTTCCAGAGAATTTTTTGAGACACTTTAAGAACTTTTACTTTCCTCTAAAAATCACACGCTCTGCCTAAGAGATCTTTTATTATTCCTACCATTGCCCAAATTTTGGTGTTTTTAAAGTGGATTAAATCAGTTTGCCATGGCAAATCCAGCTGAAGCAGCTTGTGATCCTGCCAGCCCCTTTGACCAGGAGAGGTTATTTTCCACTAGCAAGTTTTAAAGGCATTTTCCACACTTTAATTACTGTATTTTTTATCAAAACATACATTAACAAGGGCATGTGGAGCCATAAATAGACACAAACAAAATTCTCTGTATTTGTGGGTGTAAAAGGACAGAATGTATTTTCTCCATCACAGAGAAATCTTTGAAGAGCATCAAATATTAGAAAAACTTTCAGGTCTCAAAATAAAGTAAAAAAAGGAGAATTCTTGTTAGATTCAGACAGAATTCCTTAACTGCATTTCCTCTTTTACATATAAAAGGAATACTTGTAGGTAAGACAATCCCTTCAGGAGGAGAAAAAGGAGTTGCTTTTCATATCCAAGATGACTTCCCTAAAATCACTCCAGAAGTCTCCCAAGCCATGCAGGAGGGTGTTTGCAGTGATGATGTTAAAAGCAACAAAAATGAGTGGAAAATTAAAAATTGACTGGAATTTTTTCAACTTTTAAGGGAGAAAAAGAAAAAAAATTCCCAGAAGTCCTCTAGAGAAGAAGCTGGAGTTTACAAAAGTGCAGCATAAATGTCCTTGTCAGATGTAGATATTATTGTGAGTTTCACCACTTGTCAGGAACTTCTTCAAAACCTTTGTGCTTTCAGAGGCATCCTGGGGAAAGAAAGAGAGGATCAGCACCACCCACACTGCTGGGAATGAAATGAGCTCCTCCACTGGCCTCTGCTCCCTTTTCATCATTCTGAACACCACTTTTATTAAAACATTAACTGTGAGCAAAACTCAGGTCTTCTGAAGGAAGTTATCCCCAGGAATGTGCAGTTCAGCAATAAAATGGGATTTATTATTTTGCATTCCTCCTTGCTTGGATATGAGGGGAAAAGTCTCTGTATTTGTCATTGTTCTCCTCCAGAGTTTAAATATTTAATGTCTTAGTCAGACTTATTCAGCAGAACAGAATGAGCTGTACTGAAAACTGACTTTAGAGCTGAAATAAACACCTCAGTGCACACAGAGCTCTCTGGCATTTAAATCTGGGTTCAAAGTGTTTTCAACCAACTAAAATTCAATTAAAAACATTTCAGAAAGAGCAAAACATTCATTTCAAGAGATACAATGGGAATTTAAGGGAGTAATGGGATTTACTGTGAGGCCCTGGCACAGAGGAATTGTGGCTGCCCCATCCCTGGAAGTGTCCAAGGCTAGGCTGGATTTCACAGCTGCTGAATTAGTGCAAAAATGTTGAAAATCATCTTCAGAAATTTGGTCTTTTAGTGCCAAAAAGAAGTTAAAGATCAAAATGGGTATTTTAAGAAGCTTTCCTGTATGCCAGAAGACAGGCAGATACACAACTAGAACGGAGCCATCTGGTACATGAAAGTAAAATGTAAAATTAAAGAAAAATCCTACAACAAAAAGCTTGTAAGTTTTAAATGAGACAACTCCAAAGAAAACTGCAGCTTACACAAGCACAAGAAATCCCTCTCTGATATACTCATACCACTAGAAGAGCCTGAAAAGTCAGAATGAAGTTTTGAGGGAAGCTGTGGATTCATTATTTCTAAGCCACTCAGATGTTACAGCAGGTACAAGCAGTACCATTAAAATCTGTATTCTTCTGCCTTTTCAGATGAAACCCCCTCAGAGCACTTGAACAGCAGAATGCAAGAGATGAAATAGACAAAACAAGCCCACAGCTCCCATTAATTCTAAATATGAAATTTTACCTTGGCTAAACTCTTCAGGAGTTTAGAAGAAAGCAGAGGCTTGAAGGCTTCGATGGTAACTGTGTCCAGCTTGATGACATCAGTGTAACACTGATACAGCACTGCAGGGATCTGCCACACCTGGCAGTAACTCAGAACTAAACACCAAAGAAAGTCTGTCTTAAATTCAGCAGAAAAGGAATCTCAGTTCTGGGTACAAAAATCAGAACTTTAAACCCACGGAAGTTGATGAAATAACTGCTCAGGATCCTGACTGCTGGAGCAGCCACCCCTTGTCCCCCAGCTGGACAAGGAAATAAAACCACCCAAAATTAGTTAAATGCAGGGATTTCTTCCTGGTAAATGCCTTAACTGGAAACTGTACTGTTGGTAAATAAAAATCATATCAACAACTGCAAAAAACCCAAACAAGAAACCCAAACAAAAAAAAACAAACATAAAAAGAAATGTGAACAAGAGAAAATCATCCACTTTTAGCTCCTGCCAGGCAAGTTTTCCCTCATGCTGCTACCATTTGGGATTCAAAAATGAAAAGCTCAAGGATTTTGTTAAATTAAATTAAAATAAATTAAAATTAAATTAAATTAAATTAAAACTGAATCTAACTTTTCCATCAGGCTGATCAGCAGCACTGTGCAACCTTCCTTACCTGTAATACACAGAAAGGACTTTATGAACCTTTACTTTGGATGCTCAGATGAAAACAATCCTTAATAAACCCTCCTTAATTCCTAAGTAAAATTTCAAAAAACCTCACTGTACAATATGCTTTGTAAGGCTATACTGAAGAATTTTCCACTACTTCTGTCCCACACACCAAGGCTAAAAGGAATTGTGGGTGGTTTGGAAACTTGTCCCTGTTTTCCAGGGCAATATGTAAGAAGGGAAACTATCAGGAAATAAATTTTCAAGAGCTCACTTGTCAGCCAGTTCCCACAATCAAACAAAAATTCTAATTTTGTGTTGCCACTGGCAGCCCTGTAAATAATTGGAATTGCAAAGTACCAGCAGCAGGAAGATCCCTCACAATGTTGGGCTGCTCCAGCAGCGGGCAGCAGACCTGGTCTTGGAATTCTTTGGTCTTCAAGGCTTTCAGGAATGGAGATGCAAGTGTTAGAGTGGATTCCTGAGTTTTATAATCAGCTACAGGACACGTGGAAAGGATGGTTACTTGCAAGCCTTTCTTCTGCATGGAGCCAAAAACCTGAAATTAAAAAAATACATCAGCAAAGTTTCTCCTCTCACAATAAAAGCAGAGAAACCTCTAATTTTGCAATTTCAGTGCAAAGGGCACTTGATCTCAAGTTTGCAGGACTAAAACTAGTTTGAATCACAGCCTTCCAGTAGAAATTTCCTATGCATTGCTCCTGGGATGGAGATGAAAAACCCCAAAAGAACAGCTGACACATTTACCAAGTCTAGTGATCTTCTGGAGAGGTTTCAGGTTTTCAGCACTTCCCATTCAAGATATTAAGATTTACTGCTTTAATTAATGGTGATTGCAGAAAGAGAAAGGATTGCAAATAAAAACAGGCAGCTCACAGAGCTGCAAAACATTTGAAATTAAAATTGTGCTCCCTGGATGTCCCACAATATTTTAAGAGTCTTTATTTTAAATATTCAGATTTTAGTTAATTCTATTCAAGTTGAATTGAGAAAAGAAAATTGAAGGTTCTCTTTCTCAAATTCAAAGAACAGAGTTTTGAAGTACAAAACATTCTGGCCATCAGGAAACACCAACAGGAGAAAAGGAAACAGGGAATTTGGAAACCATGACAGAAACTCTCCTGTTTCTGTCTGTGCACCAATCCCAGAAGGGAAGCTGCCTGCTCCCTCCCATCACTGTGTCACCACTGTTGATAGAAATCTGACAGAAATATTCAGAAGCCCACGTATTTTCCACTTGTTTTGTTGGGAACAGTGGCTGGAATTCATGGCTGCAAAGCTTCAGCCTGTGCATTCTCGTTTGTCAGCGATCCCTTACTGAGGAAACACCTCCAGGTGTAAAGATCTGACTCGTGGAGATGCTCAGAAAATCAGGATTCACACACACAACAGGTCTGCAATCCACACTAAAGGCAAAAGATTGCCAGCACAAGGTTTCTGCTGCACATTTAAAAATACCAATAACCACAAAGCCTAAAAATACTCTGGAACATTGCCTTGGTACAAGCACACTCCTACTGTTCATCAGCACCCACACTCGAAATCACACAGCCACAAACAAATGGGGAACACAACAACCCCCCAGACACCTTTGTTCTGCATTCCCAGGTTAAATAAAGTGCAGGAATGTGTGGAATACAGCAAAAGCAAAATGTTTGAGGTCTCAGGGTTCCTACACTTGGAAATGAGCCATGATCCCCCACCAAAGCCATACTTATCTCCAACCACAGCTTTAGAATCCCTGCTTGTCCACCAGCTCAGCAGAGATTTAAAGGCAGGGAGGGAGCAGACAGACAGCAAGACAAAACCAGCCACACTTCCTCGAGGCAAAGCTGTGACCCAAATCCATCAGGAAAATCACGAGGCGGAACATTTGCCCCTGGCTTTATCTGATTAAAATCAAAATGATGATATTTGGAAGGACTTCACTGAGCCAGCAGTGCTGCTGTACCTGGACGAAGCTGGGGTGAGGCACTGGGAATGTTAAATCTGGGAACAAAGGGGACAAATGCTGCCCTTCCCCTGCAGCTCCCCCTTGGGAAAGGCACAGAACACACCCAGCAGCTGACACCATCCACCAGGAGCTCCACAACTGGTTTGTCTGGTGATCCTCTGGCAGCTCTACAAACTGCTGCTGGGTTTTTTGGGTTTTTTTTTAAGGAAGAATTCTCCCAGAGCTAAAATGCAGGTGAAATAAGCCACAGGAAATGAAAATCAAGCAGGAAAAATGTCTGGGAAGTGGTTAAGGGTCAATGAAACTGCAACTGTCCAAAAGGAGTGACTGCACTCAGCTGGGAGGTTACAGCAGATACAACTGGCAGCATCTGGAAAGGGATTTCACAGATCCTGCAGAGAGTAAATTTACCTATTTTTGAGTATTTCATGAAAGAAAACCGCAGGGGAGAGTTATTTAACACTGTCATGTTTAAAGTACCACAGAGGAAGACCCCCACCCTTCAGATTTTATTACTCAGTTTATTTTCCTGCCAGTTTTACCTTCTCAAGCCACTGGAACTGCTGATCCTCAGCAACGTAGCAACTACACTGGCACAACAAAACCTTAGAAAAAGTAAAAAGTCGTGTTAGCAAGTGGTTTAAAGAGCACACCAGCAGCTCATAATCACCTGTAAGGATGATATGGCTGCAGACAACTTGTTCAGTTATTTTGGGTTTCTTTAACTCTATTTCAACGAGGATTTTTTGCTCACAAATGCAGTGAAGCCATCAGGCTGTGACATCTTTGTGCTGAGCTTCAGACACCAGAACTGCACACAGTTTTAGTGAGCATTAACCCCTCAGATGATTCATGGGATTATTCCCTGATCCTGCAGTGCCTTGTTTGGGGGGGGGGATGAAGGCTCTCCTCTTCAGAAAGCCAAACCACAGAGGAATTAATGCTCAAGTCACTTACTGTGGGATCTGATATCAACCTGTAGAACAAACAGAAGGAGTCTGTGGGGAGGACATTTGTGGTGCTGGATGTCCGGCACCACTCATTCCACAGCTTCACAACTCCAACCACTTCCCAGCACACAGAATCCAGGATGAAAGACGACAGGAAAGCTGCAAAAATAAAAAAACAATACTGGTAATTTATAAAGAATAAAACCTCTCTTTCACAAATAAATAGCTGGACTAAATTAGATTATTCTTTTGTAATTTGAAGGAAGAATAACACATTTTTATCCACTTCAATTTGCTGCCCAAATACAGGAAACATCAGCAATGTGAGTAGCCCCACTGTATCCAAATTTAAGATGAAGAGCTGCTCAGCATATACAGACCCCTAACATAAAAATCACTTGTTCTTAGGAATTATATCACTACAATCAACTTCAAATTCTTTTAGTATTAATTAAGGATGTGAAATATTAAGTCTCTAATACTTTTTGACATAGCAGATATAAAAGATTAAAAACAAAAATCACAGAAGCAGCAAGGCAGAACTATTATATTGATTCTAAACGAGGCAAGAGCATTGCAAAAATGTTCATAAATCAGATTCCTGTCAAAAGCTACAGAAGACAGATCCAAAATTTCTATTACTATTTTCAAAGGAAAAACCTGAACCAAAACCAAACAAATTAGCAAAGTTAACTTAGATAAAATCTAAATGTCATCTAAATGTGATATAAATGCAAGTAAGACTTCACTGTGCTATTAGAACAAAACTTTTGCCAATTAACAAACAGACCCAGAGAGTTTACCAAACAAAAGCCAGGTAAAGGAAAAGGGGCATTGTCCCAACTAAAATCCCAAACTAAAACACACTTCACTTTTCCCGTTCCACTGAAAATACATCAATTTTCAGGAGGAATACACCGCTGTAACAAAAACTGTGTTTAACATGTACAGAGAACCTTCAGCCTACTCTGGAAAACTCAGCTGCCTCCAGGTTTAACCTCTGCTCCCAAATGAGGAGCTGCACATTCAGTAAACAGAGGGGCTTAAAGAAAGCTGGAGAAGGATTTTTCACAAGGTAGTGGGATGACAGGACAAGGGGGAACGACCTCAACTCAAGGAGCACAAGGATGGACGGGATCTTGGGCAGGAATTGTTCCCTGGCAGGGTGGGCAGGCCCTGGCACAGGGTGCCCAGAGCAGCTGGGGCTGCCCCTGGATCCCTGGCAGTGCCCAAGGCCAGGTTGGACATTGGGGCTTGGAGCAGGGAATGTCCTGGCACACCTACACCTCCCTCCCACCTTCTGCCTCCTCAAACTTCCCCCCCAAAGCCCGGCAGCAGCCGGCTCCGCACGCACCCGCAGCGTTCCTTCCTATGGCCACGATGAACCTGGAGCACACCAAGGGCTCCTCGGCGCAGCCGCCCGACTTCCAGCTCCACAGGACATCGATCTCCCTGGCAAAAGAACCGCACAAATTCCCGAGCTGGGAAGGACCCACAGGGATCACCCAGTCCAAGCCATATCCCTGCCCAGACCCCCCAACAACCCCAGCCTGGGCATCCCTGGCAGCGCTGCCCAAACGCTCCTGGAGCTCTGGCAGCCTCGGGGCCGTGCCCATTCCCTGGGGAGCCTGGGCAGTGCCCAGCACCCTCTGGGGGAAGAACCTTTCCCTGATCTCCAGCCTGACCCCCGCCTTCCCCGCGAACAGCGCCGCCGGTACCTTTTCTTCTCGATCTCCCTGCGGATCTCCCGGTCCTCGGGCGTCTCCTCCCGCGCCTCCTCCTCCTCGTCCAGGCCGGCCCGGGACGGGGCCACCACCACCTCCCCGAAGAAGGTCGCCATGGCCGCCGCCCGCGCCTGCGCAGCCCCGCCGGAACTGAGCGCGGGAGGCTCCGGGGCCACGGCGGGCGGGGAGAGGGAGACATCGCCGGAGACATCCCGTGTGCCAGAGACATCCCTGTGTGCTAGTGACATCCCTGTGTCCCGGAGATATCCCTGTGTGCCGGTGACATCCCTGTGTGCCGGAGATATCCCTGTGTGCTTGTGATATCCCGTGTGCTAGTGACATCCCCGTGTGCTAGTGATATCCCGTGTGCCGGAGACATCCCCGTGTGCCGGGGACATCCCTGTGTGCCGGAGACATCCCCTTGTTCCAGCGGCATCCCTGTGTCCCGGAGACATCCCTGTGTGCTAATGACATCCCCGTGTGCCGGAGATATCCCTGTGTGCCGGAGACATCCCTGTGTTCCGGAGATAGCCTGTGTGCTAGTGATATCCCGTGTGCTAGTGACATCCCTGTGTGCCGGAGACATCCCTGTGTGCTAGTGACATCCCCATGTGCTAGTGATATCCCCGTGTTCCAGCGGGATCCCCGTGTGCCGGAGACATCCCCGTGTGCCGGAGATATCCCTGTGTCCCGGAGACATCCCCGTGTGCCGGAGACATCCCCGTGTTCCAGCGGCATCCCTGTGTCCCGGAGACATCCCCGTGTGCCGGAGACATCCCCGTGTGCCAGCGGCACCAGCCCCGCCCCCGACAGCCCCGAAGCTCGGCCCCGAGGCCGCACCCGGAACGCCCGGAGATGGTCACTGCACCACCTCTCCCTGGGCAACCCCTTCCAAGCATTAACCATCCTTTCAGGGAAGAAAATCTTCCTAATATCCCATTTAAGTCGCCTCTGGCTGAAGTCGATGCCGTTTATGTCCTGTCCCTGTTCCCTGGGAGCAGAGCCCGACCCCCCCCGGCTGCCCCCTCCTGTCAGGGACTTGTGCAGAGCCACAAGGTCCCCCTGAGCCTCCTTTTCTCCAGGCTGAGCCCCTTTCCCAGCTCCCTCAGGATTCTCCAGCCCCTTTCCCAGCTCCCTCAGGATTCTCCAGCCCCTTCCCAGCTCCGCTCCCTTCCCTGGACTCGCTCCAGCCCCTCCGGGTCTCCCTTGCTGTGAGGGGAAAATAAAAGAGTGGGAGAAAACGTGAGGGGCAAAGAAAGTGAGGGAAGTTGGGGGAAGGCTCTGCTGCAGAGCTTTTCCCTTCTGGATCCTCCTTTTCTCCAGGCTGAGCCCCTTTCCCAGCTCCCTCAGCCGCTCCTAGGGCTCCAGCCCCTTCCCAGCTCCGTTCCCTGCCCTGGACACGCTCCAGCCCCTCCAGGGCTCTCCTGCAGGAGCCACAACTGGGCACAGCCCTCGAGGGGCCTCTCAGTGCCCAGCACAGAGGGACAATCCCTGCCCTGCTCCTGCTGGACACACAATTCCTGATCCAGCCCAGCTGCCAGAGGCCTCTTGCCCACCTGGGCACCCCTGGGTTCATGTCCAGCCCCTGGCACCAGCACCCCCAGGGCCTTTCCAGCTTTTCCAGCCCCTCTGCCCAGCCTGGAGCTCCATGGGGTTGGTGGCCCGGGGCCTGGATAAACCAAATAAGAGCACAGTGACATTCCAGGTGTATGTACAGCTTTACTTTGGTCCACTAACACATGTACATCATCAAAGCCTTTAACACTGAAGAATTTGATTCCTCTCTCCTACACTTTTAAATGTTTCCTTCCGTCCATGCTGCCTGATCACCTTCACAGATTCAGGTCCTGCTTTAAAACAAATCAAAACACTCACCCAAGTCATATTAAATAAAGATCCTACTTGTACAGGTCTACTACTTTACTTCCCTGAGTACAGCTAAACCAAACCAAGAATGCTCACTGAAAGGAAGGTGAAAGGACTCCCTTCTGCAAGGCTGAAAAGAACCAGTTCTCTAAGAGTCCGCATGCTCCATTAAATAAATTAAAAATAAATAAACTCTTAAAGGGTGAAAGAGTCAAAATACCTTTCCAGTTTAATCATTTCTCTCTTCCCACTGTCTATGTGTATAAAATTAGGAAATACAGACCAGCACATGCTTTGCTTGGAAAATAAAAGTGTTAGCGACCCCAAGGGAGTTGTTCCCTCTGGGATCTACAGATCCAGAACCTTCTCCAGCTTTCAGGGATCACCATGAACATGAGTGCACTACGACAGAATCCAGCACCTGAAGGAAAACCAGCTTTGTAAACCTAGGCCTAGATTAGAAATACAAACCCACCAGGCAACTTTTAGCTTAAAACTGAAAATTATTAAAAACTCTGACGTTCAGTTACTCCCAAATTGGAGGTTGTACTCCAGAGAACACTGAAAATAAGCTAAACAATGAAGTTTATGGAAAATTAAAAAAAAAAAAAAAAGCAGACTTACTACCTTATAACAAAGCTTGCCCCTCAAAAGAAAACACAAAGCCATTTTCAAGTTTCATTGCTAAACACAACTGTGTTTGTATTTCAGAAACCAAATGAAGAAGCCAGATAAACATTTATCTTGAATTTACAAAATTCTGCTGCATCTCATTAAAGACTGTGCTCTAAACAAAATTTCCAGGGGCGAGAATGATTTAAACTATTTTTGGACTTCACATGGAAGTTTTAAAGAAAAAAAAAAAGGGTATTTCTCTATGCAGAGGTAATATCCTGGATAGCAAATACAGACCATGTCAGTGAGGGGGATGGAGAAGTGGCTCTCACTGATGCCAGCTCCCTTTTCCATGATGCATTTCCATTTGTACACGGAATTCTGTCATTTTTCACTGGGACTGTGCAGCCACACTAAATTTTTTTACCCCCAAACCCCTCCAGATCCCACTACCAGCCCGATCTGCTGGAAAACCAATTCCCAAACTTGCTATTTCTGTTCAAATGAGCTGGGTTAGGATAAATCTGATGTTCTGCCACAACTTCTATTGAATGATGAAATCAGGAATCACCAAGTTCTCCCAAGGGTGAGAAAGGGAAGCTGCAGAGCAGAGGCGGAACCCTGGAGTGGGGAAGGAGTGGAGATCCCCTGGTGTTGGGCTGAGGGCAGCTGCTGTGGGGCTCCCAGCAGCACAATTCCAGGGAAAACTAAGAATTTACAGCTGCTGTGTGTTTGTGTCGTTGAGATGTGTTCAGCCAGGAGCTTCCACATATTTTCCTGAAGAAATTTTCTTTCTTGTCAACAAGAGCCACCTCAAACATTGTGAAAACAGGAGATGCACTGTGATGCTCAGAAACTGGTAAGGTTTAATCAATGGGAAATCCAACATTCAAACACTTTAAATATGGAGGAACAACAGAAACGTAGCAAAAAAAAGTCTGGAATGTCGGAATCCTGCACCTCAAGCTTTCCACGCATAAAGAAAACAGAACAAGTGTTTTGTTTGTTTTTCTATTTTATAAAGAAAACACACAAAAACCCTTAGGCCCAAGAGTTCACCTGCATTTCATAATCTTAAAGTTTACAGTATAGAAGTCACATTAATGATGTACTACCTGTCAGCAGAACCCTCTCTTCTTACCAAAGCCTCTGGAACTGGCAAATAAACTTCTTCACTGGTAACTGCTTATCAGCAATGCAAGTACAGAACATTTCACATCTGCACTCAATCAAGTTGTGAAGTTATCAGCCTTTTCACTCCTCTTTTGATGCAATGCTTGCATCCACCAGGTTTTTTAGAGTGTGTACTATTATTTAGAAGCCTGTTACTATTGTAGATGATTTCATACAGCATTAGAGATGTTTGAAATCTGTTCTTGAATGTTGCATGACCTAGGTAGTATTTCATTGCAGCACCCATAACGATAATACTCAACATACTGCTATTAACCTGTTTGCAGTGTTTTAACATTTTTTAACTCTTGTTTTATATGTAATAAAATACCAGTAAAGACAAAAAAAATTGCCCCTATAATGAGGCACATTTTGGCATCTGTGCTAAATGCTGCTACATGGGCAGGCAAGTGCAAGTCAAAATACGAAAAGGAGAAAAGTCATCATCTAATCACATTCATAACTTTTTCATAGAAAAATATAAATATAATTCCCTGAAATGTAGGACAAAGAAGAGCCAGCATCCATCAGTTCTAGTGCTATTTAAAAACCAAAAAAAAAAAAAAAAAAAACCAAAAACAACCCAAAAAAAAAAGGAGGGGAAGAAAAGAGACGGGCTGGCTTTCCTTTTGTTAAGGTTACGTGTCGCACTCGGGCTCCTCGAGGGCTCTGTCGTCGTCGTCGTCGCCGTCGTTGTAGCGCACAGTTCTGCGGCCGCCGTTGCGCGTGCGGATCTTGGAGCGGCGCCGCGCCCGCCGGCACTCGCCAAACTCCACCTCCTCCGAGTCCTGCTCCTGGCTGCCTTTCCAACGTTTCCTCCGCTGAGGCCTCCGGGAAGGCTTCAGAGAGTCGAGGCTGGGAGTTTCTCTCCTGGAGGTTTTGGGTCTCCTCTTGCGTTTCCTCGTTTCCGCGGCGTCGCTGCAGACGGTGTTATCGGTTCCAGAGTCCGAGGAGAAACAGGTGAAGTTGCCTTTGGAGCTTCCTGCGGTCCCAGGTGCTTCCACATCCTCGGAGACAGAGCTTTTCTCCTCCTTCTTCCCCCCCGTTTCGGATTCTGTTGTTTCTTTGAAGTCATCCACCAGTTTGGATCTCTTGGAAGAAGCTCTGGATTTTTTATTTGCTGCTACTCTGGTAGTTTTAGTTTCAAGTTTAGCTAAGTCAGAATCTACCTCCTCTTCGGAGTTACTCGTACAATGGTTGTGGGCTGAAGCTGCCTGCCTAGACATTCCCCAGTTTCCCCCATTTTCTACCCTGTGGTTTGTGGAGTTCTCCTCCGAGGAGTCATAGTCAAAACTATTCAGAGCTGCAGCACTGAGGGGTTTGTGTGGCTGCCTGTGGTTATCACTCTGCTTCTGAGTCTCCGTCTCCGAGTCAGTCCTTTCATTCTCAGACTCAATAATATATTTCCTTTTAGAAACAGAAGACTCAGGGCAGGAAGGCTTTTTCCTGCCAGAAACCTGTTCTCTCTCATTTTCAGACTTGGAACAAGCCTCCACCTCCGAGCTGTCAAACAGCTTCTTCCTGCAGGCTGAGGACGCGCTGCCCTGGAGCTGCTTGCGGTTCTTTTTCACTGGGTAAACGCTTTCTGAGCTTGATAATTCCTCCTTGGCATCGCTCATGATCTTGATTTTATTGGCTGCCAGCGTGGCACACCTGCGGGGGTTCTTCTTCTCGGCCACGTTGGACACCTTGATGTGTTTCTTGTAGTTGATGATGCAGGTCCTGCTCCTCAGCACCTTGGCGCTCTGGGCAGCCTCCTCCGATGCTGCTTCTACAAAAGGAACATGAAAAAGTTCTTTTGAATGTCTTACATTCCTGAAATCGCTGGTTTGTTACACCCAAATGCTGCCACCTTTGATGAAATACACAAATATTGGATTTTATTTTGATTGCAACTGTTAAGTGCAGTTTATCTCAATTCTTTAATAAAAATTCCATCAGTATCCCAGGGATACTTTTAACTCTTGAGATTGTCACTTTCAAACCTTTTCATGGGCTCAAAAGTGCATTCTTTAGCATCACCCTGTTAATTAGCTCAGAAATGACAAATTACCTAACTTAGCAAACAAATGCTTTCATATTATTAATACTTATATCATTAAAAGTTGTCTTTTTCTTACCAGAATAAAATTTGCAACATTAATTACACCTTTTAGATATTTTTAATCTAAAAATTAAACTATAATATTTTATGTAGACAGAAGTTTCACAATTTTAGATGGTTTCAGGTGGAGAACATTGAAACCTTTCAGCTCCTGACTTTAGCACTCAGATTGCTGCTAACAGTGAACTTCCTGTTAGTAGGTTTTTAATATAGAACTTGCTTCTTATGTTAGATTTTAAAACAGATAATCAATCTGTAAATCATGTGAATGATGCTATGAAGAGCAGTGTTTCCCTTCTAAATAAAACAATAATTCATACATATTAATTAAAAAAATCAAAAGCAGAAGTTCTTCAAGTAAATTAAAAAAAAAATACAAAGAGGGAAAAACCATGAGACATAAATTCCAATGTCCAGCTTGAGTTCCAGTATTAATAATCTCTTCATATACCAGATTTGGTCCTTATTTCAACATAAATGATTTTATGTACTACTCCAGTACATTCCTATTTTTATGCTTTCAAAGGATAATTAATTTCCTTTATTTGTTAAGAATTTCCAGAAATGACAGATGAATATTACTACTTGTAGTAGTTGTACTGTGTGATTTTATGGCCAAAGCACAACACATTTCTGCTGAACACTGCAAAATACTGTATAAAAGGTAAATTAACCTGCAGACTAAAAAGAAGAGTTAAATCTTATGTTATGCTCTGTCCTCCTATACTATTAAGTAGCTGGAACACAAGGCTAAAGAATAAAATAGTCCAGTCTTTAATAATAAAGTTAAAAAATAAAATTATGCTGTGTATAAAAGATCTTCAATTTGGAGCAAATCCATAATGAAATGTATGGGAATTCCCCAGAGAACATCCAGAATTAAAAGCTGCAAAGGGACAGGCAGAGAGGGGGAGCATTAAACCAACAACTACAAAAACTGGGAGAGCTTTCAAAAGACACAAAGATGTGAAAGTCTGCTCCAGCAAGGTTCAGGCCAAACTCCAAACCTGGAATATTGGGTAGGAAAATCCAGCCTTAGCTCCCATCAGCTCAGCTGCAGGGGGCACTAGAGCCCACAAAGTATTGGCACAATTTGTCTGAAAACTCTGCTTTCAGTCTTTTCAAATATATCAAATCCCATGCTAAACACTACATATCTATAAGATATATTTTATATATATATATATATATATGCATATATATACACATATACATAATATACACCAAAGAACTATATAAAAACTTCATTTTATATCAAAATAGAGTATATGTTATTTATATTATATATATTTCAAAAATAACCAAAGCAAAGCTTCCACATAAATGGTTTAGCTGGTTAATTAAGCAGTATGCATATACATATTATAGTTATATATATAAAATACATACTTATTTGAAAATAGAAACTCTATAATTATGCCCCTATATATGTATTAAAAACTAAGATCTTGGTACAAAACAAGTAAATATTCCTTGTGGAAAACTGCCAAGACAGAGTCACCTTAAGAGACAATAATTTTCTTAAGATTCTTAAAGCCCAGTGCCAGGTTTGGAAGGATTAGACCAAACACCAAGTTCTGAAGTGTCTTTCAAATTCCAAATCAGGGCCAATTCTCTGATTTTGTACATTACTCAGTTTAATAAACATCAGCAGCATTCACATAGGCTTAAAAAAAAACCCCAAACCAAAACAACTCTTAAATCATGATCAGCCAGCACACAAAGATCTGAGTAACAGATAAAATTACAGAATAAAACCCAAAAATAAAAGAATTTAACTTTCTGAAAGAAGTGGAATGGTAAATCTTACTTCTGCCAAGTGCCTCTCTGTCTTAAGGACTCTACACATCATTGACAGAATAAAATCTAGAAGTCAAATCATGTTTTAGGTTCTGGTGCACACCATGGATGTGAGAATGTAATTAAATACCTTTCCATTGATTTGATTTTGAAAAACTTATCAATAAAGTTACTTCAAACTGAAAATAACTGTTGTAGATCAGCTGTAAATCTAGCACAGAAAATCTCAACAGAAAATTAAGGTAAGGTAACAGAACTTCAAACTAGAGGGTTTTGGTCACCAAAATCCTCAAAAACAAGGAGCAAGACAAAGTGAGAGAACACTCTGCTCCCTTGGAGATTTTCTCTGTCATCCACTATTAAGAAATAGAGGAATTAACTTTAAAAATGTTACCTTTTCTAACGATTTTTGTTTTTCCTTTCCTCTTCCTCATCTTTGCTTTTGCTGAAGTTTCACAGTAATTGCTGTTATTGGAGTCACTCTCTGAGTCCGAATCAGAAGAGTGATGGAAGCTGGAGGCAGCTCCAGATTTGGAACTCCTTATAATCCTAGTGGGCACCAAGCTGTCCCACACAAAACTCTTCCCCTCCTCTCTGGCTTCTGCTTCAGATTCTGCTGTGTCCTCTAAATCACTCAGGACTTTTGCTTTTTTTAAAGGAGGAGCAAGCTGCAGCCCAGAGACTTTCCTGCCATTCCACCTGTCCGACTCAGAGTCCACCTCATCCTCAGAGTTGCTGACTGCAGCCTTAGCACGTGCAGATGTTGACTGATCAGAAACTTTTTGGCTGCTCCCATCCTCAGAATTATGGCTTTTGGAGTCCTCCTCTGAAAAGTCTAAGGTGGGACT
The DNA here is from genome assembly GCA_026261815.1 of Monarcha castaneiventris obscurior. Lineage (NCBI taxonomy): Eukaryota > Metazoa > Chordata > Aves > Passeriformes > Monarchidae > Monarcha > Monarcha castaneiventris. The sequence goes on along the minus strand of JAMPIT010000566.1, from coordinate 46,637,512 downwards.
TTTCACTCTGGGGGACAGAGAGCAGACAGGGCCCCGGAGCTGCCTGTGACCATTGCTCTGCCAGCTCCTCTGCTTCGCCTGCGTGTCCGGCTCCGAATCCGAGCTTCCATTCTCAGATTCGCTGACGAATTTCCTTCGTGGAGCAGAGGAGCCAGGCTGAGAGAGACTTTTCCTCTTGGCGAGCTGCTCTTCTATTTCCTTGTCACTCTCAGATTTCAGGCCTGCCTCATCCTCGGACCCCTCCAGCAGCATTCTCCTGGCGGCGGCCGAGGCGTTGCGGTGGGGCAGCTTCCTGTTCCTGCATATTCCAATGCTCTCTGAGCTGGACACCTCTTCCTCCACATCACTCATCAGCCTCAGTTTGTTGGCAGCCACAGCAGCGCTCCTGCGAGGGGTTTTCCTGTGCCTGCCCGTGCTGTTGCTGAGGGACTCAGATGTCACCACCGAGGTGTTTTCAGAGTCACTTCCATAGAACTTCTTCCTGACCGTTTTCCTTGTGTTGCCGTTCTCCTGAAGGAGTGTTCCTGTCAAGGAAAGCAGAGATTAATATCTTAAATATAAAATTTGAAGTCTTGTCAAAACTGGGAGAAGTTCAACCCACAGACATGATGCATGAAATGTATTCCTAGTGACAGTCGTGCTTTTGCTGTCACAAGTTTCAGATTCGTTCTGGTTTTGGGACAATTGGAACTTCTTTATGAATTGCTGCTTTTTTTCTTAAAATATAAAACATTGCAAGACATTCCCTCTCATCAGGCTCTTGGTTTCTGCCCTTCTCCCTTAAGTCATGAAAAAAAAATCCTTTTAAAAGTTGAGTGTAGTATTTGAGAGCTTCAAAATTAGCACCAATAAAAAAATGTGCATCTTACACACGCAACGATTAAAAATACTAACCACACTTAGTTATTTTTATAAATATATCTAAAAATACATATAAATATGGACTTGTCTTGCTGTTCACAAGAAACTCCTGCCACCCTACCTGTCTGTTTCCTCTGAGCAGCTCGATTCCGAGTGAGCCTGCGACTGCTGTTCCTCCTGCACACCCCGTTGTGCAGGGGAGGGGATGCAGCAGCCCCAGAACAGCCTTTGCTGTCTTCTGAGCTGCTTGAGGAGGATGAAGATGAAGAGGAAGTAGAGGAAGAAACCCCAGAACCTTCTATTTCACTCTCTGTTAAAAAAAAAACAAAACAGCAATTGGTAATTAGAATTCTAAACAGCTTCCAGTTAAGAGTTACGTTTTGCTGATCCTGGAAATCTTCAGTGTTTCCTTACATTATCTTAAAATACATTCTCATGCCTGAATATCTTACAGGGGTCAAACTGATACCTCAACAAAATCCATTATTCATACAGTGTTCAATGACAGGAAGCCTCTTTAACCTGTATTTAAGTTTCAAATAAAATAAAACAGCTCTTTTCAAACACCAGATTTAAGTGAAAAGCATGTTTAAAAAAAACCCCAAATACAAAATATTTTCTAACAGATTTTACCCAGGACTCACATTTTTATTCTTTGAAATAAGCTGAGTTTTTGTCAAGGTGAGATGCAGGGGAAAAAAAAACAGGAAAGTTTTTAAGTCTCAGAAATTTCTGTGACTTGCTAATTGTGGATGACAAGTTTTATATAATATATATATATACACACCTATATGGGCATATAACCTGTATTTGATATAGCATCAATTATTAAATATTCTCTGCTTTCCTGTTCACAGATTTTTTGATTAATAGAAGTAAACTGACTGTGTCCTACATTATTTCAAAGTAATTTTGTAATGATTACCGTAAAAGTGTCCAAAATCCAGTAAAATACACAAAACTCTGCATCACACAAAAACCTCATGTAAAAAATTCCACGTTAGAAAGGCAAAGCTCACTTAACAACTCAGAATGCAAACTACAACACTTATCAACTCTGACCTGATGATAAAGCAGAACAATTAGTTAGTGTTGTGGATCTGGCTTTTCCATTCCTCTCAAAGGATGCCAGGCAGGCAGAATCTGAGGATTCTCCCGAGGAGCTCTGGTTGTAGGAGCCAGGGTTGGGTTTATGGCTTGAGACACAGGCAGCTCTGCTTGAGGTAGGCTGAGGGAAAGGATCTTCCTGCTCAGATTCAAGTTTGGCCTGAGACTTCAATGGTTTTTGCTTCAAATTTCTAGTGAGAGGAAAAGTAGTAAAAGCAACACAGGTTGTAAAATGAGATGAGATAAGGCAATTATGTATTTTAACAATGTTTAATAGGATTTTATATTTCTGGGAGGGTGATTTATGAGCTAATGTGGTGTGGGACAATTTTAACTCTGACAAGGATAAACATGAAATGCTTTCATTGAAGTAACAGTCTGCACTCCTAGTGAAGTTATACAAGAGGAAACAATCTTTCTCTGCTCTGACAAACAGAGAATTTAATGATGGATATCCTTGAGACAATTCATGTTCTCTTATTTTCACCAGGAAACTGCAGCAGCAGCCTCAATTCCTGTTGGGTTCCCAGCCTCTGGATAAATGTACATAAGCTTCAAACTAAGTGCTATCCAGACTAACATTATTCCACAATAAACTGAGCTCCCAACACACACAGAAGGTGGAACCTTACAGATCCTTCACTGGTTAAAATAAAGAAAACCTCCCTAATTTGGAGGTTCTTTACCACACACACCTGAGTGCTCCCTGCCATCCTGCCATGTTAATTATTTTCACCTACAGAACTGTTTTGTCAGTTTTTTCCTTACACTGCAGGTTTTCAGACATTCATGCAGGTGCACAAGGTGTATAATGCTATTTCTGTTCTCCCAAACCTCACCTCTGCTGTGCCCCACTGCCTTGTGAGCAGTCACACACAATTGTCCAGATATGAGCACAAGTGAGGTTCAAGACAATTTCTGCCCAGCCTGGTGTGTGGTTATTTTAAAGTATAAAAGTAATCCCCTGAAATTAGATTTTCTTTTTCTTAAAACTCTTATTCCTATTCTTTCCCTGCCAGAGAAGGAAGATTGGACAGCAGCAGAAGGGAAAAAGCTCAGTTTCAGTAATTTACTACATTTAGCTTTTGTATTTTGTCTCACTTTGTCCCACATGCAAATGAAGAACATGAGTTAATTGTGTCAAACAACAATTGTGTCAAGTTTGTTTGCCTTCAGAAGAGAAAAGGCAAATTTACATCCCAACTGAATGCTACAGCAAGGGACAATTTCTAGAAACTCCATAGGACTTTATTCTGTATGTGACAAAATATGTAATTTATGCAGATTTTCATCTTTGCAATATATCTAGCACATAAATCTTTCATTCCTCAGTATTTTAGTTAAATGTTTATTTTCTGACTCAAATATGAAAAAACCCCAACCTTTTCTACTCTTGTCTCTTCAAATTTCTCAGTTTTATACTACAAAAGAGCCTCTACTTTTTTTTTACATATTTTTCCTACAGCATGAGAATTATGAAAGGGTTACAAACCATTTAAAAAACCAATTGTTCCCCTCTTCACAGACTGAATGTGAGAGTCAATATGAATATCAGTCAGCTGAGATAGAGCTTTATACTCTCCTAATTTGGTTACCTGAGCATTTTGGTGGGCTGCTGCACTGAGCTTTGATTATTAAATCTTCTTGTGTACCTCTGGTTTCTCCGTAGCTTTTCATTCTGTTTCTGACCATTTTTGAAATCTGAAACAATTCTTCTGATTTTCTCTTCAAACAGTGCTGACAATCTCAAGGTCATACTATAAATCTAGGGAAGGAAGTGGTTTATATTAAAAACAGAGCCTTTGATCCAAGACTAACAGTTGTAATATTAAAAACTGCACAGAAAAGCAATAGGAAAAGCACAGGCAGTCCTATGTAACACTAAACAAACAGGAAATGAACATATTAAATATTTTTATCATATTTCTCCTCACTATCTACCCAACCAGCAGCTTTACCAAAAGTACTGATAAACAAATTGCAAAGTAAAATTTCTTTTCATCAAGACATTCATAAAACCCCCAATTTTAACAGCTACCTTTGACTTTTTGTTTGGAGTATAAGATTTTGCATTACTAAATATCAGTCTTATATCTTTGCACAGTTCCATTGGAGTGTCATAGTTTCCAGCTTCCAGAGTTTCCTTCACTGTACCAAAATCCATTGGAGTGTCTATAATATGCCTGTAATCCTATAAAAAACATGAAAAAAAAAAGATTTCTGTGAAAGTATAAAGCAAAAAAGCACTCCTGAATTTTATTTCTGTCATTTAGGAGTAGCTGAAATGACACAAATTATCTTCACCAGCAGTGGAAAGAGAAGCATCACAGCAGAAAGCAACACTTTTGCTGAGACTGGTTGATTTAAAATCTCCTTTTCATTATCCCATGAATTTTACCATGAGAAACAACACATCTGGTATAAAAAACCACCCAAAAAAAGCCCCAAAACATAACGACAACACAAAAAAACCCAAATCAAACCCCATCAAAACATCTCGATCTTTCTTTCTCTCCTGTTCATTTTTTTTTTTTAGAGAACCTCAACATGCTTTTAAAACCTGAAGTGAGACTCAAATTCAAAATGTGAAGTCACTAGGAAAAGTTATGTGCTGTAAAGAAGGTTTTTTTCCTTTAAATTAAGTTGGGGTTTTAGAGAAAAAAGAGACTGAAGGGGTAGGAAGAACACCATGAACAGCTAAAAGAGAGGGGAAAAAAATCAAATTCATAGCTCAGGCTCAGTAAACAGATTTTAGACCCTCAAGAAACTAATCTTAATTAAGAAAATGCAGATTTATGTAAAATTATTTCCCTACAAGGCACAGTAAGACAGCAAGAAAAAAAGAATCCATCAAGGTTACTAAGAAGAACTTACAGGATATTGATCCAAATCAACTGGCTGCCTGAAAGGTTCAGAATCCTCACACTGGAAAATTAAATTCACCAGTTCCATGCACTGCTTCTTCCAACAGTTTTCATCATAGCCACTTTTCAGGCTCTTTCCTTTTTTAAAGCCCCGTCCCTTTGGGGGAAAAAAAGAAAAAGCATTACTGAAATACAGCAAGAAAAAATTCAGCCTAATTTGGGTTATAAGGTAAAGACTGGCCAACTCACTTTTCTTCTTCTGTATGATGTTCTTGGAACACATTTTTCATCATCCTGCACAAAATAAAAACCAGTATCTTAAAAATTATGTAGGAAAAGACAGGTGATGGGGGCTAAAAGTGTCCTTGGATTTGACACAGGTAAAATTAAATTTTCTGCTCAATTCTTTCAGTAAGACAGAAGATGAGCAAAGAAAAAAAAACAACACAGCATCTGGGAGACTTGGAAAGCAATATCCCAGATAAGGACAGGAGATGGAGTCTGGAATCTTCAGTGGTTTGAGAAGAGGAAAAACCACCATCAGAAATTGCAACTACCCAACAGCTTTGAATTTCAGTGACTAAATATTATCAGTAATGCAGTTCACTGATAATAAATGACATAAATCATTCATAAAAGATTCCTAATATAGTCCATGTTTGCATTAGCTATGCAAATAACTCAGCAATTTCACCAACAATATTTGAAGTTTGGTGGTATCCTCTTACCACCATAAATTACTGGAATTTTCCACAAAAAACCCCAACTTACCAGATCAGCATCATGACAATCTTGTTCATCATCTGTTGTGCTACATAATTCAAAAATGTTTGTACAGTCCTGGTCACTGCAATGCAATTAAATCTCTGTTACTGGAACAGCAAAAGCAGAGCTGTTGTTGCCTAAATTAAACTCAACCACAACCAAGTGCTACATATAAAAGGGAAGAGAGTAACTAAGTAGCAAATGGAATATGAAAATCAGGATCAGGGATTTGAAAGGGGCCTGCCCAGCTGCAGGAAGGCTGCCCACACACCTCTCAGTTTATTCTAACCTTGCAATTCAGTCAGAAAAGTTACAGCAGGAACTTCTACACAGGACAGCACAGAAGTTACTTTTTACAGGCTGAGCTACTCAACCTGCTCAATGTCAAGTGACATTTCGGGACTAAAAATACCAGGGAAAAAGTTAAAATGCCTCTAAATTGAACATTTCAGCATTCAAGGTAGATAGAATTATACACCTCTCCTTACAGTGCACTGAAAACACTCAAAGCAGGGCTCACCACAAATGGGTATTGAGCTGTTTTTACTCTCCCACGGTTCAGAGCATGAGGATTCAAGCACTATTTAGATTAAAATGCCACTTACTTGATAAACTTTAAGAGCTGGGTGGTGATTTTTTTTGCAGCTCTGGCAATAGCACTCCCAGGCTCATTGAAGGTTCTGGCATTGCTTTCAATGTATCTGACTTCCCAAACCAATGCTGAGATTCTCCTTCAAATTAGAAAACATTGCACCTTTAATACTAAAGAAAAGCTGAAAACCAGCAAAAATTATATCTTTATAATTTTCCTGTCCATATTAGATTTAGATGTCCTTTTTTTATGTCCCTTTAGAGCAGTCCCAAGCTTTTCCTTCACATGGAAACTCCAAGGAAGCAAATCCAACAATGCACATCTTTCATCACTCATTTCCCGACCCATTATTGATAATTCATCCTCAGACAGTTTGTGATAGGAACTCAGTTAATACAGCTGGCCAAGTAAGCACTAGCATTTGTTACCACTAAATCATAAAATACCACTGAAATTATCCCAAGGACTGTATATTTCCTGGAATCTTTAAGAATGCAGGCATTTTTAAAAAGCCAGTATTTGACTTATTCAAAATGGGGGGGCGGAAGTATTATTTAATCACTACTCTAAATTATCACATTTCTTCTGGAAATATCAGAAGCTGCTTGTTACAAAACCCTGAGCAATGGAACACGAGTCATATCTGAGGAACTTTTAATTAATAAATACAAAGCACAAGCAATTAAAAAGGAGTGACAAGAAGCTTTATCTAATTACATTTTTGAAGATGTCTCAGCTATGATGTCCCTGTCTTCCCTCAGACCTTGCTTTGAGGCCAACTGAGCACTCAAAGCAGTGCCCTCTGTAAAGTGACAGATTTGAGAAACTGCTACAAATTGAAATTATAACTTGATAGAAATGAGCTGGCACAAACGTGTAATTTTGGGGTTTTTTTTACAACTCATTTTTCCAATTCCTTATACCTGTGAAGCAGAGATGCCCCAAGTCTGCAGTTCTTCACCTACAGAATTTCCAATTATTTTGCAAGACACTTTTCCCATCTTATACAGGAGGAAAATCACTGTTAATGACTCTTCACTGTATTTACAGACATTTACACTGATGTGTACAGGTCCAGATGAAGAATATACTTAAATTTATTTTCAAGCTATGGATGACCAGCACATCCAGCAAACCAGAACTTTGTCATCACTACACTTTTCCCTCTTTCTCAAGTTTTTATCATTTAAAATGCTGCAGGCAATATTTAACATTTCACCTCTTGTGTTTAAGCTTATTTCTGAAAATAGCAAGAGCTTAACCTTCTTCAAGTTCAAAGTAATTGAAGGACAGCCCTTCAAAATGTGAATTGTCATCAGCACTGAAGTAATTTCAGGCTTTATTTTTAGTATTTGGTGATTTCAAATTGCAGATTTCTCAGAGAAAGAATGTCAGGGTTTGCTGTAACTCTGAGAAGAGCCCCAACATGAGTCTCCCCGTGCTCCCCTGGCAGCACTGACCTGTAAAACCTGTTGGCCAGGCGGGTGCGGATGGTGTTGAGGTCCGTGGGATAGGCGATCACCGTGCAGTACTTGGGGTACGTGCACAGGTCCACTGGGCCAGCAAAAGCTGCTGAGATGTCTGCCAAAAACAGCAACAAAGCAAAGTTTTACTGTTTGACCTTAGTTTTGGCCTTGCAGTGCCTGAGGGAGCTGACAGGAAACATGGAAAGAGAATTTCCAAGGGATGGAGTGACAGGACAAGGGGGAATGGCTTCAGACAGACAGTGAGAGCAGTGATGGATGGGATCTTGGGCAGGAATTGTTCCCTGGGAGGGTGGGCAGGCCCTGGCACAGGGTGCCCAGAGCAGCTGGGGCTGCCCCTGGATCCCTGGCAGTGCCCAAGGCCAGGTTGGACACTGGGGCTTGGAGCAGCCTGGGACAGTGGGAGGTGTCCCTGCCATGGCAGGGGTGGCACTGGATGAGCTTTAAGGTCCCTCCAACCCAACCCAACCCATTCTGTGATTTTATTTCAAAGCTTGCAGGCACATGACAAGTGAGCTGAGTGTTGTAAAACCAATGATAAAGAGCTCACTACAAACAGAAAGAACTGCACAGAATAACATACGACCATTTCAGTACTCTATCACAGGAAATTTTTTAAAGGATGCCACAGATATTCCCGGACCTGTTTATAAAAGTAACACCAGGAGAAAACCACCTGAAGCTCAGATCACACTCACCAAGAGTCATGAGCTGATCAATCCCACGGATAATCCGTTCACAGGCCTCATCACGGGATTTCATCCCCCACTCCCCTTCCTGAGGTTTGTACAGGAGCTTCTCCACCTCTTCCAGAGTTACAGAGACACTCGCTCCTAATTCTTCAGGCTGATCAACTGAAGAGGGCAAATTGGGGAGGAAGTGAAAACAAGATGAATAGTTGAGCACTCACACTCATTAAATAATAGTAGGCTTGCAAATGACAAAAAAATCCTTGCCTTGAAGTAGAGTTTAATGCTAAGGCTGTGGGGAAGAAAATTACACAAAATGGATACAAACAGCAATATTTTAAAAATTCTGGTTTTCTGCAGTTTTGAGTTAAATTAATTATCTTTGTGACAGCTTATTCAGTAACTACTCTCTCAGTATCTTCCAAACTTTCCTCCCCCCTGCCAGCTGGTATTGACAAGCACTAGAAAAGTGAATTGGTAAGACAAACCACAAATCCAGCTGTTTCATTTACAGATAATTTGGATTTGACCAGCAAACTTTATAATTGTTGGTTTTGAACTATGTGCAGTAAGGATTTGCTGACTGGAAATTATTTTTTATATTTTTATATATATATATATTTTTTTTTCTTTTCTTCTCACACCCCTTTGTATTGTAATGTATAACCACAAATTCATAGTTTGAAACTTGAGACATTTTTTGAAACCTGATATTTGAAAGCAGGTTTTATTCCAGAAGTCAGGGCTACACATTGAAAGTTTGTTTTTCAAAATTGTTCTGGAAGATGCAAAACGAAAAAAATACAGGTATATTCAAATTATTTCACTAAATCTGAATCAAGACTGTCTTTAAGACAGAAATCACCTCAGGGCCACTACCTGCATGAAACAAAGGAACTAGGAAGAGGGAAAAGCATGTTCTGCTGTTTTATTAAAGGGTTTCTACCTACCATTATCAGGGACTGGTTCCATGTCCCACGGGCTCAGCTTTTCAATTTCACCATTGTCCCATCTGATTCACCAAGTAAAAAAAAAAAAATAATTTAAAGTTATCTTGACTCAGAAGTATTCCCTCCAAGCCTATTTAAATCTCAGCTACAGGCACATTTAAATTATAGCTATTTGTAGGTATTGACAAAATACACTGTATGAACATGTACATAAACAAAAGCATTGGTTTGCTATCAGCAACTAGGAAATGTTCTTCATAATCAATTTCAGATTAAAATTGTGTTCCTGATTTTGGCTGTATGCAACTTACCCAATATATAAATCAATTTTACAAGCCCTATATGAAGAAGATGAAGAAGGAAAATAAGATGCACATTTGGAAAAGTGAGATAACATCAAGGGGATGATTTGAGAAAAATACAGGAGAGGATTTTTTTTTTGCTGATCACAACAGGAGCTCTGCAAGTCCATGGCTTAAGGGAAAACAGTAAGTGAGGCATTATAGCACTTCAGTTTATAAAGCAGAGGACAGTAAGACAGAAAAGAATAAATATAAAGTGAAGAAACAGAAGTTAATTAAGGTCCAGGACAAAGCAAAAGCAAACACAAGTTTGCTATTGGTAGATCTGGATACTCCCTCTGATACTTAACTATGTATTAGGTGTGAACATCATTTTGAGATACCTCCAAAACCCACCACATTTGGGCAGATTTTTACATGTTTTTAAAAACACATAAAATACAAATGATTTTTTTCTATTTCCAAGGTAAGAAATGTTTGACTGGATCAGCTGATCATTATTTTATCATTATTCTTTATTAGAAGCACATACCAGAAACAAACAGATCAGCCTGCAGTTCACCAATTTCCCTCCAGAGCTTTGCAGCTTTGCCAGCAGTTTCCTGTCAGAGTTCCCCAGATTCCTGGGTCTACTTCTGTTGCCTTAATAAACTCAGATATTTGGTCTAATGCCTCCTGTGTGTTTATTTCAAACTAACTGGAAACTGAAGTGATCACACTCAGAGTTTTTTATAACTAAACCTCTGCTCTGGCAAGAGCAGCTCCCCATTGTTTTGGATTCCCCAATGACTTAGGAAAACTTGGATCATTCAGCCTGTTTGAGCTTTATGAACTAACAGAGTCCTAGAGGTTCATCTATTCAGTTCTCCTCCCCAGTTGTTGTACAATACTTCCCAAGTTGTTGATATTCACAAATAGATATACTAATTCATAATTTTGCATGTAAAACTTTATCAAGAGTTTAGTACAGCTTAAGCCCCACTTGGTTCTGCTTAAGGACCATTCATCCAAGTAATGCAACTTCACAATAAATCAAGCTGCTTCTACTCAAATGCCCATTAGTGTCTGGCCAATAAAGTAACAAAAAAATTGAAAATTATCTTCAATTAATTTATTTTCTATACAACAGTAACAGTGATAAATTGAGGTGAGTGTGACAAGAAGAGCAACAGACTCAGCCAAGTCACAAAACCTAAATACAGCTGCCAAACACTCCATATATTTTCATACACAAGTCTTAAGATTCTGCTCTAGAAGAGCTGTTTGTGAGGCCAGGTAGAATAAAGTACCTTTGGAAAGGGATCCTAAGGAACACAGCATTCCCTCCCTGCTCACTTCAAAGCAGCTCTAGACTTTTCTGTTAATGCTGGTGCATTAAAATACTGAAATATCCTCTAGGTCTTACAGAAGAAAGAAGCCCAGGAAATTGGCACCAGGCTTTTGTTCCTAACTGGAAACCTGATTTGGAACTGGCCAAGAAAAAACCAAAGCCCACCTGAACTTGCTCCTGAGGAACAACTGTACACAACAAAACACATGGAATGGATGGAACATGGAAGGGAAGGTAACAGGCAAGAGTTTTAGTCTGGGAGTTAACTTCCACCTTCCCACCAAGGAAAATCATTGAGAGAGAAGACAAGTAGATGAGACAAGGAACTAAAATCTAACACAATCTTGGCAGTCTCACTGGATTGTCTAATAGCTATAAAATTTCCCTTCTTTGTGGTGAGCAACAGGTTCCAAAGCCTTTGAGTGAAAAAGAAATTAAAAAGTCCCCCAACAATGAAACTGTGACTATTAAATGTTCCATAAAAGACAAGAGAACTGTCTCTGGGCGTGATGGAAATAGGAATATTAAATATTCACTGTTTATTCTCCTTACAGTCATCCCTTGCTGGGGGAATCCAAACCAAGCAAAATTCCAGAAGTGTCCTTTCAGTGCCTCAAGGAGGCGACAAGAAGGCTGGAGAGGGACCTTCACAAGGGCATGGAGTGAGGGACAAGGGCGAGTGGCCTTAAGCTGCAGGAGGGAAGGGTTAGATTAGATACTAGGAAGGAATTCTTGACTCTGAGGGTGGTGAGGCCCTGGCACAGGGTGCCCAGAGAAGCTGTGGCTGCCTCTGGATCCCTGGAAGTGTCCAAGGCCATGTTGGATGGGGCTTAGAGCAGCCTGGGACAGTGGGAGATGGCCCCACCCATGGCAGGGGGTTGGAACAAGACAATCTTTTAAGGCCTCTTCCAACCCAAACCATTCTGTGATTCTATTCCAGACAGCTTGGACAGGTCAGGACAAGGTCAAGACCCTGAGTCTGAACACTGAAGTCCAGAGAAATCTTCGTTTACCCTTCCTCTCCTTTGTGTGAAGGCTTCTTTGTTGATACCAAAAAGGGTGCACAATGTGAAAGAAGTGTGAGGACTTGAGGCATAAGAACCTTGATGTCAGCAACCACAGAGGAGAGTCAACATTCCCAAACCAACTATCAATGCAGACCAACAATAATTCTCAATTTTCATTGAGAAAAATTTTCACAGAAAACTGCACTGCTTGCTTTGTGGAAAAGACCCAGCATTAGTCAGTACAGGAAATGTGAAAAGGTCAACAACTTATTTTACCACATTACCACTCATTAACAAGTTGCAACAAGTTATTACATATTCACACTGTGCTACAATAGCAACCTAAAACCAGTAAGTGACAACACAACGGGTAAAATAATTTAAGTGAATAATTTATACATTCTCATAGCAATGAGGCAGTTGTGTGAGAGCAAAGACACACTGATAACATTGGAAATAAAACCTTTTTGTACTTACTTGACACTGTAACACTGGAAGTGACTGTCTGGATACTGAGGCTGGTAAGGTTCCTGACCCAGCACTGTCCCAAACCACCAGGCATCATCAATAATGGAGCGGAACCTGTCAGCTGCAGCAAACACAGATATTCTGCTGAGAGAAGGATTTAACTGCGTGGCTGCCACAGGCAATCAGAAAAACTTCTGATAGATCTACTGCTTGATTTCTCTCCACAATTAAAGTTCTGGACCCGCTGCCATGTAAAGCTGTTATTTAAAAATTAGAAAAGGGAACAGAACAGTCTGGACACGTATTTTGGTGACTGTATTTACATCTACTGCAGCCCCTCCAAGGCTCAAATTTCTACCTCTTGCCTACCAGAGAACCCTCTGGCCCTACAAACAGCACATGTAGCAATTAGCCAAGGACACACTTGTGATTTCAAAACTGTTCAGTCCAACACTCAGCAAACACTTACAGGCCTGCCAGTTCCTCTGCCGGGCTTCGTCGTAGAACTGGCGTAAGATAAGGAAGTCGATAACATCAGGCATGTCATGGTATCTGGATAAAATAAAATCATCATTCACGTGTGCCTCAGGGTTTAGGAAGATGAAAGAGAAGCATATTCTTAAATACTTTTCAAGAAACTAAAAAAACTGCACATACCTGATGGAAAATGATTTGTCTGTGTGTTTTCCAGTGGCGTGATCTATAAAGGCAAGCTTGAGGCAGCACAACGTGGGAGGACCAACTTCGTATCTAATTCCAACAATTTTTACCAATTCCTGATCCTACAGGTAAGAACAAACATCTTCAGCAGGTTTTATCTCAGGGACCATGCACAGAACTATGAGCTTAACATGAATTAACCAATTGTACTCACATGCAAAATACTGGAATTAGATTTGAGATCTCAATGGAAGACTGTGTCAGCATCAGGATTTTAACACAGCTATTTAATTTGGGCCTCCCACAGAAAACACTGAAGACAATCTGGTAATTGCAGACACTTTCCCCATAGGGAAATACTAGAAACATCACAAATCCATGTTTTCCAAACAGTGTAGTAAAAGTCTTCAGTCACAGCCTCTGTACTGACCCCACAGAACCTTCAGTGCAGACCTACCCTAAGCACCACTTTTCTCCATGGCTCCTTGTGTGGATTCAGTTCATAAATGTTATTTCTTCTCACTGCTTCAATGTAAGCTTCATGCCCTTGTCGGAAATATATCACCTAAAAAACATCCCAACAAGCCCCAAACAGTGAATGTTTTCCTCTATTTAGCAATTCTAATAATCACAAGCATTGAAAGATTTTAATCCATGTTCCTACCTCATCACCCATCTGAGGGACAAACGGGGACCTTCGGAGAGCTGTGTCCGTGATCCAAACTGGAGGGTGCCAGTCATAGGACAGCTCCAAGTTTAATGGTTGTGCTGCAGCATCAGCCTTCACAAAATCAGACATAATGGACATGAACTCAAACCATTCCATTTTGATTTGGCAGACAATAGAGTATAAAGGACTAACCGAGAGCATTTCCAAACAGTATCAGCAAAATTCCTCCAAGGCTTTGCTTGAGTTTTGACTGTATTTGTAATTCTAATACTAAACATTCCTTTCCTATCCGAAGGTTTGAGTGAGCAAGTCATTATTATGCAGGTCTTAGCAGAAAGCTTCATAACTTAGATGACAGTCTCAGTACCCAATTAAAAATTTATCAAGCTGCAAGAAAACTATTGATTCTACTTGGAAGAAAGTGAAGGGACGGAGAGAAAAACACACCAAATGTACCAAAATTACCCCAGGCTTAAAAAAAGAATTTGTTTGCTTTTTTATGGTAGAAAACAACTAACAGTAGCTGTTGTAACTTTAAAAAGGTAATTAATTAAATTAACTTTAAAAACTGAGTAGCTTAAAAAAGAGAAATTATTGTAACTTACAAAAACCTTAAAATTCCAAAAACCAAAGTATAAATGGCTACCATCAGTGCAGTGACTGTGTCCCCTAAGTTTTAAAACAGGTAAAGAACCACACAGTTTAACCAAGTTATAGAGTCAAAGAATGGTTTGGGTTGGAAGAGACCTTAAAGACCATCCAGTTCTACCCTCTGCCATGGGCAGGGACACCTTCCACTATCCCAGACTGCTCTAAGTGCCACCAAACCAGGCCTTGGACATTTCCAGGGATGGGGCAGCCACAAATTCTGTGGACAACGTGTCCTAGTGCCTCACCATCCTGAGAGTCAAGAATTCCTCCCCAATCTAATCTAACCCTGGTTTAAAGCCATCCCCCCTTGTCCTATCACTCCGTGCCCTTGGGAGAAGTCTGATATTCTGTACTGTTACTTAAAAAACACGTTTCCCCTTTAACACCATCAACCTTGAGAATCCTTTTTTTTTGGAAAATGAAAGTGCCTTCACTTGGAATGCAGATTCTTCCCTACAAATCAGCAAATCCCTCACATCAGGAACGGTCTCAAATTAACTCCATGAACCCTGTGTGCAGTGACAGCAAGATCCTTGGCTAATGCGAGTAACTATCATTTTAACGTTTTCTAATGAAGAGATCTAAAACCTAAGAGAAAAAATCCCTTAAAGCCTGAAGAGAAGAAAGGAAATTCATACCTCCTCCTGCTTTTTTGGTTTGGGTTTTTTCCTCCTTTTCCTCCTTCTTCTCTTGGGAGGAGAGGATTTCTCAGCTGACACCTCATCCTCGGAGGTGCTGCAGTACCTGACCGCTTTCCTGCGCGAGGTGCGCACGGGCGGCTGCAGGTTGATCCCGGCATCCGCGATCCAGTCGGAATATCTGCTCGAGGAATCACTGTCCAGAGGGCAGGGGAACACAAACACACCAAGCTGTCACTATTTCAGAGTTCTCAACTCTCTCAGAAAAACACCAGGACATAGCAAATGTAACTTTGAAATCACTTTGATCTGTTGTAAGCGTCACTTCGCTTGAAGCTCAGCGTGAATTTTTGGGAGAATCCAGTAATTCAAAGCACATTTCTTCCAACAACTGAAGTCTGGTACAATCTAAGATCAGTAATTTTATTCAAGAAAGTTCTGGACTTTCCAGAACTGGTCCAGTTCAAAAATTCTGGACTAATTAGGAGCCCTCCCTAAGGAACACACAAGCCAAATGCAGCTTAAATTCTTTACACTTACACAAATCTCACAGCTACACATCCACTTTCTCTCTGAGTATTTTTTATTTCTAGTACTACAAAATTAGGAACTGATTAAGTGATTAAAAACTTATCTAAAACAGTTCTACATAAAACTATGAACTTCCAAAAATCCAGATTTTTCGAAATTTTTTTTAAGAGCGAGGAAAAAAACACCAATCAAAAAATTGCCAAAACTAAATTTGGAAAAAGATTTCCCAAATATTTTGACATCTCTCACCCCTCCAAAACCAGAACAAAACACACCATAGAAATATTCCAGACTCTCATCTCTCTTTGCCATCTGGCAAAAAAAGCAAAGGGAGTTGAAGTTACATTAATGAATATGAATGTTTTGGTGAAATGGAACAGTAAATAACAATACAACGTGTCAGTAAAGGATATGAATTATACCTTATATGATTATTATTTATATGGTGATTGTTATTATTATCATATGATCACATCTGCAGCACAACAGAGCTTTCATACAACTTTTACTATGTCAAAATTCAAGTAAAACTCATTATGGGATGTGTTTTTTCACTTTACCTAGAACTATTACTGTTGCTTTTCTTGTCACTTCTCCACTCTTCCTCTTCATCAGATGAGCCAGAGCCTTCACTTTCTTCAGCTTCCTAAATTTAAAATTACACACTCAAGCCAAAGCCATGTTTTAAGGGTCTGAAACTTAAAAACATGTTGTCCACATTATCAAATTAAAAAGAAGTTTGGCAAAACGTTGTTAAAATGGAAATGGAAGAACTCAGGTCATGTAAAGTACATAATAAAATCTGACTGACAGGGAAGAATTTACATTGCAAAAGGAACAGATCAAGAAAAACAATCACATCATCTCTCCACACACAAGGGGATATTCTATCAACTGCTATGATTTTTTTTTTATTGATTATGCAAGTTAGAATCAGATGAGGTTTTTTTCCCCTTGCTTTAGTATCAACTGATTGACCAAGCACTAATTGGAGTGCTCATCCATGTATTTAAATGCAATGTTACAACAGAGATACACCAAAATATATTATGACTTTAGTAATTTCCTGATTGTTGTTCATCAACTTATTTGCATTAATATAATGTTTTAAATGTGCTTTTCATAACTGAAATGACTCAGTGTGAAGCATAGCTCATGTGTCAAGTTGTATGTTGTTAAGCAAAAAAAAAGAAAACAGAAAATCCCATGAGATTTCAATTGTAGCTTCAAATGTTTGTATCAGTCCAAGTGACTGTCATTTTCAGAGTAACAAAGCTCAGTCCTCTCACTAAAACCTGCTCATACACTGTGTAGATGGACAATACTCACTGAACTTTTCAATCAATTTAAGTGATTGTTTTCAGCCACACTGAAATTCTTTATTAAAAGGCAAGGAGAGGAGAGCCAATTTCCAAGGAAAGATCTTGCAAGATCTCCTCCTGAACATCCTCCCTTTTGCTGACCATTCTTCCTTAACAAAGGCACTGGTCCAACAAGTCTAAAAGCTTCTCTGCTCCTTCCACTTCTCCCTTTCCCAGTTTAAAATTATTTCCTTGTGGGCAAGGCAAGTCAAGGGCAGTCCAAGCAGTCCTACCACCCATTGACAGAGTCTGGTAACACCTCAGACACAACCAAAAAGCTCCTGCTACCCACAGAGTCCTGCATCACCCCAGGCCCAGAGAAACAGACCCTGTGGAAGAATCACATTAGCAAGAACCTTCAAAACTTCCATAGAAAAAAAATCAAAACACATCTAAAACCCAAATGCCACCAGGCCAACCTCAGCATTGTCCATCAGATTCTTGCCTTGGGCTGTGGATTTGGTTTAGAAGATTCTCAGCAAAACCAGTTCAGCCACTTACAGAATGACAGGAAATACTGTCTTTATTAAAGCAACATAACAGGTTTGAGAAGTGCTAACAATAATGGTGCTTCCAGAATTACTTTCTCTGGAAAAAGAAGGGGTGGGGGTTTTTTGTTTGCATGTTTGAAGAGAGAAAATACACATTTACATGAAATTTCATTTATTGAGCAACTCAGGTTCAAAATCCAAACTCAGAAGAGAACTTACCTGCTCTATCAAGCCAAAGCAGTTGTCCCTCTCCTCCTCAGAAGATTCCAGCTGCTCAATGTTATTCCGTGTTCTGTAGTTGGAATATTTCCGTCTGTGCAGTCGACGCTTCGACTGGATTAAGGAAGACTCAGAGTCACTCTAATATAGGAAGAAGTGAAAAAACAGGAGTTAAATAAAAATATTTTACGTGGCAAAGTTTTGTGAGGGGTAAAGGGTGGCTAAAAGCACTGCTGAATGCAAAAACTGAAACAGCCTCATTACATTAAAACCCCTTTTTCACAAGAAATAATTTCTATGAAGTCAATAGTTTCAAGTTTGCTGTTCCAAATTTATTAGTTGTTGTAAGAAATTGCTCATTATAACTGTGACAGCTCCACTCACATGACTTGATAAATGAATTTACAGAAGCAAGACATTAACTGCCTACAATATGCAATTACACAAACAGAGAATGGTTTGAGCTGGAAGGGACCTCAGAGATCATCTTGTTTCAATCCCCCAACTCCCCTCAGTAAAGGGGATCATGCAGTAGAATTCTTGTGCTAAATTGTTCTGTACCACAAGACACAGAGAATCAGGCCATGATCTTATAAAAACAGCACAATAACCAAGTTTTCCTTCTTGCCAACCTCTCCCACAAAACAGGTAATGAAAAAAGCATTTGAAAGGAGGGAAGTCTGAAGAAGTTTCCCCATACAAAACATTGTCATCTAAAATAAAATGACAAGGGAGCAGCACTACAGCCTGTGATTCCTCAAATACAGGACCTTGAATGCTCTCACTTGCACCTCAGTGCTTTAGCAGGACCTGCAAGAGCTGTGTCCAACTGCAGTCAAACCAGAATGGCCTGAAAGCCACTCTGCCTTTAAAAATTACTGTCAGATACCTCACATGGAAGCAGGCAAGACTGAAAGCAAAAAGAATTCCAGGTATCCATAAATATAAATCAAACCTTGTCCTGCAGGAATCATTAGGGTCCTTGAAGACCATATGAGAAAACTCTGCTTTTATTTTCTACATCACCACTTGTCCCTGAGAATGCTCACTTTCCTAGAAGCTGCCACATACCTTTTCCAGGGACTCAAATGACTTTTTCTTCTCTGTTGCATAAAGATCTCTCTCTTCTTCCCCTTTTGCAATCCGATATTCTTCCTGTTTCCTACAAGAAAGCCATGAAAATCTAATTCTACACCTGTTTTGACAATGCTGGTCTCTTTAAGGGATCTCTCTCAAAATTCCTAATGCCTAATTACATCCCGTTTTTAATTTTAGAGGTTATTGAGGTAATTTAGAATTATTTGAGGTTGCTCAAATAATTCTAAACCATCCTATCATTTCCAGGTAAAAAGTATGGATACTAAGAAAGTCTTCCTTCCAAACATCAAAATATAACCCACATTTTCAACTTCATTTTTAATTCACATTTTGCCTTTTGCAATCTCTCTACCTCCCAACACTGGGAATGCTTCTTAAAACCCTCAGAGATGGGGTAGCACTTATTGTTGTGCCTTTAAAAAGAGATGTTTAGTTACTAATTCTACTTTTCACAGATGAATACTGATAGTACTTTTGAAAGCAACTGGTTTAGCACTTCAAGTGGTTGTAACTCATCACCTCCAAAAGCCTCACAGGCAGCACAATCTCACCCAACTCTTCCATGGAAATGAATACAACCTGTATCTTTTACTTTGGAGAAAGCAAGAATCTACGTGATCTAGCTGTCCTGGAAGATGACTTAAAACATTGAAATAGGGGAGAATCATTGTGCTGGTTTTGGCCAAAATCTAGCAATATTTCCTCTGGGAGAAAATCAGGTTATAACTACCCTCCTCCCCACCAGGTTTAGGAAAAGTCTCTATCTCTGTGTCCTTGGAAACTTGCTTTGAAAAGTTCATTTGTTTTTCCCTCCCCTCTCAAGGTCAGTTTAAAGGCACAAAATTAATTTTTTGGCATAGAGCCGTGATAGGGGATACACACCATAGAGTCACCCCAAGACAATCATTCAACTGAACAACTTCCATTTCTTCTCGTTGAAGATTAAAATTAAATTACAATTAAAGATTTTTTTTAAGCACATCTGCCTACAAGGCTGAACTATTCCAACAGCACCCATTCTACCTTTGGTATAACACTTAATTTGAGCAAACCAAGCTGCTGTGCTGTCCCCAGTGCCCCCTGCAGGCTGCTGACAGACCTGAGCAGGCTTGGAGGGATCTCTGGCACCACCACCCTGCGTCTCCAGGCCTGCAGGTCCCTCTCGGTGGCCATCTGGCTGCGGGGGGCGTTCTGGTGCATCTGGCGCACGCCCTCCACCTGCCCGCTGCGCCGCAGCCCGATGTTGGGCGGGGACTGGATGTCCAGGCTGGGCCTCCTGAAAGCTGCAACACACAGAGGAAAAACATTTCTTTTGAGTAGGGGCTGGATGTCCAGGCTGGGCCTCCTGAAAGCTGCAACACACAAGGAAAACATTTCTTTTGAGTGGGGATTGGATGTCCAGGCTGGGCTTCTGAAAGCTGCAACACACAAGGAAAAATATTTGAGTGGGGACTGGATGTCCAGGCTGGGCCTCCTGAAAGCTGCAACACACAAGGAAAAACACTTCTTATGAGTGGGGACTGGATGTCCAGGCTGGGCCTTCTGAAAGCTGCAACACACAATGAAAAACATTTCTGCCATGCTGCAGACAACTGGAAGTTTATTGCTTCTTGTTATAAAGATAAAAAAATGAATGACTGCCATATTTTTATTGTAAGTATGTGACTTGTAGCCTTCAGGGGATTCTCTGTCTTGTAGAGAGCACAGATACACAGAGACTTTTAAAATGGTGTTTTCTGCTACTATTTTCACAGAAGCATTTAGGCTGGAAAAGACCTCCAAGATGCAGCAGCATTTGACCAATGACCACTCTGTCAAATAGACCAGAGCACTGAGTGCCACATCCAGTGGCTTTCACTTCACAGTGAAAGGAATTGTGGAGTGACAGAAGGGTTTTTCTGCCCTATTGCAGAGAGCTCTGATGCCACTGAGGCCCTAAAAAGCATTTTTTCAAGAGCTGAGAGCATATAAATAAATATATAATTATATATTGCATATTTACATAATTCTATAATAAAATATGAATTTTTTCATCCATATTATATAATTACATAATTAAAACTACAAGGACACAGCTCAGGAAAGTGTCTTGTTTAAATCTGTACAGAAAAGACAGGGGAAACCAGTTTGAATAATGGCACAATACTCACTTTGCAGAAAGTAAGGAATGCAAAAATAACTTGTATTGTATAAATTTTGTATGTTATTAATGCACTTTTAAAGTGAAAGGCTTCGTAATTTAATCACAGGAGCAGCAGTGTTTTAATGAATAAAAATACCTTAACAAGACACCACAATGTTAAAGGAATCTTAGTCCCCTAAACAACATTAAAGTTAAAACCTGTTTCAGTATTTCACACAGCACAATAAAAATGGAAACAGAACAATTACTGAAGAATTTATCAGCAGTCCTCACCTCTCCTGGGTGTTCCCTCCCCGTTTTGGGGGCCACTTGGAGCAGATTCTTGATCAGCTCCAGTTCTCTGATCCTGTTCCAGCTGTAGCTGTCTGATCATCCCATCCAGAATGCTGGGCTCCAAGCCAGGCTCATCCTGGTCAACAGTCTGCTGGCCAATCACCTGCTCAACAACTTCTCCATCACCTTACAAGTACAAAACAGATCAAATTAACGAAGCTACTCCAATTATTTATTCCAAATGAGACATTTATGGAAAGTACAATCAAGCATAACTTGTGCATGCCACCACCTACAGAAAAGACTTGCAACATCCATTTGAACAACTGATTTTTTTTTTTGCTTGTTTAAATTGTATTTACTATGGAACCCTCCAGCATCTTTAGTGAACATAAATACAAAATATCAAGTGAAAAAAAAGGCATTTTTTAATAGCTGATGTCCCCTTAAGAACTAGTGCATAACTAAACTTCTGAATGTTAAGCTTTAGTGATATTCTTACTTGTTGCTACATATCCAAGCTGAGGAATCAAATGCTCATCTGCACAGTTCTCTCTTCCAGGCACCAATCTTTGATATTTTGTTGGATGAGGGTTTCCATCCACATCCACTAGGAAGGGAGGGGGCATGAGGTGAGGGGCCTGCTGAGTCTGCTCGTCCAGCACGTAGTTGTTGGAGTCTCGGATCAGCGGCCGATAGTCAGTGTGGAAGAACATCTGGTCAGGAATCTAAAAGGAAATTTTACTTTTATGTTAGCAATCTGAAAAACAAACATGCTGGAGGACAGGGAAGAACAAATAATGAAGTGTCTAAAATCTCCTTAAAGGTAAAAGAAAGGGTAAGGTCCCAATCAGAAGAATTATGTGTAACTTCAATTAACCTGGATGGGCGTTGCAGTGCTGCAACTTTTCGTAGTGTTTTTGCAGGCAACAAAATTCTTTCAGAAAACAAAAAGCTCAGGTAACTTGACGGGAAAGCACTGTTTTACACTTCAAAATATTTCTCTCTCATTCTACTTTTTTCCCCTACAATTACCAGAATCACAGAATATTCAGAGCTGAAAGGGATCCACAAGGATCACCAAGTCCAACTCGTGAGTGGCCCTGAAGTTTCCTTGCAAGGCAATCTTTGGCTAAAGCTCAACAACAGCTCTCAAAGTAAAGTTTTCTTCATCATGAATTCTTTCCTAATCTATGTCCACCGGAAGTTTTTCCTGCAGCTCAAAGTCTGCTGAGTCCATGAGGCTGAAGGAAGATGGTTACAGAAGTATCAGATCACAGTCAGAATGTTTGCCTCCAGCAATGATGGGAAAGATGAAGAGAACGAGTTTCAATTTCAGCTAAGAATGTAGAGCAAGG